>OY723406.1:21388698-21776198 GCA_963210345.1 Inga oerstediana
TTATGCAAAGATATCTCATTTCCTATAATTATTATATCTTTTTAAATAATTTTTTTCATTATTTTCTTCATTTTTTTAGATTTGTTCTTTCTTTATCTATTTTTCTCTTCATTTTAGTCTTCAAATTTCCATTTTACCCTCAAAAAACACAAAATAAAAATTTGAAAAATTTAAAAAAAAAAAGAAAGAAACCGGGTCAACCGGTTGGACCACCGGTTTTACTGGTTTTAACCGGTTCGACCGGTCCAACCGGTTCTGACCGGTCCAACCGGTTCTGACTGGTTTACTGATCAAACCGGACCGGACCAGGGACAGGCCGGTCCGGTCCGGTTTTTTGTACTCTGGAGTTTAGACAGAAAAAAAAAAGAGTAAAATGCAAATGGCAATTTTGGACATTAGCTTTTCTCTCCAAAATCTCTCCACTTTTGGAGTGAAGTTTTGAGAAGAAAAAACTCTGTGGGACCCACCCCATTTTTTGCCCCTATTTTTTCTCTCCTCCCATTTTCTTCCACATCCAAACAACAGAAAACTTTCTCTCCCCCCACCCCCATTTTCTATCTCACTTTTCTTTCCTCTCCAATTTTCTCTCAATCCAGGCAGAGCTTAAATACCAGATAAAAAAAGGTCTTTAAAAGACGCTTGACTTAAAGGCCATATTCAAGGCCTTTAAAGGTGCTTGAAGGCCACTTTTCAATGCCACACTATGGCCTTGAATATTTTAAGGCCACTATGGCCTTAAATATTGAGGCACTATAGCAAGTCCTTGATTTTTTTTAAAAGAAAAATAAGGCCAGCTTTATTTTTTTAAAAATAAAAAATCAAGGCCTTGTATGGCATTTATTTATGCAAGTGTCATACAAGCTTAACACTAACTATGACACTTATAATAGGAAGCACCATAACTTCTAATTATTTTTTTTGTAAAAAAAAAACAATTATCTATAATGTTTCTTTAATAAAGTGCTATGAGATGGGTGCCACTAAATCCCTCTTTTATAGTAGTGCAATCAACTTTACCTCTAGTTTTTCTTTAATGAAGTGGCGATCAATCTCCACATGATTTGTGTGATCATAGTGGATAGAGTTGTTTGCTATTTTAATAGCTGACATGTTATCACACCATACTTTAATTGGTTCATCATTATAAATACAGAGTTCCTTCAATAATTGTACCAGCTACATTCCTTCACAAATTCCTAGAGCCAATGCTCTATATTCTGATTCAGCAGAACTTCGAGACATCGCTGGCTATTTTTTACTTCTTCAAGTGACAAGATTTCCCCAAATGTAAGAGCACTACCCTGCAGTAGATCTTCTATCTGATTTAGAACCTCCCCAATCTACGTCAGTGAACATTTCAATGTTTCTAGTGTCATTCTTAGTAAAGAATAAACCTTGCCCAGGTGTATTTTCCAAATATTTGAGGATTCTATAGATAGCGGTCAAATGTTTCTTCTAAGGGCTATTCGAGGATTGACTTACAACACTAACTGCATAACATATATCAGCTCTAGTGTGGGACAAATAAATTAGTTTCCACACTAATTTCTGATATCTCTCCCTATTTACTGATGTACCATCAGTTCTGATGATTAACTTCTAATTAAGCTCCATTGGAGTATTGGCAGGTCTTGCTCCCAACATTCCTGTTTGCTTTAATAGGTCAATAGTGTATTTTCGTTGAGATACACTAATGCCTTGATGAGTGCGTGCCACTTCCATTCCCAGAAAATATCGTAAGGGACCAAGATCTTTTATTTCAAATTTAGTTGCCAATTTTCCTTTTAGTCTCGTAATCTCTTCTACATCATTTCCTATTAGCACTATATCATCATCATAAAATGATGAGAATAGTTATTTTGCATCCATAATGTTTTACAAATAGGGTGTGATATGCTTGACACTAACTATATCCACATGCTGTAATGGCTTGAATGAAGCGATCAAACCATGCTTTAGGTGATTGCTTTAGGCCATATAGAGATTTATAGAGTCTACACACTTTATGTGAGTTTTCAAAAGTTCTCAGTCCTAAAGGGACCTCCACATACACTTCTTCTTCAAGATCATCATTTAGGAAGGCATTTTTCACATCTAATTGGTGAAAAGGTCAATCTAGGTTAGTAGCAAGTGAGAGTAATACCTTAAAAAATACTATAGTGATCATAGGCATTCTTGCAACCAAAATTTATTTATAGTACCAGCACCTCTTTTTGAAAAATATTATGAGCATTTTTACTCCTTGACCCAATATTAAATCCTCGTCCGGTCAACTTAATATTTTTAGTTCTTATAACTTAAATCATTTTCATAAACTGGTTTATCTTAATTTTTAATTTGTTTAAATAATTTAACATCTTATAAAATCATCTGTATAATCCCAAAATAACCGTGTAACAGCGTGATTTCATTATGTCAACTTTCAGATATTTATGGGCCATGCATGTAATTTAAATATAAGCCAATGGGCTGAAATAGCATGGAATTAAGGTCCAAGTTGAGGCCCATTTGTCTACCAAACTGCTTGATCCACCCACGTCTTTATGATCATATTTCTGATTCCCCTTTGGACAAAAGTTCCATTTATATATAATAATCACATTGAGGCGGTTATAAGTTATAACTTAGTGGTAAAAGTGCAATTCCTTCTGCCAATAAATTGTCAACAAAAGAGCGTTCTCCATTTTTTTTTTTTTTCTAAAACAATCAAGACTTTGATGGAGAACTGAGGGAGGACTGAGGAGTACAATATGTTTTAAGCCCATTTGTTAAAAAGTACAATATTTTTTAGGCCCTCGGCCCTACAGGGCTGGCCCTTCACGGGCTCGGGCCTAAACGGGCTTAAACTCATTTTAATTCAAAAAAATTTCTTTTTCAAGTTTTACAATTTATTTATTATTTTACTTTATATTGAGATACATTATTTTTAAAAATCATAAATTTTTAGTTAAAATAATCATCTAATGTCCAAATTAGCCTATTTTTTAAAGTTTAAATTAATAAATCATTGTAAAAAATAAAATAAATCAAACCAATTAATAAGTGTTTACCTGTTATTAATACTATATTAGGTATTTAGTTATCTCTCATATTGATAATTTGATATAATGATATTATATTTATTAGTTTATTTAAAAAAAATATTAAACGGGCCTAAAAGGGCCAGCCTTCAGGGCTGCAGGGCCAGCCCTATAGGGCTTGCGGCTCTACAGGGCTGGCCCTTTTAGGCCCGCTTATCTTTTTAGCCTCTAAATCATAAGCCCGGTCCTTAAAGGGCTCGGGCTTAAACGGGCCGGCCCAACGGGCTCGATCCGAATTCCCGACTCTAGGAGAGACCAGAGATTGGAGCGAAGGTACTGTAATTAGGTGGCAGTTAAAAAAGCATTTTCACCTCAAACTGCGGTTAGAAAATGGCAATGCGGGTACAACGGATAAATACAAACAGCCAAACATATTCACAGACAAAAAACGTGAAATTCAATCCCCAAAGCCAAATTGTGGCGTACGCGGCATCTCTTCACTTCTCTTCTCCGAACCAAAGATTGCACCACACAATTTCTGATTCTCCTTCATCATCATCATTATCTCTGTCTCTTTCTCGTTTTTGTTTGGAAATCTCTCTTCCATTTCAAGCCACTATTATGTCTTTCGGTGGTTGAGGCATTGTATTTGAACAGTACTACCAACTTTAGCGTTCTGCGTTTTCTATCCGATGAATTATTTCAATGAAGCTGCGCTTGTCGAGCCCGTATTATTAGCAGATGGAAAGCGGTGACGATACCAAATCAAAGGTAGTGCGTCTATTGCAACCTCGCTTTGCGATTTCCTTTTCATTTCTGCCTTATTCTTTGATTGTCTTGGTGAGAAAGTGTTCTTTAATATTGGTTGGAGCTACTCCTTTTCCCCGCCAGTTCTATTGCGCCAATTTATTAGTGGGAGAAGAAAGTTAAAAATAGGCCCTAAATTCAGACATCTGCAATCTACTGATTCTCTACTTTTTTTTCTAGTTCATCGTTTTTCCCCCGTTTGGCTGCTTTGTTTCAAGTAAGGAAGCTCAGATGTGGACTTGTTGAAAGGAAATACATCCGGTGGAGTAGAACAATTTGGGGTTAGCATATTGAAGTTGAGGAAATATACAGTAATGTCAGGATTCCTTGTTAATGGAATAATGCAATTAGGCTTCCGGCAAGTTTTTGTAACCTGTAAATGTAAACTAAGTTGCTGAACATGGAAATGGAGATGCATGGGGAAATGCATGGTGTTTCATTTAGTTGACTTGTGCAGATACAACTTGGTTGGTGATTCAAAACAATGTCCAACTCCCACTTTGGAGTTTGTAACTACAATATACTCCGACAATGTCATCATTACTGCAATTTTCAGGGGTTTAATTAACTTAAAATGTTTGTTACATATATGTCACAAGCTACTCATTGTAATTCACTGGCTTTCCTCCAACTATGTGTTTCTTTTAAGGTTTCATCCTTTATGAGTTTACATACCTGGAGATTGTCATGGTCTTCATTTGAATATTCTCCTTTACTTAATATGATTTTGGACTGTAGAACCTCTTATATGACCAAGGTAGTCAAAGGTGAAAGGTGTCCTAGTGGCACTAGATCTCTAAAAGGCTCTAGGAAAGAGATGCTCAAAATTTACATGTCTGGTGAAGCTTGGGGATAGGGTAAGAAAAATGTTAGAAGTATGCTATACAAACAAAGATAGATATAAATTTCAAACAGCATTTGACATATAAATTATCTATCCAAACATAATAATCATCAAATACATTCGCTAATATCACTATTTAAGCATAATAATCATGTTTCTACTCATTTTTTGTAATTTTGCAAAACCTTAAAGAATAAATAGCTTGAATATTATTCTAAACTAAGAAAATATGCCAAATGTGCCATCAGCAAGGTGCCCTGTTGAAGCCAGAACCTCTCCTGGTGTGAGGGTGAGAGGCCCTGGGCTTCATTGGGACCTTGCCTCAATGCCAACTTTAACTACATTGCATTTGACTGCATCCTGCATTATCTCTTATGATATTCTGTAGAAAATTTTTATTTCAGGAAAAATAGACTGAAACATAGTGGAGGAAAGGATAGTAGATTTACCTTTCTTTTTGTTACTATTCCTCCTGTAATAGTTAAAAATATGACTTTCTTTCATTGCTTCAAATGTCATCCTGTGGAATTCAATGCTTTCCTACAAGCCAGTCCATATCACAAACATCAGCCATTTGATATTACTCATGTAAACGTGCCAGCATGGAACTTTGTCTGTCAAATATTTTTTAAGAGAAAACATAGAAAATTTTTTCCAGCAGAGAATAAATCTTCCATCTTTTTTCCATTTGCATATCTTTACTCATATCCTGTGTTTTAATAAATGTGAAACTTGGGGTCATTTTAAATTCTTTCTTTCTGTACTTATAATGTACAAGTGTTTCTGAATCAAATAAACAATGAGAGATACAGTTGTTTCTCCTTCTTTAAAACATAACAAGTGTAAAAGTTTGATAGCTTATTTCTGAGTATAAATTTGGAAGGGAAATATATATCTTGTATATCATTTGGGCCCCTTTACTAGAAAAAGGAAACATGTCTTTAAGTGGAGACTTAAAGCATTCAAGAAGACATTGTTTTATAATTTATTCCTTTGAAGGGATCTCATTGATGACTATAGTGGTATATAACTGCTGCTTTATTGTCTATTTTCTCATTTCTGCAGAAAGTATGAATATACATTTGATCATGCATCGTTTCTTAAACTATAGATTGAAGTATGTGCTGCTTTTAAACTGCACAATTGAAAGCACCAACTTGAGCGGGTGCATTAAGTCCATGTGTGAAGACTACTTAAAAGTATAAAAGAGATTAATTTGTTCCATCTGCAGACTATATGTATTAAAGCAGGTGTTTTGTTGACTGGATATTGCTTTTGGAATCTCTCTCTCTCTCTCACTCACTCGCTCATAGAAACACCCACACCCACGCCCCTATGGGTAGGTTTTTATTATCTTTCTTATTTATTATTACTTTCACTCAAAGATCATTGAATTGGGAAAAAAAGTCACCGCCAATGGCCTTACAGCCTTGAATGGGGTTGAGGCGTTAGCTGCCCCTCAATCCCCGCCCCCCAAATATTTTTTTTCATATTTCTTTTAATCATTAGCACATTTTGATATTTTATAGGTGAGGAATGATTCGGTTTTTAATTTTTTACTTTTTAAAGATTCAATGTTTGATTATGACATTTTTCACGTTAACCTTGTGGTCCACAATCAGAAAATTAATTAAGGATTGTATATAGAAAAACCTAATATCGTTCTCTCCTCTCGATGAGTCTTTTATTGAATCCTAAGTAATTTAATATGCAATGCAAATGCAATGAAAACAAGGAAAAAATTGGTTTTGGTTTTTCAAATTAACAATTAAAAGAAGGATGCAATTTAATTAAAAGTTAAACTATTATTTTTGGTATTTTTATAAAAATGGGATGGATATGAAAAAATGAATGATGGGTGCTCTTGGTAATGAAGAAGTGACAATCCTTGCTCAAAAAGATTATGATAGTTAGAATTCATTAAGTCTTAAGAAAAACCTCAAGATAACACTTGAGTTCAATATTCCCAATTAATAGTAGCTCCTATGAACATAGCTAACTACTACCTTTTAAGCTATTGTTTAAAACCACTTAATATGCAATTGAAATTGGAATAATGCAACATGAGTCTTCTTGAAATTGAGTGCTAAACAGCCCCTCAATGGCACAAGTCAACCACATTAACTAAATAATAACAGGCTAATTAACATAATCTTATTGCAACCACGAAGAAATTCAAAACACATACAATCTTCACACTACAAAATCCAATCTCAACTACAAATATCAAACCAACAAAGATAATTAACATCAATCTCAGTTCTAGAATCATATACAATAATTCCTAAAACTAAGCAATCTAAATATATAATTCTAGACTAATGGAATGATAAAAAAAACTCCCCTATGTAATCCAGGAAGCTCAAGTACAAATTATCGTCACCAAGAAGCAAAAGTTTTAGTCACACATAGCCACTACCATAGTCCTAATCAATTGCCCAACCAAAATTTCCAATGAAGCTAATGGCAATATCGACTTAATGGGAAAGAAGAGAGTGGTGTGTCAGGTTCTGTGATGAAAGAATGGAAGGAATAAAGGTAAGGGAGAATGTAATGATGCTGGTAGTGGAAGGTTGTTGTCAGAGATGGCGTGGAGGAAGAAAATGAGAATGGCCAAACTCCGGCGAAGGTGAACAGAGGAGGTTAGAGGAAGACGATGGGGATAGAACAGAGGGATATTCATTGGAAGTGGTGCTTGAAATTGGGAAGGTAATTCCGGAGAAGATGAAGAAGGAAGAAGACGGTGGTTTCCAGTGGAGAAAGAAAAACAGAGAAAGAATGGAGGTGGCTGTGGTTCCAGTGATGTGCTGCAGCATCCTCTGTTTCACCGGAGAAGGTGAAGGTTGAAGAAGAAGGTCTGCTTGGTGACGGGCCGAAGAAGGAATGACAGTGGTGATGCTGCCAATGGTGTGGTTCTAAGCTCTCGTCCCTCTCTTCCCCGCGACGCTCTCCTCTCTGTGATCTTAGTTTCGCCACTCAACTCTCGCCCCTCAGCTCTGTATTGTCTCCGTCTCCCTGGTAATGGTGGATGGTGAAGGATGAAGGGATGTTGTCGACGACAATGGTGGAAGAGATAAGTTGCCGGCAACAGAGATATGAAGTTGAAGGTGATGAAAGTGTGTGAGGGCAGATCCAACTCCAGTAATGCCCCGTCTAAAACTCCTAGCTCTCGGTCTGTGTCGTGACTGTCTATAATGGTAAGGGAGATGGAGTGAAGGTGAGAGTGAATGTAGGGTCGCCGGCGATGGTGGATGAAGGAGAGGAAGTCACCGGCGACTATTGAATTTGGAGATGAAGATTGGAGGTGATGAGAGGCAACTTCGCAGCGCCACATTCTAAATGCTCCCAGGTCGTTGATGAAGAAGTATTGTGTGTTTGGTTGGGCTTAAAATAGCCAAATAAGCCCGTTTTATAAAGATAAGCCTGAAAAAAAAACGTGTTACAAAAGGTAGTGTTTGGGTGGGCTTTTTCAAATTGGGTTTGAGGTAAAAATAATCCCATATTGAAAAAGCTACTGGACCAAGCTTATCACAAACCCGTTTCACGTTTTATTACCGTTGTATTTACTTTCTCACCTACAATTTTTAATTTTTCACTCCCTTTTTTCCCTGCAAAGCTGCTCGACGCTTGCTGCAAATGAATCTTTGCACATGCTCTGCTTCAGTTGCCTGAGCCTGTCGCTGGTCTTCGTGTCCCTCTCGTCGGCGGTGAGGGTTGGTTAGCCGATGAACCTGTGTAGTCCGTCTTCCCTCTTTAGGTGTCTCCGTCGTCTTCCCCCTCCTCGCTCAGTTTTTCGTCTGTGACATATCTGATCCCAGGTCCGTCCGTGTCGTCGACTACATTGTAGTCTCGGAGGCCACTCGTTGAATCTGAAGGGCGTCTCCATCTTCATGCGTGCTGAGCCATCTCGGATCTGTGCTTCAACCGAGTGCTCTGCCATCTCCGATCTGTGCTTGAAGCTCAACATGCCATTCTTCTTCATCTGCGATCAACGCTTCAACCACGAGTTGTGCCTCAACCTCAACAGGCCCTTCTTCTTCATCTGGGATCTAGCTTATTGTACGAGCAGATCTTCAACTGCAACAGGGCCGTGATCTTCATCTAAGACTTGGAGGTAATATGAACTTGAAATGTATTTTATTCCATAGATGATCCGACTGGTTTTGTTTGTGTGTGGCCTGCGTTTCTGTAGTTTGTCATGTCTGTGATAGTTTAGTTAGGGCTCTTGGGGGATTAACTTGGTTCTGTTTTCATCCCTCTCTCTCTCTCTCTCTCTATTTCATCGTCTTTCTGTACCCATTCCCCCCACACTATACTGTCAAGTTACCTTGCACTCACCTTCTATTTTCTTTTCTTCAAAAGTCCCAGAAACTAATAGAAGAAGAATTTAGAGCATTACACAGTTGAAGATAAGTAATGAAGTTGGTAGATACCTAGGCTTTCCTTTGTCCCAAAAAAGGAAGCCCAGGAAGACTTTTCACTATATCATAGATAGAAAAAAAGAGAACATGATTTGAGACGTTGTAGGAACAATATTTTGTGACATCCTTCCTTGGCAAGTTGGTCCTTAGATGCACAATCTGCTTGTCGAACAAAAATGGGTACTAGCATATCCTAAATTTTTTTGTTCAAGTCACCAACATGACAGGAGAGCCGAAATTTTTTTTTGTTAACTCCATGTATATCTTTGATGAAAGAATTGGTAGAAATAACCAAATCAAAGCAATGTATAATACTGCAATAGTTGTTTAGAAAATGAAACCACGGTGATACTGAACCTTGGAATTCAACAAAGGGGTTAAAACTTGCTCGAATGAGATTGTGAACCAAGAATCTACTTAGAAAAATCACTTCCCTAACAGTCTTGGAATCTTTTGAGTATACATTAATGCACAGTAAAGAATTTTGTGATATGGGGTATTATTCAATGTGTGTGAAAGAAGAATTAGAAAGCTCATCATTTGTAAAGAACACAGGGTTTGTGATTTGGGTTTTACCTTGTACTTATTTATTCTACTGCCGCTTGAATGCACAAATATGTGCTGACCTAGCCAAATAGTAATTTAAAGAGGCTAAAATGGTACTCTTAGTGATATAGCTTGCTTCAGAGGCAAAACTTTCATTTTGAGTTTGGGCTTCTTTCACTGTTGCTATATACATTTTGGCTTCCATGACAACAAACCAAAAATTACTAAGAAGCGTTGATCTAAAATGTTACACACAGTACCTGAAGCAATAGCCAAGTAGCTAACTGAGTAGTAAAAACAAACAACAAACTAAATTTTTCCCAACACATAAAAATATCACCTAAAAAGGAAACACAATTTTCTGCAATATATAAAATTCTAGAGAATAAAGTAGTCTGAGACCATTGTCTAAAAGAGATTTTATGCCAAATCAAAATCAGGCAAATGCAGTTATAACTCATAAAATACATACCAGTTGTGTAAGCAAAATGTATGTGGCTTGTTTGTGCCAATATGGCCTTTTCCAGAGGAGGAAGAGAAGCTTCAATGTTTTGGGCACGAAGCATCAACTTTGGCATTTCTTTTGTATTATTTTGAATTTGTTTGGCCTTGTCATTATTTTAGAAGAAGCCTTAATCCATATTGCCGAACTGATCTTCAACCTAAACATGCCTTCATCTTCATCTGTGGTAAGATTATAAGTTCATCCTAAGCACAATTTCTGGTTTCATGTTATTGATTGTCACCTGCTACTGTCATTATTCAGTTGAGGCTTTTGCTAGTGTGGTCTCTGTTTCTTCATTTTTCATCTTCATTTGAGGTGTTATGAATGTTACTTGAGTTGGTATGAAGTAGATTGAAAGCAAAAAAAATGTGTTTAGTGGATTGTTTATCCCTGGTGCTTATTAATTAATTGAATGTCATCTTCAACGAATAAAAGAAGCTTCACAAATTTTGATGGATACAGGTATTTTCAAAGTAAATGTTGTTGTGGAATGCACCGTTTATTGTTTTTTGTTAATCTGGTTGCATCATGAGAAGGTAATAACTAACATATGTTTATAGTCCACACTGTAAAGTTAAGCTTTTCCATAGACAAATGAATGACAGAGCACTGTGGGATGATGAGACAACAAAAATATTTGTCCATGCAATGATAGAACAAATTTTAAAAAAAGAACGTTGAGGGTTGTCTTTCTCGAAGGATGGATGGGACAATATTGTTGCTACATTCAATGAGAAGACAGGGAAAGCATACAAGAAGAAGCAATTGAAGAATAAGTTTGATATGTTACGGAAGGACTTAAGGACTTGGGATGCCTTAACAAAAGAGACTGGTGTTGGTCGAGACCCAATAACCGGAAATGTTGAAGCGGATCCGGAGTGGTGGCAACGGAAATGTCAGGTTAGTAATGCCTACAATTACTTATAACGTTGCATAATAGTAATTCAGTTGCCTCAATCAGCTTGTTTTGTAATATAGCAAATGATTTTGTTACACCTCTGTATGCAGGAGAAGCCAGCGTATAGGAAGTTTCGCCGTTCAAGCCTCAAGAATGAAAGAGAATTGAGGCTTATATTCAAGAATGTCATGGCAACAGGCGAGGATGGTTTTAATCCAGCTTTCATAGGGACACAGACAGAGGATGCAGAGGAAGAAGATGTGCACTGACCTACTATGGACGAGGAGGAAGGTTCAGGGGACAACGAGGACGAGAATTTTGGAGTTAACCTAGCAGTTAGCATAGGAGTGCAGATGAGCTAGCGAGCGTTGGGTTATCAACTCAAACCCCTCCCTCTGATCCAGGCACATCCTCTTTTCATACTAATTCTGGAAGTCAGGGAAAGCGGAAATGATTTGATCCCTCCGGGAAGAAAAAGAAGCAGAAGATGCCAGCCGCAAAGCAAATTGTGGATGCGGTCAGTGTCATAGCAGAAGCATCGAAGAATAGAGCTGCAACTATTAGTGAGATTCAAGCAAGGAGTGTTGATGCTGCTCTTGCAGACCTGCTTGAACTGGAAGAAGTGCAAGAAGATGAGGACTTTCAAGTTCGATGTATCAGGCTGATTATGGACAAGACTAGTCGGGACACGTTTTGCTCACTTGTTAAGCAGAAAAAGGATTCCATGATTACGTGGTTGCGTTATATGGTCACGACCCTTGATTGAGTCGCTACGGATTATGTTGTTGACTATCGATGCGGCTTTCATTGGATGACACCATCCTGATATGAACTTTATGACAAAATAGTTTAGTGTTTATTGTATGCATGCTTGTTCTTTTATTTTTACTAGACCAACAATGCAAATTTCGGATATATATTATGTATGTTTTAATCCAACGTTCCTTTTATGACATATATTATAACTTCGACTGAATTACCTTTATGTTATATACGTTTGAATCCAATGCACAGGTGACATATACAATGGCAAATTGGATGGAGGAAGAAGACGATGACTCTCGGATACTAGCTCTTATCGATGAAGAGATAACAGAGTATGAACAATTGACTGCGTTGGTGAGTCAATATTGGATTCCGTTCATGTGCAAAGAACCTCATAAAACAAGTAAACGATCCGATCATTTTTTTGTCCAAGAAATATTGGCAGAGCATGAAACACAATGTCATGACATGTTTAGAGTTGAAAAACATGTGTTTTACCAGCTGTGCAGTAAATTGGTCGAACATGGGTTACGAGATTCTAGGAATGTCGGAGTCGAAGAAATGGTAGCGATGTTTTTGCTCACGGTTGGCCACGGTGTCGGGAACAGGATGGTCCAAGAGTTGTTTCAGCATTCAAGGGAAATTGTCAGTCGGCTATTGCACATGGTACTATAGGCTTGTATTAGCCTAGCTCGAGAATATATCAAACCCTCTGATCCCGAATTCAAAGGATGCCACCCAAAAATACTCGACAATCCTCGCTATTATCCCTACTTTAAGGATGTCATTGGAGCAATAGATAGAACTCACATCAAGTGTGTCATCACTGGTCCCAACCGGGAAAGATATATTGGGAGAAAAGGATATACAACACAAAATGTAATGGCTGTATGCGATTGGGATATGTGTTTTACGTTCATGTTGGTGGGTTGGGAAGGTTCTGCACATGATGCTCGTATGTTTGAAGCTGCTGTCTCAAATCCAGATCAGAATTTCCCTCATCCACCTGCAGGTATATTTTCGTCCCATTCAGTTTAATTACTTTCAATGCACGTTTTGCTTAATCTCACACCTTTAAAATGATTTGAGACATTTATTAGGCAAATATTACTTGGTCGATGCTGGCTATCCCACACTAGTTGGGTATCTTGGTCCCTACAGATGTGAGCGTTATCACCTGCTAGATTTTCAGCGTCGACCTGGTTTGGCAAATGCTAAAGAGACCTTCAATTACTATCATTCCAGTTTGAGGTCAACTATTGAAAAGACTTTTGAAGTGTGGAAGAATAGATTCGAATTATTACAAAAAATGCGCATATACAGCTACCAAACGCAAGTCTGCTTAGTTGTGGCAACTATGGCCATTCATAACTTTATTAGGAGAAATTCTCAGAGTGATGTTAATTTTGACACAGCAGAAACTGCCAATGTAGCTCATGAAGATAATGATACCGTAGACGATGTGGCTTCTTCGTCCAATGTTGCTGCGACATCTTCAACAAGAATGAATCGCATTCGTGACTTGATTAAAGATCAACTTGTACGGAATTTATGATCCCAATTAGTTATGTAATATTTTTTATGAAATTATGTAATTTGCCAAGTTATTTGCTTTTTTGAGCTCAACGTGACCTCGTACCACAATTGTGGCCATTGAAATTCTACTTTGGGAGTTATTTGCTCTAGTGGCATAATAGAGTGAATCACAATGTATTTATGCTGTTATAATTTCTGAAGTTTCATTTTTAGTTTGGGCTTTATCTTTGGAGTTACAAGTTTGCATTTTCATATATCTTCCAGGGCCAGATGATATGTTACTGTTGGATATCGCATATATGATCTATCTAAAATTTGAAGAATATACAAATGCCCTTCAAGTTTTTACTTAAACGCGCTTATCAAATCGCTAATCCAAACACGTTTTGACTTATGAAAAATCACTTATTCAACCGCTCATCCAAACATAAATTATATTACAAAAACAGACTTATTTAATAAGTCAGAATTATAATAAGTCATTTTTCCTACCGCTATCCCAAACACACCCGTAGACCTAAGTCCCCTTGGTCAAAACATGCGTTTTGACCAAGGGACTAAAATGCAAAATTCAAAAGTTATCTAAAACTTTTAGGTTATTTTATGTAATTTTCTCCTTCCCCTTTTCTTCATGCACTTGTCATTTCCAAGAAATTCTGGGGCTTTTTCTGCAATTTTTCTAATCCTCAACCCTCCAACATCTCCAATTTTCTTTTAAAACACCTACAATACAAGATTAAATACAAGGTAGCATCAAAAGTCTAAGAAACAATTGCACAAAATAATTAACAAATTATGACCATTTTGCCCCTAATTGCAATTAATTCCATACAATTGTCCCTAATTAAAATTAGTACTTAATCATGTAATAATGTCCCATAAAATATATTAAAAATCCCAATTTAATTATGAAAAATCATATAAAAATATGGTTCAATCAATTCCCCCACACTTAGACATTTGTACTACTGAACAAAGGCAATTAATTACAATTTCCTAAGTTCCAATCATCAATACAATTGAAAGATGAGCAATTTCATAATTAGAAAGCAATATATCAATTAATCAGATTCTTCAAGCTAACACTAATCATAGTCAAGTGACGCAAAAAAATTAGCTAACTGCATAATCCAAAATATTAGAATTAAGCACAAAAGAACTCTCAAAGTATTAGCGTTTCACTCATCTCACCTCATTGGGATAATTTCACTCTAGTTTACTTAATCAACACATTTTCATAGGCTTATAACAACTCTAACTTCTCCACTACTAATAGTAATTAATGTAATGAATGAAGAAGACTTAAAAAGCTTGTAATGTTGGATGAAGGCCAGATGGAATGGATTAATTAGAAAAAGAAATAGTTGATATGCAAGTCAAAGTTAATCAAATAGGTTCATAGCAACTAAATAACTGAACAACCTTTTGCCAATTCTTTTTTCTAAATCATGAACAAATGCCTTCTTAATATTTCTTTTGCTTTTCTTCTCTCTCTTTTTATTTTTTTTAACTTTTTTTAACTACAATTTTTTCTTCTTCATCTTTTTTTCTATATATATGGCATTTCAATATATACATTGTTTAACTTTCTATGAGTAAATCATTTTGATTTTAGATTATTATGAACACTATGAATAAATGGCATGTATACACATAGGAATGGCTCAAAGGGGTGGGCAAATGGTGATGAATGAAGGTTTGTGTTTGAGTGAAAAGGATTTAAAATTGAATACTTCTTTCATTTCCATCACACTAATGCAAATGTTGTTTCAAAAAAGAGTGGAAACAAGTTCTAGAAGGTGAAAAATTAAGTAAACATGCATACATGGGGAGAATTCAAGGCCCAAATAACCTTCCAACAAGGTTTTTCTCTAATACTCACTCCAACACAATCAATTGCATAGGAAGCTAATCACAAAACATCTACTCAACTATTCCAAGTACTAACCTTACAAACACAATCAATCAAAACATTGCAATCAATTATAATAATGCTCAACTCTTAAATGCACTAATGATATAAAAACTCTCTTTTCTCAAAAACAAGAAGTAAAAAATCTAACTGTGAGTTCATTTCTCATCCCATTCACTTTAAAAACAAAATATGGTTTTAAAAGTTGCCAAAACACTAGATTATATGAAAGCTCAAAGAATTTCTCACAAATCACATTTCCAAAGTGGCAAATGCGACCTTTTACTATTTAGAACATGCATCAAAACAAGTCATTCTTGAAAGAAAAAAATTTGAAAAATTTTCTAGTTTAATGCATTTTCTCATTTAAAAACAACCAATTCATGGGAATTAAAAATGTATTTTCCTCCCCCACACTTAATCAACACATTGTCCTCAATATTTATAAAGCAACTCATTTATTCTAACTTGTTCCTTAGTGAAGTGGAAAGTTGTGAAGTACGATTGCAATTGGAGCACAACATGTAACCCCCTTCCAATCATAGGCCGAGATTAGTTTGTAAAAACATAATTATAGGGAATTAGAGACCGTAAGATGATTGGGGACTTATTCAAATTAAGCTTTCCAAAATCAGGGTTTACAAAAAAAATTTTCAAAAACTGTTCACAACGGTCTCATATTCACATTTTAAATACACAAATGGCCTGTACAGGTTGATTCCATTCATACATATCAGAGTACAGCAAAAATTCCCGACACACCCGGGTTCCATTAATCAGTAAAGGGATTATACAAAGGCACAAAGCCAATAATTCTCTTTCCGTATCTTGGGGATTACATAAAACTACACTATACTTCCAAAATATACAACTATTCACCGCAAAATATCCAACGAATTTTACATTGATAACCATTAACCAAAATAAACTCCTAAACTGGAGCTCTATCTGCTCTTCGTCTCCCGTTTTCCCTTAGATCCTTTGACTCTGTCTAAAATTTGTTTTGGGAGAGTGAGATTCTGAAGAATCTCCGTAGTAACAAATCACTCATAATATGCACAACATCAAAGCATGAAAGTAAATCATCCATACAACACACAATAATACAACAATAGTTGCAACGGCCGGGGTAGGTATTATGGGCATCGCCCCCTACGACGGCTCATGCTGAACTGCTTGCTGTATTGCACATCCACATGAATATATCACATATATCACCACAGCTGGGATCCATATAAAACATTTCACAACACGCAGCCCCACGGGCTGGATACTCAAACAGGAATCCACGATTCCATAACGCAGCCTCGGTACTTACAATGGCAAATACAACGGTCGGGGTAGGTATCATGAGCATTGCCCCTACAACGGCTCACGCTGAACTACTCGCGCTGTAATGCCCTATGGCCGATAACACAATCACAATGATAAACATGCATACCAAGTATCATACACAACATGAGAGAAGAGTCACTACCTTGATCCTTCCGTGCGTGTCCTGGCGCCGGTCTCTCCCGAGTAGGGCAAACATCGAATCCTATGATTTACAATTAGGGACGAAGAGTCAATTCTCTATTCCAATTCTCAATGACTTCTTAACACTTAATTTGGTTATCATTATTGCTCTTTTAGAGTCATTAAATACTCCTAACAAAACTCCTAAAGGGTTGGAAGAACTATCCCAAATATCCCTTTTTGGAAGCACAAAAATTGATTTTTCACTGCTGCACTTGAGTGAAGATGGCCTCACTCGGGTGTTGGTACGGACACTCAAGTGAAGAGGGCCTCACTCGAGTGATGGTACGGACTGCACTTCAAGTGCTAGAAAGTGAGGATAGAAAGTGTTTGCCCAAGAGCACAAGAACTTTCAAAGAAGAGGAGCACTCGAGTGAAGAAGACCTCACTCAAGTGACAACTTAACACTCGCAAGTGTTAAAGCGCACTCTTGAATTTTGGACAAGAGTGACAACCCGAGACGAGAGTTCATGGCGTCAAATACACCCGCACTCGAGTGAGAAGAGGCTCACTGGAGTGAGAACTCACAACACTTGCAAGTGAGGCAACACTCTTGCCTTAACACATGGAAGCGCACCAAGAACACAGAGAGCAGAAAAGGAAAATGCACTATCGCACTCGAGTGAACTCACCCTCACTCAAGTGATGTTCATCCCTCACTCGAGTGAACCGCATATCACTCAAGTGATTTTATCAGAAACCAGAAAATGCAGCAAAACTAACCACATTTCTTAACACTTGCCCCATTGATCCCAATGGACCCAAAACTTCTACCAAAGCTACTCCCACACAAAAACACCCAAGGAATTCAATGGAATCATCAGAATTATCCAAATCCTATTTCATTATCATACTTTGGTTTTGGGCAACATAATCATCCAAATTCCAAAATCATCCAAACATACCATTCCCATCCCTAATCAATCTATCTATCCAAAACTCATACCAAAACACCCATTTTTATACCAATAACATGCCAAACTATCAATGACCCTAATCCAACGAAAATGGGCCAAAATTCCAGAAATTCAAATCTTAATCATTTGGCATAAAACTTAGATAGATAGATTAGTCTCACTTACCTCTTTCACTTTGCCAAAGAGATTTCTTGATTCACCAACCTCCAAAATTTCGTGTGGCACAAATCAACACCAATAGGCACTCTATACACATCAAAATGAAGCTGTCACTCCAAGGATCAACATTAATGAAGTAAATTTTTGCATTTGAGGTCATTAGCTTACCTCAAAATCAAGCTTTTCCTTTCTCTCTCCTAAGCTCCAATGGTGCCGGAAATGGAAAAAGAAAAGAGAGATGAGAGAGAGAAGGAGAGATGGAGTATGAGAGATGAAAAAAAATATGATGATGATACTACTCCCTCCATGTCCAGTGAAAATGAGGGAAGAGAGGAGAGAGAAATATTAAAATACTCCCCCTATATGACTTTCTCATCTTTTCTCTCATCACACACAATCTTGCCACATGTCACCATTTCATTGGTTCACCCAAAATAAGTCACCAATTAGCCATTCTAATCCTTCCTTTAGCCATTTAATCATACTTCTCATTTTTCCTCTTAGCTAGTAATTAATTTCCCTTAATCACTAACTTCTGGCCAATAATTCCATTCTTCCAATTTTTCCACCAATTATGACATATTAATTTATATTGCCATAAAAAACATAATAATTCCAATCAAATTCATAATTATCCTCAATAATCATGATTAGCCCCTTAATCAAAAATCGGGATATTACACAACATGTGAACATCACTTAAAGAGAGAAAAGGAGAAATAAGTCACAATAACAGAGAAAATCAAGGTGAAAAGGCACAAGGTGATTAAGTATGGTAGTGGCCAAAAATGTAAAGCACACATAGGGGGTCCTTATTGTATGTACTAAACTACATTACTTCTACCTTTTTACTAGATTGTGTCCCTCCCCCACACTTATCTTCCTTATACAACAATTAAGCCCAAATAATCATATAAATTAGGAAGAAAACAAGTGAGGAAAGAGACAACCTGTGTTAGAGGATCTTGAGTCGCTCGAAGGAGAAGTTCTCATCCCTAATGAGAATCATGCATTGGCCATGTGAAACAACTTCTCCCGTATTGAATTTCCTTGGCGGAGGTGGTTCGGGATCAATTGGAAGAGGTCTAAGAATGTAAGGTGGATGTTGGTACCTCCAACGACCGTTCCAAGAATATGTCTGCAAAGAAGACAAGCAAATAGCTGTATTACATCCAAAAATAGAAATATAAAGAGATTTCAAGTGAAATAAAGGCATGTAAAGTTCCAAACTCTCCAAGTAACTATCACATCCAAGGAAATCAATGACACTTCAATCAGTAAGAGTGAGACAACTAGTCAATGTTTGAAAATTCTCTTGTTTTTGCAAAGTGGAATGTGTGGAATTCAACTTAGTATTGGGGTATACCACATCTGTAGGATTGGTAAGCACAGCGGAAGAATTTAAAAAAAAAAAATTTCACCGATCCTAATCGAGGATCTATCAACGGCGTTTAAACCAAGTTGGAAGGATTCATACCTTTTTGATGATTCAGAGTTTTCACGATCTCTAGGAGCCAACATGTCAGGTCCGCTCCCTCTACCGGTATCCACACGAATGCTCTCCAACCGAGACTGTGTGCTAGCGCCTCTAATGTCTCCAAGGGTTTAACTTGCGGCTCTCAATTCTGATGTACCCTGAGTCTATCAGCTCTATCAAGTTTATAACCCATGAGGGTTATTTTCAAATTTCAAAATTAATCATCATTAATTTCAAAATTAATTAACAATTAATTATCTTGATGAGCTAATTAAATAAATTCAGTTTAAATTAAATCTGTCCAATAGTTTTAATTTAACCTATTTATTTAATCTAAATAAAGAGCCATTAGATTTAATTTATCTTCATAAATTAAATCTGAGATACTATATCTCTATCATGTTAGTTATTAAATTTAATATATCTTAATAAATTAAATTTAAAACCAACACAACATAATAATATCATATAATATATATATATACATATATATATATAATATATTTTGAAAATATATATATCTATATAATATTATTAAATATAATAATATAATATAATATATATATATATATATATATATAAGATATATATTTCGAAAATATATATATATCTATATAATATTATTAATGAATTTTATATTATATATATATAAATATAAAATTCATCCACCCTAAATCAAACATTATCTTGTGTTGGGCCATTCTTGTGTGCGACCCTGTAGGCCCATATGAAGTTGGTAGTGGGCCAATAACTACACTAACCCAAAAGTCGCAAGCGGCCTCTAGCAAGACATTATGACTACCCAATTCATATGAGGATCGTTATCACGATGCAACCTGTCATACAACCATGTCACGTCCCTTTTGTCACACGATATATCAATCAAGGATAAGGCATGGAAAATGTCATCCTCTTGTTCCTGACCATTACTTTCTCGATTCCTGAGTAGCCTGATAACAGAGAAAGAAACTCATTTCATTATAGTATGGCCATACATTTCTCAGACTCACTCATCGAGGGGCCCAGTAATATCTCTCTACTAATGTGAGGGACAAATTCCATCTTGATCATTCATATTCCTCTACATGAAAAACCACCAAGCCCGATTGTAGCCTTTATCATCACCCGGTCAAAAGTGACTTTTGACTAGTTCAAAGCTTAGCAACTCTCATATAGGAATCCATGATGACCTCAGGTCTAAGGGCATTGTGACGTGGTTATACATGAGAAAAGCTTATGACTTGATCCATGTAGCTTTCTCATAGTGGGTCGGTCCAGCACCTTGTACTCTTACAAGTGCCTAAGACTTTGATTTGTATCTCCATATCTTATCAAAGTCATACTGGTCTTGTTTCATCTCTGCTCCTGCATAGATGACCGACCAGGGACATTTTAGGACAATCTTTATGAATTATCCAAGGATACAATTATCACAGTTAACATGCAAATAATATGATAACAGAATAGAGAAATTTCATTAAAATAATAATGTTTAAAGTACAATGATTGGCCCTTAGGGCACAATTTCCAACATCATCATCATTCCAATCACAATAGGTGGAAGAAAAAAGAGTGGAAGAAGAAAGAGAATTTTTCAAGTCATTATCACTCAAAACTTTTGAATTTTCAAAAGAATCATTTTTGTTTTCTATATCGGGTGGAAAATCACAAGAAAGAATCATATGGGAAGATGCACTTTCATTTGCATTATCATCAATAAAAACATTTGAATTTTCCTTTATAAAACTATCATGCAATTCATTGGATTCAAGAAAAAAAATCACTTTCTAGGCTATGGTCTTTCACACTCACATCAACCATATTGGCATCCATACAAGATTCAAAATTTTTGCAATTGTCAAGCTTACAATATATCAATAGTACAAGGTGTATTAAGATGAACAGGATAATCAACCACTTCACTAAATGCTTTCTTTCGAAACTCAACAAGTAAGTGGCATTTGTCATAATAACAATCTACACATATTTGATCTTTTGCTCAAGAACATCAAAATATATCATCTAATATATCACAGTTATCCCTAGTACCATGAAGAGAAGCATTTTCAATAGTTAAGGCATCACAAAATGAAGAAGGAGCACACTCATCAACAAGTACAATCGAATCACTACTGCTAAAGCTAATGGGTTGAGCAATTACATTTTCAAACATTTCAGGGGATTCAACAATGATTTCCTCATCTACTTTATCATCACTCGAATCATTAATTGCTTCACTAGTTAAAGTAGTAGGAGAGTCTACTTCTACAAGAATAGGATTATTACCAAATGGCAGGGAAGACTCTACAATGTTCTTTTGTGCTTGCTTCACATCTTGTACTTGTATGGAAGTAGGCACCGAAGGATTGAAACTTTCATTTGTGAAGTGGCATGTGGCTCTTGAGCTTGGACTCCTTGTTCCTCCTCCATAAGAGAGAAAGACTCCTTTGGAAGTTGGAATAGCAACTTCTTGACTTTCTTGGCTTGAGTAGTTAGATTATATGTAGGCAATGGAGGAAGAGTCTCTAGTGGAGTGTTGCACTTAGAAGACTCTTGTGCAAGCCACTCCATTGCTTTCTCCAACTTCTCATTTTCTTTCTTCCATTGCTTCGCATCTTGTGATGGCTGAGTGAGACGCTCATGTCCTTGGCCAATCTAGCACACTCTTTATCTTATTGTTCCATTGTTCTCATTAGAGAGGCCATGCGATGGGCAAAGGTGTCCTTGTGTGATAACTCCTCATTTATAGCATGAGTCATTGGATTTTGGAATTATCTAATGACTTCATTAATGGTAGGTTCTTGGTTTGGCACATATGGTTGGGAATGAGGTCCATAAGATGGCTGAAATGGTGGTATAAAGACTCCTAAGATGGGCGGCATGGTTGGAAAGTGGGATGAAATGAAGGAGAAGGTTCACGATATGGCATGCGGTTGTATGGTGGAGGATTAGAATGAGGCTCATAATATGGGTTATATGACGGCGAAGAAGGCTCATGATATGATCTATAGGGTGGGTGTGGTGAACAATAAGGTTGGAATGAATGTTGTTGGTAAGGTTCATGGTATGGAGGGTGGAATGGACCATAACATTCTTGACCAATTGGACTTCTATCTTGACATCCTAACTTGGCTTAAAGAAGTCGCAATGTTTGTTGAATGGAAATGATGTTTTGAGAGATAGACTCTTTCTTTTCGGTTGAATCTCCTATAAAAGAGTGAGATTGAAAGGGTGAATCTTACTTACCATTAAACCAAGCCATAAGAAATTCAATTCAATAAATTCCTAATGAATCACAAGTATCAAATAGAAGAGAACAACCTAGAAATCAAGAAAAATCTAAGAAGAAAGCTTAAAAGCTAATCTAGTGAAAAATCCAGAAAATTACTAGAAAATAAAGAAAAATTTGAAAAGTCGCCAAAACGATGGAATTTGGTTAAAATTCACTACACCCAATAGCATAGCCATTAGTCTTACTTAAAATGGCCCAAAACCGTAGGAAACCAAAGCTCATAATTTTCTGGGCAAAATTTTCAAAAACATTCCAGCAAGCTTCAAAGAGAAGGTGTAACCGAATTTCAACGAAACTCCAAATAATTTCTAAGTGTGTAATACTTAGTTCCAGCCACAAATCAAGTTTATGCAAAAGAAATGCGAGAATTAACTTGGAGACATGGTGAATTCAAACAAGTAAGCTCAAAATCATATCAAATTTAATGCAACAACACCATATAGAAGCTACAAAGTCAAGACAATGCAAAAAAGCTATGCAAGCTACCTAAATGCACAAATACTAAACTATATGCAATGAAAAATCAAATATGCAAAACTAACAAGCTTCACATGAGAAACCCCTTGTCAAAAGTGAATTTGACAATTAGATTACCAAGGGAGCCAATTACTTAGCTCCCTGGCAATGGCGCTATTTGATTATGACTTTTTTCGCAATAAAAAAATTAACCAAAGATTGTGTATAGACAAAGTTAGGATCGTTCTTTCCTCTTGAAGAGCCTTTTATTGAATCCTAAGTAATCTAATATGCCATGCAAATGCAATGAAAACAAAGGCAAAATTTGTTTTGGTTTTTCAAATTAATAATTAAAAGAAGGATGCAATTAAATTAAAAGCTAAACTATTGTTTTTGGTATTTTTATAAAAATGGGATGGATATGAAGAAATGAATTATGGGTGCTCTTGGTAATGAAGAAGTGACAATCCTTGCTCAAAAAAACTAAAGGAGTTAAAATTCATTAAGTCTTAAGAAAAACCCCAAGATAATATTTGAGTTCAATATTCCTAATTAATAGTAGCTCCTATGAACTTAGCTAACTACTACTTCTTGAGCTATTGTTTGAAACTACTTAATGTACAATTGAAATTGGAATAATGCAACATGAGTCTTCTTGAAATTGAGTGCTAAACAGCCCCTCAAGGGCACAAGTCAACCACATTAACTAGATAATAACACGCTAATTAACATAATCTCATTGCAACCACAAAGAAATTCAAAACACATAATCTTCACACTACAAAATCCAATTTCAACTACAAATATCAAACCAATAGAGACAATTAACATCAATCTCAGTTCTAGAATCATATACAATAATTCCTAAAACTAGGCAATCTAAATATATAATAGACTAATGGAATGATAGAAAAACTCCCCTGTGTAGTCCATGAAGCTCAAGTACAGATCATCACTAAGAAGCAAAAGTTTTAGTCATATATAGCCACTGCCATAGTCCAAATCAATTGCCAAACCAAAATTTCCAATAAAGCTAATGGCAATATCGACTTAATGGGAAAGAAGAGAGTGGTGTGTCAAGTTCTATGACGAAAGAATGGAAGGATTAAAGGTAAGGGAGAATGGAATGATACTAGTGATAGAAGGTTGTTGTCGGAGATGGTGTGGAGGAAGAAAATGAGAATGGCCGAACTCCGGCGAAGGTGAACAGAGGAGGTTAGAGGAAGATGATGGAGACAAATCACAGAGAGATATTAACTGGAAGTGGTGCATAAAACTGGGAAGGTAATTCCAGCGAAGGTGAAGAAGGAAGAAGATAGTGGTTTCCACTGGAGAAACAAAAACAGAGGAAGGACGGAGGAGGTTGTGGTTCTGGTGAGGTGCTGCAGCGTTCTCTATTTCACTGGAGAAGGTGAAGGTTGAAGAAGAAGGCCTGCTTGGTGACGGGAAGAAGAAGGAATAATGACGGTGATGTTGCCGGCAGTAGTGGTTATGAGCTCTCATCCCTCTCTTCCCCGCGGCGCTCTCCTCTCTGTGATCTTAGTTTTGCCACTCAACTCTCGCCTCTCATCTCTGTATTATCTCTGTCTCCTCGATAATGGCTGATGGTGAAGGATGAAGGGACATTGCCGGCGAAAATGGTGGAAGAAATGAGGTCGCCAGCAACAAAGATATGAAGTTGAAGGTGATGATAGCATGTGAGGGTAGATCCAACTCCAGCGGCACCCCGTCTAAAACTCCCAGCTCCTGGCTTGTGTCATGGCTGTCGTGATGGTGAGGGGGATGGAGTGAAGTAAAGAGTGAATGTGGGGTCGCCGGTGATGGTGGATGAAAGAGAGGAAGTCACCGGTGACCGTTAAAGTTGGAGATGAAGATTGGAGGTGATGAGAGGTAGCTCCGCGGCACCACACTCTAAATGCTCCCAGGTCGTTGATGAAGAAGTACACCTAAGTCCCCTTGGTCAAAACATGTCTTTTGACCAAGGGACTAACATGCAAAATTCAAAAGTTATCAAGGAGGGAATAAAGTGAAAATTTTTAAAATGTTTATAGGGAACTATAATTTCTAAAACTTTTGGGTTATTTTATGTAATTTCCCCTTCCCCTTTTCTTCATTCACTTGTCATTTCCAGGAAATTCTACGGCTTTTCTAAAATTTTTTCCAATCCTCAAAATATTAATTATAACCCTCTAACATCTCCAATTTTCTTCCAAAACACCTACAACGCAAAATTAAGTATAAGGTAGCATCAAAAGTGTAAGAAATAATTGCACAAAATAATTAACAAATTATGACCATTCTACCCCTAATTGCAATTAATTCTATACAACTGTCCCTAATTAAAATTAGTGCTTAATCATGTAATAATGTCCCAAAAAATGCATTAAAAACCTCCATTTAATTATGAAAAATCATATAAAAATATGGTTGAATCAATGTTCTAAATTAAAAGAAACTGCCCAATTTTGGAGTATTAAATCTTTAAAAAAATCATAAACTCCTTGAAAAGCACATCATTTTTGCTCATAAGATATCAAATTATCGCATATTTTGTGTGGAATCTAAGGATAAAAAAATATTTAAAAAAATTTGGAAATGGAGGAAAATTGAGGGGCAGTTGAGGGTGTAGCTAAGGGGCGCAACTAGTACCCGGCCAAGTAGGCAAGTAGCATGAGAGCTCTCCTGTTAATAGGAGATCACGAATTCAACCTTGCTTGTTGCCCCTTTAGATTTAATAAGGGTTAAAAAAAAGAAAGAAGGGAAAAGTTTGTTAACACATGGAAATGACATAAAGGTGACAAATATCAAATTGAGATTTTAAAGTGTTGATGAGTTTACCATTTTGCCCCTCATTTTTTTTAAAAATAAAAAAGAAAAGGTGCCCTTACCTAAACACCACCATCGGTCGGCTGCTTTGAACTCCGGCCCCAGCCGCCTGAGCTTCGGCGCCAAGGGCTGTTTTTGGGGGGATGGGGTGTAATTTTTTTTTTTAAAAAAAATGGAAGCAAGGTGGCAAGGGGTGGGATCGAACCCACCCCACCACTTTACCAGGAAATAAGGAGGATGCAGGGATGGTTAGGGGTTAATGAACCCCCCCCCCCCAAAACAGCCCCCGGTGATAGAGCTCCGGCTGCCGGCCGGCGGTGGTGTTCCAGCAAGGGCACCTTTTCTTTTTTAAAAAAAAAGAGAGAGGCAAAATGGTAAACTCATCAATACTTTAAAATTCTAATTTGATACCTATCACTTTTATGTTATGTCCATGTATTAACTGACTTTTTGAGGTTTTATAAATTCACATGGTATTTATGTGGAATTTTCTGAAGAAAGAAGCCACTTGGCTATACCTTAGCCTCTTACTATCTCTGTAAGTAAACCTTATCTTTTCGATTCTGCCTCATTGCTCCATCTGCGTCACTGTCTTCATCTCTTCCCGTCGCCCTTCACTCTCCGTTTGGCTGTTGGCGTCTCTGCCCCTCGCTGTTCGCCGTCCTTCTTTCCGATTGGCTCTAATAAGGAAATTGGTATTTATTATTTTTCTACTGATCATGGGACTTCATCCTTTTTTGTTCTTCTTTCTGCGTCACTCATTCTCACTGTTTCCTTTTACTGCACACTTTCTCCTTCTTTCTACTTTTTTCTGAACTGCCTTCCTCTTCTTTCTACTAGAGCCCAGAAAGTATCAACCTGATGTTTTAACACGTATTTATTATGCCAATATAAGTAAACGTTTGATATAATTGTTGCAAATGTTGAAATTTATGATTATTAGGTGTATATATATTTATTAAGCCAATTAGATAGGACTTATCTTAATATTATACACCTTTAATTCATAATGGGACTTAATTAGTCATATTCTAATAGCAAAATGATACATAAAGCGGGTTTAATTGGATCAGTGAATCATACAGATCCCCAAAATGTCAATATTGCAAGATGACTTGGAACAATACTCAGCCATGGACTTGGATCCTCATGAGGGGCTGCACCGTCCTTCGCCTGGCTCACCTTTAGCAATTGGAGAACATCTAAGTGACACAGAAAACGAGGAACCAGGTGTGTGAGTACAAAAGCTCTTCTGTAATATTGGATCAATAGCCGTCAAATAATGTCTCTTCTCATTGTGTTAACAAAGGTTTGGTCAAAGAAAAAGGGCACGATATTGTTTGTAAATAAACTTCTTGACTTCATTTTAATGTTGTAAATAGAAAAATCAAAACTGTTCGGGAAATGATACTACTGCCGTTTTTGTTTTAAAAAACTATGGAATCTTGTCAAGAAATCTAATAAGTTGGGAAGCTTGGTTTTTCCCATATTTTTGTTAGGTAAATTAATTGGCATTTTTACCTAAAGACAAAACTTAGATCAAGTTCCTTACTTATAATCATCATGTTAAATTCTCTAATCACATATGGCCATGTCTCCTATTTTTTTCCACCTCATAATTTAATCATAAACCCATAGAAAAAAATAGGACACATGGCAAAGCATGATTAGAGAATTTAAAACATAATTGTGGTCAGGAATGTAATTGATCTAAGTTTTCTCCCTTATGTAATTAAACTTGAGTAATTTATATTATCAAAACAAAACTTGAGATTCTTCAAATGGAGCTTTGTTTATTAATATTTCATGAAGGTTTTTTTTTCTTTACTAGTAGTGCATCATAATGAACCTTCCACTTTGGTTAATTAATGGCTTTTCATTAATTATTTTAGCCAATACTATTTTTGGCCAGAATTATTTTAACCAATTCACCATAAACATGTAAATCTCCTCATACTCAAGATGCATTTAACAATAATTGAACATAACCTTTTGGCTAAAATATGCTTTTAGTCCTTTAAGTTTGCATGAGGGTTCATTTTTAGTCCTTTAAGTTTATAAAGTATATTTTTAGTCCTAAGAACTTAACATCGTTAATGTTACTAACGGAAAATGTTGACAAAGTGAAGTTAAGCAGTGCCTGTGCAATGCTGAGGAAACATGCTTAAATTTTTTAAACAAGAAATACTTATAGACCAATAAAAAATAGCATATAATTTTATTTTAATCCTAACTGTAACTCTAAGGCCATGGCCACATGATTATTGGTAAACCCATAAAGTCGCAACAAAAACAAATGATGATTATTGATAAGAATGTTTAATACGAGATGCGATCATTTCCTTGAGGCCGCATGATGTGAGCAAACTTTATGTTGATGTTATTTTAAAACAAATTGCCTCCGGATTTTACTGAAACCGTTTTGATTTTAAAAAATTTCAAAAGATATTGATAATGTTTTTGCCAGGAAAAGACGTTGATAATTAGAAATTAATAAAATAATATTATACTTATTATGACAATTGTCACTAGTTCTGCAACATGCTTCTCCACTTACACATGTTTTTCCATTCCCAAGAAATTAGTTTTTCTTCTCTCCACTTCCTCCACTTATATTTCTGTGATTCCTCATTTTAGTTCCTAGTCATTGTTAGTGTAATGCCCTGAATTTTGGAATCGGAGGTTAGAGAATAAGCCTGAGGTAAGTGAACTACCCAGCCTGATTTAGCAGGTATCCCAAATCTATTCTCTAACGTTTCTTATATCTTTGAGATAGTAAAGGGAATAAAATGGTGAATTTCGAAGAAAGTGATTATGATTCCAGCGAAATTTCCTGTGAGGCAGTGAGTTTATCATGTAGTTTCGGATGAACAAATGATGACTAAAAATTATAAAATTTTACAAAGTGAAAGTAGACATCTCAAGCTTTAATTTGATAGGTCATATGAATCATTTTAAGTTATATACAAGGAGTTATGAATTTTTGAAGTTAGCCCAGAAAAACTGTTGATTTTCTAGAACAACATTCAAAAAGTTAAATTCTGGGAATCTTGTGCTTCCAATTGGAAAAAGCTTATATTTTTCCTTGAAACTAGACTCAATAAGGGTTCTATAGCTTTTAGAATCCCTCTAATTTGATGTCTATAAATTTAGTTATGATTTTTCAAAATTTGGGTAGAAAATATGCTAGAATTGCCACAAAATCCGAAAATGAAAGAAATTTGTGATGACAATCTTGTAATTATAAAATAATTAATATCAGCCCATTTTGGCACTAATAAGGACTCTAGGACGTGTTTTGGATGGACCAAGGAAGGGAATATGAGTTGAGTTTTAATTGGGCTTATGACAATATTTCATGTACATAAAGTTATGTACATAAAAGTCCATTTTTTCATTTTTTGAGAAATTAAATAAATGGAGCAAAAGAATAGGATATATTATAAAACACTTTTCTTAGCCATTTTCCGTCGTCCATGCTCAAGTGGAGAGAGAGAGAGAGCTTGTGTTGAGTAGAGAGAGAAAGGGAGGAAAGGATCACAAAGGTGTTTGAAACAGAAATTTGGAGTTTGTGGGAGCTAGGGATTTCGGTCAAGAAGGAAAGCTAGAAGGAAGAAGAGGATCAAGTTTGGAGCCCGACCTGTTTGCACATAGATTAAGGAACTATTTCTGTTTAGCAAAAGGGACACAAGGTAGGGAACTTACCTCTCCTGCGTGTATTTGATATTTGTACTGGTGTATTAATGCATGTTATTACTTTGTTTGATTATGGGAAACATATATGAATGATTGAAGCTCTGTTTCTATATATGCTATGGCCATAAATATGTTGTTTAAAATATTGAGTACGCAGATATGTCATTGTGTTAGCTTAGCATGAGTTTATGTAATGCAAGAATGTCATGCACTAAGCACTTATTCTGCATGTATATTGGTACTGTTTCCTACTGAGATTCCCCTAAATCTCACCCTCCCCTACCAACAATTTAGACAGGTAAATATAGAAGGTATGCGGAAATCAGAGTACAGAACTACATGGGAGGAATGCGGTGGTGGAACGAAGATGGGAAGATGTCTCCATTTCATTGGAACGGGTTTAGATACCCTAGTAGCCTTGTGCGGCTACATTAATTGTAATTATTATATACGAACCCTTATGGGGAATTTTTGTAATCGAGCACTTTTTATCAGTATATTTATGTTATTCCTATATTGCCCACCGAACTGCGTATCGTTTTCCACAAATACTTTGAAAAAGGTGAAAATAAAATAAGGGTGCTACAGTTACTGTCTTGTTGGAAAACAAAAAAAGTGATCAGAGATGGCCGCTTCGTCACTCCTACCTTGAAAATTCTATTTTGCAATGGTGCTCAAGCGAGAAATCACTTCCATGACGGTGCACACTTACTTTCCTACGTCTTCTTCTATCTTCTTTGCTCTTCTCTCTCATTTTTCCTAGTCTGGTGAACTGTGTTTAACCCATCCAGCTTTTCAATAGCCGCTCCGGGTTACGGCTCAACTCCGGCTCGCCTGTTGAAAGATGATTTTGGACGGCCTAAAACGAGCTAACCTTCTAAACGGCCTAACTATGTGACTCGAGCCTCTAGTTTCTTCGGTCGACGGTCGGACCGGTTCAACTATCCGGTCCTGTCCGGCCCGGTCTTAACAACATCGGAAAAAGGACTCAAAGTCAAAGATTGTAAATCCGTAACAATGGTACAGAAGGCACTTCGATTGGGGCGTTCCATTTCCAATCAAGTTTGCAAGTGAACCCCACTAAGCGGTTATTATATAATTTGACCTATTATCTTTGTTTAATGTGGATTATATATAAACACCACCGTCTTTTCTTTAAGCAAAACATCCTATAGTGCGGACAAAATAAAATAAAATAGGCAAAACATCCTATAGGTACAGTACTAAGAATTAATTTAGATCCAGCATGAATCAGACCCAAACAACTCATTTTTCTTAACATTGAAAATCTATAAAAGAAATTGATAAAATTTTGTTTTGTGGACATTGATAAGGGCTCGTCACGCACATTGAACAATTAATTGATTTCACTAAAAATATCTTAAATTAAACCCCACTCATATTACCTTCATTCCATGAATATCATTAAATTACTAATATACTTTTACCAACATTCTAGACAAATGGCATTTAATTTTTATTTAAAAAAAATAATTCAGACAATTTCTAAAGCACAATATATTGATACGAAGCAAATAACTAAAAAATATTTTAAGGTAGAAAATGTATAAAAAATTAGTTTAAAATACTTCCAGCTGCTAGATTCAACTTAATTACAAAAAAAACAGCAACATCAACCTTTTTACTTGCAAAACGGTGATAATTTAAACTAAAGAAGGGCAAGTTTCATATAGATAATAATTTTCTAAAAACGTTTTATACATTCACATGGTGGGAAAAATACCCATTAAAACCAATGTCTTGTTATTTCAATTTTCTCAAAAACAAAATTGGGGGAAATACTGAATTGAAAATATTATTGATGAGAAGGACTTGACAAAATTTTACACACAAAAGGTAATGATACCCTGCAAATTTATAAACACAAATTATCAATATTATTATTTAGGTGATTCTCATAAATAAAATTGAGTGAGATTTTCCCCAACTTTCCCGTTTTTAATGGTATTTGTAACTTTTATGCAAAATAACACGAATGAGGAATTTAGTATCAAAGTAGTGAAAAATTGATTGTGGATTTTATAACCGGGTCAACATTGTAAGTATTTAGAATGGGCAACCATTTGGATCTTTCACACCCCAAAGAGGGATTCGGCAAGGAGACCCACTATCGCCATACATCTTTATATTATGCATGGAACGGCTATCATAGGCTATCAATACTACAGTTAGGCAAGGAACTATTCAAATGGAAAGGAAAGGGCCCTAACTCTTGCACTTTTTCTTTGCAGATGATTTCATCCTCTTTAGTTCAACAGCACAGACACGGATTAATCTCATCCAAAGACTTTTAGATGAGTTTTGTGAATCCTTAGGGCACCTGGTCAGCTAAGCAAAAACAAGGATACAATTCTTGAGAAGCGTGCCCCTCCCACTACAAAAAAATCAAGAATTAGTGACGGAATGACATTCCTTCGCTAACCCGTCACTAGTCCCTCACAAATTCCGTCACTAAAATTAGCGATAGAATTGAGTGACGGAATTTTTCCGTGACTAAATTATTGACGGATTATCGACGAAATCACATTCTGTCGCTAAATTCCATCACTAATCCGTCTTTAATTCTGTCATAAATGATTAGTGATGGAAATTAGCGACGAAAAAATTCCGTCACTAATTTCTGTCCCTAATCGGTCACTAATTTCTGTGAAAAATATTTTGTGACAGAATTAGCAACAAAACTTTTCCGTCACTAATTTCCATCGTTAATCCGTCACTAATAGTTAACTTTTTTAATAATGATAAATTTTTTAAATAATTTAAATTTAAAATATGAAATTATTATAAAATTATAATATTAATATTAAAATAAATAAAAATTATTAATTCATATTTATTATTGAAACTGAAATTATAATATAATATATTTGAAGTTTTAATAACATATTATATATAAATAAAAATAAAAATTTTATATTACAAATTTGTTAAATAATTTAAATTTAAAATATTAAATTATTATAAAATTATTATATAAATATTAAAATAAATAATAATTATTAATTCATATTTATTATTGAAACTGAAATTATAATATAATATATTTGAGTTTTTAATAATATATTATCTATAAATAAAAATAAAAATTTTATAAAGACAAACAAAAAATAAAATATATAACAAAATGAATAAAAAAAGATATTAATAATAAAAATTTAGGTAGAATATTTTCATAAAATAAAATAAAAAAGCTAAATTGATATATATATATATATATATATATATGATTTTGCATTTAAATTACATAGGTTCTTCTTAGCTCAATTGGTAAAGGCATTGGCACACGTGTGAAAGGTTAAGGCTTTGAATTCCAACTTGGTCGCAAAATGCAACCAATTTATTACTTGGACATGTGGCAGGTGACAGAGGGTGACATGTGGCGCTATGGAGGGTGACACGTGGCAGCCGGAGGCGAGGTGGCGGAGGCTGACGGGGACATATGGCCGGTTGTGGGTACACGTGGAGACCGCCAGCAAGGGACATGTGGAGGCTCGTAGTGAGCATATGCGGCAATTTAAATTATATAGAAAAAAATATTTTGTGATGGATTAGGGACGAAAATTCCGTCACTAATTAGTGACGGAAAATTCCGCCTCTAATTTGTGAATTTCATCGCTAATTAGTCACTAATTACTGATCATTTAGTAACGCTATATTTACCGATGGAATAATCCGATTCCGTCGCTAATTGATTAGTGACGGAATTTCCGTTTGATGTTTTTTTGTAGTGTCAAGAAACTTATTCTATCTGCCATAACTTGGGATTCCGGAAAACTAGTCAACCGGGCAAATACTTGGGTATGCCACTCGTCTATAGCCAAGTCACAAAAGACACTTACAAATATATTGAGGAGAAAGTTCAGCAAAAGCTCTCCGGGTGGAAGGCCAAATCACTTTCCTTGCCCAGACGTATCACACTAGCCCATTCTGTTTTGTCGACCGTCCCCTTTTACGCTATGAAATCAACACGGTTGCCCTCTTCAACATGTGCGAAACTTCAGTCACTCATTCGCAACTTTGTATGGGGGACTTCAGAACAGCAAAAAAGCATACACCTCCTTAAATGGAGCACCATGTGTCAACCAAATAGCAGTGCAGGATGTGGTCTTAAGGACCTCCAAGGACAAAACGCGGCCTTCCTTATGAAGCTTCTTGTTTACTCCTTACACACCCAACTTGAGAAGCTGTGGGTGAAGGTGATCCGAGCTAAGTACAATTGGCAGGAATTAAGTAACTAGAAGCTAAGAACTGACAACGTGTCCCTGGGAAACAAGTATGGGCCTTAAACTGGAAATGGGCAACAAGTATGCTTCTGGACGGAACACTGGGTGGGAGACCATGGCCCTCCATGTCATTTAGCATTCGTACCTATTGCCCCTCCTTGGGTTTATAACGCTCCTGCTACCTGTGCGTGGCATCTCTCTGTTAAAATCAGCATACCAGTCATCCACGATGAACCATCTAAACGAAGCCAATCCCAATTGGAATCTGGCATGGCAGTGGCCGGCGGTGCAACGTATAAGAACTTCTCTCTGGCTAGCTATGAGTAACAAGTTTAACACTGAAAGAGTAAGAAGACAAATGACGCAAGACCCAAAATGTGAACTCCGTGGCAGCAGTAACGAAGACCTTGATCATGTTCTACGCCACTGAACACTAGCCTCTTCATGCTGGAATCTCATCCTCCCCGCTTGCAAACTGCATCTGTTCTTTACAAGCTCCTTTGAAGATTGGCTAACGGAAAATCTCAGAGCCAGGAGGAGCAACCCAGTCTGGTGTATCACCTTTGGCATTTTATGTTGGTGGCGACTGTGGAACGCGAGGAATCCCAAGTTGTTTTGGCAAGAAATGACACAGGCTTTTAGACTTGTTAATGAGGTTATTTCACTGTGTGATGCAGGCATCTGTGCGTTTAGTTTAGCATTTTCTGCATATTTCTATTTTTCCTTTCCCAGGTAAATCTGTTGTACATATTTACTGAGCAATGATATATTGATATATTCCCTTCTACTCAAAAAAAAAAAAAAAAAAAGTTCGTTCTATTAATTGTGGGACCCACCAACTATGCTTTCTTGTTTATTTAAGGACAGGCCCCACGTACTAATTTAGGGTACATATTGTATAAAACTTTCAACGGCTTCAAAGTAACAAAACTAAATGCAAGACTTCACCGTTTGCAAAATGTCTTCAATAACTTAAAAACATGACACCACGTCGTCCTAGCTCCCTTCCAAATCTGCTTCTAAAAGCTAGAAGTGACTTGTTAAGATATGCATAACAACAACCTGCATAATATTTAAATTAAAAACAACTGAAAATTCATCTCCAAAATATTAAATATTCAGAATCCAAAGCATCTCTTCTTCTTTTCCTAATTATTTTTATGATGTAAAAATTTATGAATGCAATAGAAAATGTATCCAGAACATTATAAAAAGGGATATGTATGTATGTATGTGTGCGCGCGCGCGCGTGTTTCAAGGTAAAAGAAATCCCAGCTAAAGCATAAACCAAAAGTTTGTTCACTCACCATAAGAATACCAATAAGGTTTTCAACGGAAACAATTCATCTTGAGGACCACCATCATATAAAGTTTGTCTCTGATGTGATAGAGGAATATGAAATAAGAATACCTGAAATTCCTATTTAAAAAAATAGTACCACATACTCCCCAAAAAGCTACAGCAAATCCAACTCCCAAGGCCGTGTAGAATGAAGACAGAAATTCATTATCTGGACTTTCATTTTCTTCTACGGGTTTTATGTCTTTTTGGTCTTCATAATTCTTTGGAAGTGGTGCTCCCCACAGTTGAGGATTCCCAATATAACTTTGTGCATCAAACCCCTGAAGCTGAGTACCTATTGGGATCTTTCCAGAAAATTTGTTGAAAGAAAGGTTCATGAGTTCCAAAAAAGACAATTGAGCCATACTTTGAGGGATTTCACCAGAAAGTTGATTGTTTGAAACATCAAGAGACTCCAACTGTTTCAAGTTTCCAATCTCTTTTGGTATGTTCCCTTCAATTTGATTATGGGACAAGTTCAAAGAGAGCAACTCGAAGAGGCTAAATATTTCTGGAGGAATCATTCCAGATAAGTTGTTACTTGATAGATCAATACTACGCATCAATTTCAAGTTTTTATCATAGAACAAATCTTGGCCTTTTACATGTAGCACAGCATTGTCAATGATTTCGTAAACAACACCTTGAACTCTGATGCAAATGCTGGAAAGTTTTGAAGAACGAGGGAATGCCATGGCTTTCATATTATGGAGGCAAGGGGGTATTGAACCAAATATTTTGTTCTCAGCAAAATCCAATACTATTAGGGAAGTTAATTGGCATATTTGTGGGGGAATAGTTCCACTAAATTGATTGGATCTTAATCGGAGAAGCCTTGCATTATTCCCTATCCAATTCGGTATATTTCCTGATAATTTATTTTCTCCTACATCAAGGTCCCGTAACTTCTGGCAATACTTCAATGATGAAGGTATCTCTCCAATTAAGTTATTTTGGTTGAGATCCAAAATTGTAAGATTAGACAATAAGCTCAAAGATATAGGGATTGTGCCTGTTAAATTATTGTTGCTGAGACGCACAAGAAACAATGATTTCCAATTTATCCAACAATCTGTTAGGTCACCTGATAAAAAATTATCGGACAGGACCAAATAGACTAATTGGCTTCTCCCATTCATTTTTTGACATAACAGTGAAGAAAGGGATCCTTGGAAAGAGTTGTGTTTTGCGTTGAACCAGACAACATTTGGTGACAATTGAGGGAGAGTACCTTTGATTTTATTTGAATATAACCTTATGTCTGTAGAGTTCAGTAACACATTAGAAATGTCCCCACCAATTGTGTTGTAAGTTAAGTATAAGAGTGGCACTTGGGCTACAAAGTCCCAAAATTTGTCTTGAGATTCCAATGAAAGGCTTGAGTTTGTAATTTGTAATAACTTAAGAGATGTTTGGGTGTATAGCCATGTCGGAAGTTTAGGACCCACCATGTATGACAAATCAATTTGTTTAAGCTGAAAGGGAGGAACCCAAAGAGAATCAAAGTCAAAGATCAAGCCTGGAGATCCCATGGAAAGATGAGTCAGCCTTGAGAGTTTGGCGAAATTTCTTGCCGACACATGTCCTGTCAGGTGATTATCATTAAATTCTAAAGCTTCCAAGTTGAAGAGTTGCCCAAGACTTTCTGGAAGACTAGCATTTAAATGATTTGAGAAGACATGGAGGTGAGTCAACGATGACAAATTTCCCAATGTTGAAGGAATAGACCCAGAAAATAAATTTTCGCTAACATCAACTTGTTGTAGATGTTCAAGTTGGCCTAACCAACCTGGGATCGATCCACTGAGTTTGTTGTGCTTTATATACAAGACTTGTAGTTTTCGAAGATTTAGTAGTCTCTTTGGGAACAGGCCTTGAAAATTATTATAGCTCAAGTCAACAAAAATGACGCCACTAAGATTAAATAGCCAATCCGGCAAGAGAGAGCTAAAAGAATTATCTGAAAGGCTAATGATTTCAAGTGAAGTAAGATTGACATATTGGAGAGATGGATTGATGTTTCTAAGTTGACAAGTATCAAGGTATAACTCTGTGATTGAAGGAAGTAGAGCTCCAAGTCGAGTCCAGTCAACTTTCCCTTGAAGATTAATGCCGCTAAGGCAAAGCAATTTCAAGGAGGGAAGACGAGAAAACCAATGAAGATTATCAACATGGAGATCCTCATTATATGATAAATTAAGATAACGAAGATTGGAAGAATTTTGACATGAATGAAGGCGACAATTAACATAATCATTCAGAATGACTGCTTGGAAGTCATTATAGCTCAAATCCAAGTAAGTCAGAAATTCAAGTTGAAGCAAAGATAAGTGGAGTTCACCTGTGAGACAGTGTGATTTGTAATCTTCACAAGTATTGGCAGAACAAGGCAGACTAAGCTTATTGACTCTGCCAGTGGTGTTGTCGCATTGAACTCCAATCCATTCACAACAATCTCTCTCTTCAGACCAACTGGAAAGGATGGCAGATGGATCAAGCACGGTGTGCCGGAAGTTAAGGAGAAGATTATGGTCTTTTTCGTTACAATGCACTCTCAAACCACACATGGCCTTGGGGAGCATGATTGTAAATATGAGAAAGCATAGTAGCAAAACATTAGCAACATAGGAGGGGAATGAGGTATCCATGAATACTCAATATATGGTTTAATAATTTGACTGGGGAGGGATCGCTCCAAAGTTTGATATTTATATACAACTTTAGAAAATACATATATAGTAATTAATTAATGTTTATTTATCTTTATAACGTAAGCAACATGTATAGAGGCAATAAGTAATTGAATCTCTGGTTTGTTGTCTATGACAAAGCAATTTGACTTGACCAGAGAGGTATGTATTCTACCTTATAAAAAATAGGTAAAATTTTATTTTATTTTATGACAGGTAAAATTTTATTTTAATTCTTTGAATTTCATAGAAAATCCAACTCCACGCGTTTTCGTCCAACTTATCTTTTTCTTGATTCTTATATGCTATTCACACATATGTAAAACGAATTCGATTAATGCATTTGTAGGGTAGATGTTATATATATATATATATATATATATATCTGTGTGTGTGTGTGTGAAAGAAAGTACCCATAATAGGAATATTAATATTGGAACTGACAGTATCCTTGCAATTGCTGTTCAAATTAACTTCAATGCATAAATCATATATTACACTTCATTTAGCTCAACTTGAATACACTTTATTAAAAATCTTCTCATCTGAAAGCCTTGTACACATTGTTGTCAAACTCGCAAGTTAGCTTTATACACATTGTGGTAGTGACTGACAAATTTCTCAATTAGAAAAACAGGGTGAGATAGCACAAGACGTTAAATTTATGGCAATTTAATATCAGGGGAGGTAATGGTCAAAGTAAGAACCTTCAGGGTCAGAGATTTGGATCACGGGTGGGTGCTGCCCCTAAAAAATGAAGGGCCTCCCAAGTATTTTTTTTTTCCGTGCTCCTTTTAACCATTAGATTCTACTTAAAATGAGTGACATTTCGATATCCTATGGGCAAAAAATGGAGTTGTTTTCGATATTTTATGATTTTTCAAGTAATAATATGTCTGAAAAAAAAAAGGACTGCAACCATGGCGGTGAACAAGAAGGAAAGGTGGAAGGAGATGTTCAGCGATGAACTATGGGGGCAGCCATTTGGAGGCCTAGGGGAGAAGTGGGAAGGAAAGTTACAAGAAATTTCATGCAACCAAAAATTGCAAAATAATCTTTTGAGACCTATTGCAAAATAAGTAGCATCACTAAACTTCAATGAAACTTTCTCATTTATTTACTTATTATTTTTAAATAAATGTTGATAGGGTAAACTGGAAAAGGTCCCCCTTGAAAATTTTGTCAGTGTGAATTAGTTGTAGGCAAGACATGTGAGAAAGCTTTGAATTTTCTTCTAAAGATAATTATTGGGGCCTTCCCCCGCCGGGGGGTTTGTGGGGGAAGGAATATTGAATGAAATACAGAAGAGATTTATAACAGTTGTCTTATGTTTACGGGTAATTTGTTGGGTTGATCCAATTAGTTGTTTTCACTTTCATCATCCCATTTTCAATTTAATTATATGAATTAATTTCTGTGAAATAGGTGGGTTGGGGAAGGGGGTGCTTACATTGTACAAAATAATTCAATAATAATAATTAAAAAAAAAGATCTTACATGTATAAATAATAAATACGAACACATTTTCTTCATCATCCACCCGGCGGAAGGAACTCACGTAGCCATAACACCTGCCGAGGGATGAACACGCAGCCTTATGCTTAAACAAACCCAAGTGTTAGCTAAGTCAAATAGCTCTGACTATAAATATATACATATTATAAAATAATTATACTCTTCTAAAACAGATACAGATTAATTAAATAATCACCAATTCCATCCAAGTATTAAACTCATTAAATACTTCCAGAACTATACCTTATGGCTTGCTTCTTGTTTATAGAATTATTCCTCAAAGGATTTGCACTGTCTAATTAATATGATGATTTCTTGGCAGCTTTGTTATCTGTACAATGCCATCTTTTACTGATTAATTAGACAACTTCTCATGAACGCATTCATTATGGCTTGAGAAGGACGCACATGCATGGAAATGGAAGTTGAATTGTTGAACGAATCTTGAATAAAATAAAGAGATATGCACATGCAAGGGTCCACGCGTTTTTCTTCTTTTCAAAATGCCAACATAAAATTGGACAAAGAAATGTGCTGAAGCAAAAAATAGAAAATGGCAGAAGCAATAATGCAAAGCTCTTATCCGATTAATGGAAAGCAATGGGAAACTACACCAACTTTTCATGTACAACCATATTGGAAAGGAACGACCATGCTCCTTCACTAACAAATAGTACTTCCAATCGTAAATGGGGACCTAATTTGTAGTGCAATTCAAACTATAAAATAGGTTATACATTTAAGACTAGAGGAGTATAGAATCTTCGACTATTATAGGTTAATAAGTCCTACGTTTAAAATCAAGATCAACTCTCAATTATGTTATATAATTAGGACAAGAGGAGTACATAGTAAAGAGACCCTTAATCCTCTCCCCATATTAAGTTTTTAATAATATTAATTGCTTATTAAATCCATTCATTACGGTTGATGATATGTCGATTTCTTTGTTTATTATTATTATTTTTTTGTCCTGAACGTTTCTTTGTTTATTGAAATCTCTTCCTTTTAATTGGGGCCACACAAACACTTATGGTTCTTAATAAATATGCAAGATATTCCCGAAAAAATATGAGAATATTTTTATATAAATTTTATTAAATCAGTGATATTAAATGGCAAGAAAATGAAAATATATAATTGATTTTTGAATAAACTAAAATGAAAACTAAAATTTCGCAGGACTCATAATTTAAGTAAATCATTTCAAAAATTTTTGAATAACTGATTTTTCAGAATTACATATATAATTGTGTCACAAAACTATCGGAGGTCATATGGCTATTGCACTTTTTTGCGAAATTATTATTTGTATGTGTGCCTATATGTTACTTTAAAATTAAAATAAACGGGCCTTATATTATGAGGAAATTAATTATTCATACATGAACACCTATATTATAAAATAACTAATATAAACATTCTTGCCTAAAAGAGTGAACGCTATTTAATTACAACTCAACCGGCAGTATATCTCATACCATGGAGACACAAACATAAGTCCAATAACAAGCAAAACATGTGGGACTTAATTGAATATTTTAGGCATAATTAAGTGTTAATTTGAGATTTAAGTGAAAGGGTAATTTGGGAATTAAATTGGTTAAATTTTTATACTTTTAATTAATATTTGTTATTCCCATTATTCCTTAATTGTGAGCAAAGTATATTACCTTGTGAATTTAATTTTGTAGGCGATGATGTGGCAACTTTTGTCAACTGTTCAAGGTCAAAGATGTCATTTTGCAGCATAATAAAGGGCAAAAGAGGAACTTCACAAATGTAGAATCTATTTTCATATTTTGTAAGAGGAAATTAAATGTCTAAGGGCCTTGTTTAGTGGTTATAATTTTATGCCTAATCCTAAAACATATTTTCACCCCTCATCCAAATATGCCTTAACTTTACTTTCTAACCTAAAGAGAAAAAGAAAGGAAGCGGCGGCTAATATTGAGGGAAGAGGAGAAAACACTGCTACAAAAGAGGGATTTAGTGGCGCCCCTCTTATGGCACTTCTTTAAAGAAGTGCCATAGATAATTGTTTCTTTTTTAAAATAAATATTCAAAAGCTATGGTGTAATATCCTGACTTTTGAGATTAGAGACTTGAGAATGAGCTTGAATCAAGAGGACTGTAACCCCCTACCTTAATTAGCGTAATTATGATTCGATAATGCATAATTAAAATAGTTTAGAGACCGTTGGTTAATTTAAACTCTTTTCAACTTCCTACTTTACCGTAGGGTTTTCACAAAATCTTTCAAAAAATTTTCTCCATCCTGGTCTCAATTTCGAATTTCGAATATAATTACCTGTGCAGTTAATTTACATTCATACATATCAGAGTGTATAACCCAATCCCCGGTGACTCCCGGGTTTGTACATATATAAACTAAGGATTTATAGGTCTCAACTAGGGGATTACATGACCAAACTCAAATATAGTATTTACATCTCAAAATATACAGTAATCCCAAGTTCAAAAGTAGATAACCAACATCCCAAAATCAAATATACCCCAAAGGGTCCTAATCGCTCCGGGTTGCCCGCTTCTCTATAGAGCCACATGCCCTGTCTGAAATGTTAGTCATTGGAAAGAATGAGATTCAAGAGAATCCCAGTAGTAACAAATCACTTACATAATGCATAAACACAGCATATATGATCATGTTAAGCAGCATCACAATGTATCATGGCTCATGCCATAGACGAATGCACTCACGGCTGTAAACTCTATGCGTCAGCTTTTGCTGTGATATCTATGTATTCACAAAGTATCACAATGTATCACTATGCGTCAGCTTTCGCTGCGATCTCAAAGCATCACAATGTATCACAATGTATTCTCAATGCATGACAAACATACATACAATGTTTCACATACAGTATAAAAGAAAGAGTCACTACCTTGTCCTGACGTTCTTTGGCACCGTGGGCTCTCGAGGGCGGCAAATGTCAAATCCTATAAACCAAGTTAGGGACAACCCGTTAATCTCTTTTCCAAGTTCTTAATTCCATAGTACTTTAAGTTGGTTATCATCTAAACTCTTTAGGTGGCTATTATAGGCCTAAACACATGCCTAAAGGGTCAGAAGAAACTACCCCGAAGATCCTCCTCCTTAGAAGAAACACTGATTTTGGGCTGACTCACTCGAGTGAAGAAGGCCTCACTTGAGTGTTGCCCTCACTTGCACTCGAGTCCCAGCGAGTGAGACACAAAAAGTGTGTACCCGAGAGCACCAACACCTCCCAGAGTGGCCAATGCACTCAAGCATTCACTTGGGCACTCGAGTGATGACACCTAGTTACTCGAGTCCCAACGAGTGGGGTGCAAGAAGTGACAAACCAAGAGCAACAAAGGCTCCAGGCGACGAATGCACTCGAGCACCAGCCCTAGCACTCGAGTGACTTCCCAATGCTCGCGAGTGCCCACGCGCACTTTCGACAATCTGCCAGCGAGTGATAACCCGAAACGCACGCCCATAGTGCTACATGCACTTGCACTCGAGTGATACCATATGCACTCGAGTGATAACATCTGTCACTCACAATTTCTGCCTGAGAACTTAACCCAGAACAAGGGAAATATCATACTACACTCGAGTGAGACCCTACCTCACTAGAGTGAGGCTTATCAGAAGCCAGATCGCAGCAACTGATATGGTTTTCCAGATTTACCAAATCTAACTCCAATGGTTCCAAAACTTATACCAAAACTCATTTTCATCCAAAAGGTCATAAGGAACCTATTGGTAAACTCAAAACTACCAAAATCTTACCACAATGACACATTCAACATTTCTAACCATATTGCAACCAAAATCACCTAATGACTAAATTTTCCCTTTTCAAATCCAAACCAAAACTATGGACACCAAAACACAATTTGTCATCTATTCTACCACATTATACTACTCAATCCATGCATTTCAAATTAAGCCAAAATCAGGGCAATAACCCAAAGTTCTCAAAACTTAACCAATGACAAAAACAATTATACCAAAGTGCATCAACTACTCACCTCTTACTTCTTCCAAATCAACTTCTTAATTTCACCACTTCCAAATTTCTTTAATTGTTCAAACACTACCTTTCACAAATCTAAAACCATGAAAATAAAGCTCTCAACACCAAGAACAACTTTAATGAAGAGAATTTCATCATTCAAGATCAAATGGAGCACTTACCACCAATCTTCTTCTTTCTCTTTCTTTCCAAGGTCATCGGAAATGGAGGTGAGGAGAGAGAGATGAGAAAATGATGATAATCACTCAATTTTCCCTTTTCCCATGCACACTACTGACTTGAAGAAAGAGAGGGAAGAGTTTGAAGATTTAACTCCATCTATGGTCCATATCTTGCCACTTGGCACCATCTCAACTTCCATACATAAAATCCTATGGGCACTCACACACTTGATTCCGCCCCATTGATCATTCAAGAGTCAATCCTAGCCATTGACCTTGAGTTACCTATGAGTTTCCTCTTTGGTAACTGACCAACTAGTAAGTAAATTTACCATTTTGCCCCTGATTATCACAATGCTTACCAAACCATCACCCAGCACATTTTCCATCACAATTCGCATCATAGACCTCAAAAGTGCTTAATTAACATTAGTTACATCACTTTGAAGTTATTAATCCTTAATTACAATTTAGGATATTACAAGGACTATTAAGCCCCAGTTTAGCAAGAGTCCCATAAATGTAAACTTTGCTGCCAATGTGTTTTTCCTGCGTGGCAGTCTAATTGTGTGATAGTTTTGGATAATCAAATGATGTCTAATGAATTTGAAACTTACTAGAATAAAAGTAGACTTTTTTTATACACAAAATAAAAGTAGACTTATCAAAGTCATTTGGAGCTATACACAAAGGGTTATGTATTTTTGAAGTTAGCCCAGTAAAACTAGCAAGCTTTTGTGACAACGTCCAAAAATGAAAATTCTGGGAATTATGAGCTTTCAATTGGTTAAAGGCTACATTGGTCCTTAAAAATTGACATAATAAGGGTCACATAGCCTTTGGAACCATACCAATTAGACATTTGTACAATTAGATATGAATTTTCAAAGTTAGATGAAAATTCTGCCAGATTTTCTAGCAAGGAGCGAAACTTGAAAAAAATATATGGGTAAAATGGTCATTTGACCAATAAAGCAAGAAGTAATTATTTTCTCCCAACTAGGGATATATTTTAGTCAAAAAGGGGAGCAAGAAGGGAAATTGATATTTGAGATGAATATGCCAAAATCTGGAGCAATTTTGGCCAAGCAAAAGTGTGGTTGAAAAGTCAAAAGTAAAGTAAGTGAATTGTGGCAATTAAATCACGAGATGGATGAAGATGACTCAAGAGCCCTTTTAGCTCCTCCAAGGGCCACATATACGTCAATTATGGAGAGAGGAAAGGAAAGCAAAAGATGAAGCATTATGGCCAAGTAAACTAGCCATATGCTAATTGCCATTAAATAATATTATTTCATAAAGCAAGGGAGATATTATGAGGGTTTCATTATCTCTTTCCTCCTTCCATTATTTCGTCTAGCTGCCCTAAAATAGAGGGAAAAATGAAGAAAATCATAAGAAATAGAAAGAGGAAAGAGAAAGGATAAATAGTGAAAGTTCCCGAGCTCCAAAGCCGATTTCACCTTCGATTTGTATTTCCAGCTTCCAAAGTCTTCTCTAACATTGTTCCTCTCATGGAGAGCAACATTTCTATGGTTTTGGATTTCCAATCAGAGTTGTTTGATTCTGTCTACCCAGAGGAGGTGCTGCCGGAATCAAGAACAGATCACATATTCGAGTTCTAATAATCATATGCTTTGATTTGAACTGAATATTTTGTGATTTTGTTAAGTATTTCTTGAAATTTTCAAACCTTCAAGTTCTTCCAAAGGGAGCCTTTTAAGGTTTTATGTTCATATGATGATGATTATGAGGTTAAAAGAGGTTTTATGATGATTTTGGAAGTTGTGTTCAAATTTGCTTGAATTCATTTTCTGGAGGCAGTGAGTGAACTTGCAACTTGTTTTTGATCAGTCAAACTTAATCCAAATGCCATGAAATTTTACAGGATTAAAGTAGACATACTGGTCTTTAATTTGATAGGTATTATAAGCCATTGAGACTAGTGGATTGAAAGTTATAATTTTTCAAAATTTGACCTTGATTTTGGAATGAAATTTTGTGGCAGTCTAGCTTTGATGAATTTCCTAGAATTTTGTGGTTATAATTGATGCTTTGTGATATTTTTCTCTGAAAGTAGACTAAGAGAGAGTCATATAGAACTTTAAACCACTGCATTTGGATTTTTGTCGATTAAGTTATGATTTTTGGAAAGTAAGCCAATAAACAAAGGATTTCTTGGCCGCAGCCAAAAGATGTCTTGGCCGCTGCCCAAATGGTTCTGACCTCTCTTGGCCGCTGCCAAAGGACTCTTGGCTGCAACCAAGACCCCAATTTCCAACATTTCATATTTTTCCAGGAAACGTCGAATTGTTTAGCCTCCCTAACTTCTTAGACATTAATATATACTTCCAATGACTCTATATCATGTCTCTAATTATGTGATTGGGTATCTAGGGTCATTAGGTAACAAAGAAGAAGCATCCTCAATGATTGGAGAAAAAAATACAAGAGGAGGACTCAGGTATTGAACAAACAATGGATCAGGGAAGGTTGATTAAGGTTGTGAACATACCTCTTCTACATGTATTTGATATTTGTGCTTGTGTATTGATGCATGTGATTACTTTGCTTGATTATGTGAAACATATTGAATGATTGGAGCTCTGTTTCTATTTATGTTATGGTCATAAGTATGTTGTTTGAAACATTGAGCACACAGATATGTCATTGTGTTAGTATGAGTTTATTTAATGTGTAAGGCCCCACCTTACATACCACTTATCATTGATATTAATCAAGGTAGCCTTTGTGCAGTTCGGTGAGTAACATAGAAATAGCATAAATATATTGATATATTTATACATTAGGCTTGATTATATTACAAAAATTCCCAACAGGGTGTGTGAATAGAAATTACAAACATTGACATAATAAAAGGTCTTCAGATAACCAACATCCTCTCTTGATCTTGACCAGAACCTTCAATCACCGGTAATTATGATTTTGCCCCTCAGAGCCATTGTTTGCTGCTGTAAACTTTATACATTTATGGAAAGGGTGAGATTCAAGAGAATCTCAGTAATAACACACAATCGATTATATAAAATGTGAAAATTAAATATGTCATGCTCCAAGTTATGCAAAAAAATTAATAACCATACCACAGCATGCATACATGAGTTAAGGGCTCAATCCCCCACTACCCATAAACCTGGTTGGGTTCTCACTCAACAACCAGGTAATAGTGCCTCACACTAATTGCCCTCCTCAGTAAAACCATGTTCATTAATTATATCACAGAAGATGGCATACACAAAGATATAAATATTGGCATAATGTATGAAAGATAGAGTTACTACCTTAAACCCCTTTTTGTTCGTAAATCATTCCTTGAATTTTGTTCCGACGGCTCAGGCTGTCAATCCGGTCCTAAAATTCCAAATATACAAGAATTAGGTTAATACCCATTCATGTACTACTTTAAACTCTTTTAAACTCATTTTATTTGTCATCTCAGCTTAACACTGCGAAATGACCAAAATATCCCTAGGGACCCGGTCTAAGCCCATTTGTACCTAGTCCAACTGTACTTTACCAAAAATTATGACCCATGCTATTTCTACATAATTTCACCCAAGGAATCCATTTTTGACCTCGAAATTACCAAATTCAATGCCCAAAGATGAAAATGCCTTTGACAGCCCCTAACTTAGGGTCTTAGGGCTTATTTTGTCATTTCACATTCTAAGGCTTTTCACACTTCACAATCTACATGAACCTTACACAATTTTCCATTTTAAACACAATAGAATCATCAAAAACACCAAAATCCAATTCAAACACTGCCAAATCAAGTCTGGACGAAATTTTATAAAAATTGGAAAAAATGGAATTTCTTGATTTCAATCAACCAAACACCTTCCTTTTACCTCTGATCACTTGTTTAATCACTTAAACACTTCTTAAACATGATTAATGGAAAATTGGGTAGCATCTCCCCTTATGGTTTGAGCTTCCCAAAATCACAAAGTCATGAAAACCAAGACAATAACCAACCAAACCACCAACAACAAATATAAATCTACATGTTAGGCAAGGTTTCATGATTTACCTTTGATTCCTCCTCTTTCTCTCTCTAAATTGCCACCTCTCCCTCCTTCTTTCCTCTTGATTTGTCTTGCTACATAGTATTCAATATGGCATAGAGATTAGAGAGAGAATTGATTGAACCATATTTTTATATGATTTTTCATGATTAATTTGGGAATTTTAATGTATTTCCTGGAACATTATTGCATTATTAAGCACTAATTTTGGTTAGGGATAATTGTTTTGAATTAATGGGAATTAGGAAAAAATGGTCAAAATTCATTAATTATTATTTTTTATATTGTCCATTGAACTTTTAATACTACTTTGTGCTTAATACTGCATTTCAGGTGTTTGGAAGAAAATTGTAGATCTGGAGGGTCAAATTAATATTTTGAAGATTGGGTAAAATCACAGAAAGGGGCCCTAGATTTTTGTAAAAATTATGAAGAGTGAAGAAAAAAGGCCAGAACAAAATACATAAAAGTACCCCAGAATTTCAGAAATTTCAATTCAGCCCATCAATGTTTCAAAAAGTTTCATCTAAGTCCCTCCAGAGAAGTTTTTATATTTTCACTGAAGTCCCTAGTCAAAACTTGCGTTTTGACCAGGGTTACTATTCATTTTCTTCTTCAGCAGACCTGACAATGCATGGACATGGGATTCGGACATGGTTGACCCGACTGGTTGAGGGATCCGAGATTGGCAGCAGCAAAAGGGACACGGACAGAAGAAGTTTGGGGGGGCGCCGTAAGGATTGAGAGAAGGGAGAGGAGGAGGAGACTGCAATCACCACCACCTGCGTCTCCTCCTCACCACCGCACTGACAGCCACAGACCCGAGCTGGGATTTGAAGAAGTAAAGGATCCGAGAGCTGGAGAGGATCGGAGGACCTGGACCGAGAGGGTTGAAAAAGAAAGTCCACGATGGAATAAAAGTGTGCTGCGACTGTGTGGAGAGAAGGAGCGAATGAGAGATCCGAAATCAAAGAAAAAGCATGAGGGGGCCGCCACTTGAAGAGGAGGTAAGACGATAGTGTGAAAGGAGATGCTTGACCGAATGTGAAGAAAAATTGAAGAAGGAGGCTGTTCAGTGCTGCATCTTAATTCTCCATGGATGATTCTTTCTCTTTCCATCAAGCTTCATCTTCCTCTTCCTCCATGAGTAGCTAAGCTTTGGTGATTTCCTTGAGTTGGGTAATGGTTTGAGCTTCTAAACTTCAATGGAATTCCTTTAAGCTCTCTTTTTAGTTCATGATTATGTAGCTTGGTTAAGTATGTAATTGTGATCTAGATTGTTATGCCAAGTGAATAAACTTGGTGGTTGAGCTAGGAGTTGATTAATTGAGCTTTGTATGATTCAAATTAGAGTAGGTTGAATTGTTTATTCCAACTTGGTTAAGTGGATTTAAATGATTAAACTGAATATTTTGAATTGTTGTAATGGTAATTACAATTTAGAATTGGAAGTTAGTTATTCATCTTCTTGAGTCACAATTAATTGGTAGTATTCATTTAATTGCTTCGGTTGAATGAATTAAATGATTATTGCAAGTATGGAGCTAGTGGTATCTTAGTTCTATCCTCTTGACTCATTATGGAATTCATATTATTAGCAAGCAAGGAAGACTAAAACCTCAACTCAAGGGAATCCCATTTCATCATTATTCTAGTTTATTAAATTTACTTTGTTATTAGTGTTAAATTCAATTCCGTTTGCTTTTTTGTTTTAAAAACTGAAAAATACAAAAATATTGTTTTAGCTTAGATTACTTCATAGTTTTAAACTCAAATTCTCAAAATGATTTCTCACAACTTTAAGGCTTTTTATCACTTTACTACTTAGAAACTTGGACATTAATCTCCTCACAAGAACGACCTAGGTTGAGCTACTACGCTACATTTTCAAACCTAGTTTTATTTTGTGAACTCACACGACATGGGTTCATCAGAGATTCCCATGAATTTAGAGACAAAACTACATGAATTTTGCACCCAAACTCACCTAGATAGCTTCTTGAATGACTTGAGACCTTTCTTTATGTTCTTGTTCTTCAACACTCTTTCTCTCTCTTTGTTCATGTCTTGGCCGAAATATGAGGCCTTGGAGGAGGATAATGAGCTCTTAAAATATCCACTTCCACCTCCTTAAGATATTATATTATATTATATTTAATTGTTATTTTTATCACATATTTTACTTTATGCTTTATCCTTTTTTTTAACTTAGCCATAATTGTCTTGCTTTCTTCTCTCCTTCTTGATGTAAAAAGGGGTTGTTGAAGGAACTAAATATGCTCCTTCAATTAGCCACTACAAGAACTCACATTGACGTCGAAATAGGTGAAATTACTTTACGAGTAAATGATTAGAAATTTATATTCAATATGCCCAAAGCATTAAAATTTCATGATGATTCGGCTCAATGTTCTTTTATTGATATTCTTGACTCAATTATTCCTCAAGACTCATATGCTTCCATGAATAAAGATCCATTAGACTCCTTTTTAATTGGTGAGAAAAGTATTGAGGAATTTGAAGAAGATGTTATTGAAGAGTTTCTTTGTGTGGAATCATTTCCTCACTATAGGCTCAGGACATTTAAACTACTTGAGGTATCTGATGCCTTGAGTACCCCTTTAAAACTCATTATTGAAGCTCCTCCGGTATTGGAATTGATGCCTTTGCCTTCTCATCTCAACTATGCTTATCTTGGAAACTCTAACACTCTTCCGATAATTATATCTTCCATCCTTTCTGAATTACAAGAGGATAAATTATTGAGAGTGTTGAGGGAGCATAAATGTGCTATTGGGTGGAAATTGCTGACATCAAGGGAATAAGCCCTTCTATATGCATGCATAAAATTCTTTTGGAGGACGATCATAAAACCTCCATTGAACATTAAAGGCGTCTAAATCCAGTGATAAAACAGGTAATGAAAAAATAAATTCTCAAATGGCTTTCCGTTGGTGTTGTGTATCCTATATCTGATAACTCATGGGTGAGCCCAGTCCAATGTGTCCCCAAGAAAGGTAGAATGACTGTAGTGGCTAACACCCAAAATGAGCTGGTTCCCACTTGCACGGTAACTGGGTGGCGGGTATGTATGGACTACCGAAAGCTAAATTCTGCCACAAGGAAGGATCATTTCCTGCTTCCATTCATCGATCAGATGCTAGACAAGCTAGTGGCACAAGAATTCTTCTACTTTTTTGGATGGATATTCAGGATACAACCAGATTGCAATAGTCCTAGAAGACCAAGAGAAAACTACCTTCACATGCGCTTATGGCACATTTGCTTTCCGGAGAATGCCATTTGGGCTTTGCAATGCCCTTGTAACCTTTCAACGCTGTATGATATCTATCTTCACTTATATGATTGAGAAAATCATTGAAGTGTTTATGGATGACTTTTTTGTTTTCGGTCCCTCTTTTGAATCATGTTTGGATAATCTTGATTCAATGCTTACAAGATGTGAAGTGTAATGCCCCAAATTATGATTAAGGGCTAATCATGATTATTGTGGATAATTATGAATTAAACTAGAATTATTATGTATTTTGTGGCTATATTAATTAATATGCCATGATTAGTGGAAATTGAAAGAATGAAATTGTTGGGCCATTAGTTAGTGATTAATAGAGAAATTAATTACTAACTAAGAGAAAAATGAGAAGGATGATTAAATGGCTAATGGAAGGATTAGAATGGCTAATTGGTGACTTATTTTGTGAGAGCCAATGAGAATGTGACAAGTGGCAAACTCACATGTAAAGAAGGTGAGAGAAAAGTCAAATGAAATATTTTAATAGTTTCTCTCTCTCTTTTCCCTCATTTTTCGCTGAAGAGTATGGGAGGGAGTATGTTCATCATCATTCCTTCATCTTCTCCACTCAATTTCTCTCTTCTCTCTCATTCCCTTCTCTATTTTCGGTAGCCATGGGAGCTTAGGAGAGAGAAAGAAAAAGCTAGGATTTAAGGTAAGATAATGACCTCTAATGCCAAAGTTCACTTCATTAATGTTGTTCCTTGGAGTGAGAGCTTCAATTTGATGGTTGTAGTTTCTCCATTAGCGGTGATTTGAGGAATCAAGAAAATCTGGTAGTTGGAGAATCAAGAAGTGTCTTTGGAAAAGTTGAAGAGGTGAGTGAAACAAGCCTTTCCATCTATGTTTCATCTCATTTGATAAAGTTTGGAATTTTTGGTATTTATGGCCTTGAATTTGAAAATGAGTGTCATTGGGTATTTGGTATGCTTTTGGCATGAAATTGGTATCTTGAGAGGTATTTTGGATAGATAAAATTATTTGGTGTTTAAATTGTGAAGTTTGGATGATTTTGAAATTTTGATGTTTTTGTTGCCCAAAACCAAAGCATGATAATGGAGTAGGATTGGTAATTCTGATGATTCTATTGAATTCATTGGGTGTTTTTGTGTGGGAGTAGCTTTGGTTGAGGTTTTGGGTCTATTGGAAACTCTTGGGAAGCTTTTGGAAAGTACTGTCAAGTTTTCTACGTTTTCTGGTTTCTGATGCGTGTCACTCTAGTGATATGGGGCTCACTCGAGTGCAGATGAACATCACTCGGGTGAGGATGAGTTCACTCGAGTGCGATAGTGTAATTTCCTTTTCTGCTTCAGTTCCTGTGTTGCACTTCCGTGTGTAGAGGCAAGAGTGTTGCCTCACTTGCAAGTGTTGTGGGTTCTCACTCGAGTGAGCCTCCTCTCACTCGAGTGTGGGTGTATTTGACACCATGAACTCTTGTCTCGGGTTGTCACTCGTGTCCAAGATTCAAGAGTGCGCTTTAACACTTGCGAGTGTCAAGCTATTACTCGAGTGCTGGAGTTTCCACTAGAGTGCTTCTTTTCTCTAAACGTTTCTTGTGCTCTCGGGCAAACACTTTCTGTCCTCACTTTCTAGCACTTAAAGTGCAGACCATACCATCACTCGAGTGAGGCCATCTTCACTCGAGTGTCCATACCAACACTCGAGTGAGGCCATCTTCACTCGAGTGCAGCAGTGAAAAATTAATTTTTGAGCTTCCAAAAGGGGATATTTGGGATAGTTCTTCCAACCCTTTAGGAGTTTTGTTAAAGGTATTTAGTGACTCTAAAAGAGCACTAATGATATCCAAATTAAGTGTTAAGAAGTAATTGAGTATTGGATAGAGAATAATACTTCATCACTCATTATGAATTATAGGATACGACATTTGCCCTACTTGGGCGGAACCAGTGCCAGAGCGTGCATGGAAGGAACGAGCAGGTAGTGGCTTTTCTCTCATGTTGTGTATGATGTCTGGTATGCATGATTGATCATTATGTGTTTGTGAAATGTGAATGAAAATGTGCCATGGTCCATTGCAGCGTGAGCACTTCAGCGGGAGCCGTCATAGGGGGTTGATGCTTATCACACCTACCCCGGCCGTTGAACTGCCGTTGTAATAGACATGGATCTTTGAGAAACTGCTTTGTGAATCCGGCCAGTATGACTGTGTATTGTAAAATACTTTATATGAATCCCAACTGTGGTGAAATATATTGTTGTGAACTGTGTTGTGGTGCGATACAGCATGAGCAAACGTAAGGGTGACGCAAGTCATACCTGCCCTTACCGTTGTAACTGCCATTGTAGTTGCTATGTGTGGGTCATGATTTGCTTTCATGCCTTGTTATTATGCATACTATGAGTGATTTGTTACTATGAGGATTCTTTAGAATCTCACTCTCCCAAACAACTTTTAGACAGGGCCAAAGGATCAAAAGGAAAGCGGGTGACGAAGAGCAGGTAGAGCTCCAGATTGGGAGTTCATTTTGATTATTTGGTTATAATGTATAGCATATGGATATTTTGTTGGGAATTGCCTGTATATGAATTGGTGATATTTGAATAGTTTTGTGTAATCCCCATGATAAGGGAAAAGAATTATTGGCTTTGTGCCTTGTATAATCCCTTTATTAATTAATGGAACCTGAGTGTGTCGGGAATTTGCGCAGTACTCTAATATTTATGAATGGAATCAACCAGTATAGGCCATTTATGTATTTGTGATGTGAATATGAGACCATTGTGAATAGGTTTTGGAAAGGTTTTTGTAAACCATTATTTTGGGCAAAGGATTATTTTATAAGTCCCAATTTGTATTATGGTCTCTAATTCATCTTAATCATGTTTTATGACTTTAATCTTGGCCTTGATCGTAATGGGGGTTACATGAAGAAACCAATCTGATTCTGAATTGGGAGAAATGTCACTTCATGGTACAAGAGGGCATTGTGCTTGGTCATCGGATATCAAAGCAAGGATTGGAGGTAGATAGAGCAAAAATTGCTATCATTAAGCAGCTACCCCCAGCTACTAATGTGAGGGTTATTCGGAGCTTTCTTAGTCATGCAGGGTTCTATAGGAGATTTATCAAAGACTTTTCCAAGATTGCCAAGCCACTCTCCAAGCTTTTGGAAAAAGATGTGAGTTTCAATTTGATGATGAATGTTTGCACACGTTTGAAGAATTAAAGAAACACCTCATCTTAGCTCCCATATTGGTGGCTCCAGATTGGAATTTGCCCTTTATTATCATGGCTGACGCCAGTGATTATGCTATAGGTGCTGTTCTTAGGCATAAAGCAGAGAAATTGTTCCATCCTATCTACTGTAATATCCTGGATTGTAATCAAGGATTAATAACTTCAAATGATGTGATTAATGTTAATTGAGCACTTTTGAAGTATATATCGTGCATTGTGCTAATCAGGGGTAAAACGGTAAATTTACCGACTGACTGGCTAGATACCATTGAGAACACTCCTTAGTAATCAAGATTAATGGCTAAGATTGAAAGATCAAGAGGTGGAATCTTGTGCATGTGAATCTATGTGAAATCATGGAAGGGAGAAGGAGATGGTGCCAAGTGTCAAACTAAGGACCCTTGGATTGAAGTCAAATATTCAAACCATTTTTCTCTTTCTTCTCTCCTCCTATACGGTTTATGTGTGTATGTGTGAGGAAAAGTGATCATCTTCATCAATATCTCTCATCTCTCTCTATTCTCTCCATTTTCGCTGAAGTTGAGCAAGAAAGAGAAAGAAGAAGGCTTAAAGAAAGGTGAGAAGTTGTCCATGAATGCTCAATTTACTTTCATTAATGTTGTTCATGAGGTTGAGGGCTATATTTCTATGGTTTCAGAATTTTGGTTGGTGAAGTTTGAGACCTTGTGGAAATTTGGAAGTTGGAGAAGTGAAGAATTGGCTTTAGGAAGAAGAAGAGGTAAGAATTAGAAGCATTTTGGTATAGTTGTTGTAATCATTGGTTGGGTCTTGAGAATTTTGGAATTTGCCCTGATTTTTGGTCAATTTCGAAAAGCATGATTTGGTTAGTCTTTAGTGTGGAAATTAGTGTCATAGAGTGTCTTTGTGTATTTGGAATTGGCTTGGAATTTTGGGTTGGAATGGATTGCAATGTGTGTGTTGATTGGAGATGTTAAGGTGACATGTGGTGATTGTGGTAGAACATGCTCATGGATAATGAATATGGTCATTTTGATGGCTCCAATGTGTTCCTTGAGCCAAATTGTGTGAAGATAGTATGTGATTTGAAATTAGGGACCATTGGAAACCAATTGGTAAAATCTAGAGAATCTGTCCAATGTAAGTCTGTTCTGGGCAGTCAGATGGTGTGGACGTTTTGACTGGGCAAATGATGTTGTAAAATTATGAAACTTTCCAGTCTTAAAGTTCACATCTCAAGCTTCAAAATGGACATAAATTTTGTGTCATTTCGATTTTTGAGCTGTGAGTTTGAACTGTCCAAAGTTTGGCATCAAAACTGGACCCTGTTTTGGTACAATGTTAGTTTTTTGGTAAATCTGGACTTTTGTGGTGATTTCTAGGTATGGCCAATATTTTTCCTTGAAAGCGGACTTGAATAGCTTTCATTTGGCTTTGGAATCACCCCATTTCGATTTTTCCTGAATTAGTTATGATTTTTGGAAGTTCAGCCAGAAACTGGATTTTCTTGGGCCGCGGCCCGTGGAGTTTGGGCCGCAGCCCAAATGTTTCTGAGCGCTTCTGGACAGCTTTGGGCCGCGGCCCAAGGATTCTGGGCCGCAGCCCAAATGTTTCTGGGCATCCTTGGGCCGCAGCCCACGGATTTTGGGCCGCGGCCCAACCCCAAAAATTTGTGTTTTGCACTTTTGAAAGGTGGTTTTGGGTATAGTCTTTCCCAACCTTTTGGGTATATGTTTAGGCCTCTAATAGCCACCTAAAGAGTCTAAATGACAACCAACTTAAGTACTATAGAATTAAGAACTTGGAAAAGAGATTGATTTATGTCCCTAATTTGGTTTATAGGATTCGACATTTGCCGTCCTCGTGAGCCCACTGAGCCAGCAAACGTCAGGAAGGAACGAGGTAGTGACTTTACTTTTGTACCATATATGATGCATTGTATGTGTGTTATATCGTTGATTTGTAATGATTCCGTATGCTGCGACATTTGTGGATTTGTGTTAGCACTGTCATTCCGATAGTCCCTGAGTAGCTAACAACGGTTCGGGTTAGGACGGTGTGCCTTCCCGGCGGAGAAAGGGGATGAGGATGAGGTGTGATATATGTGATTATGTGAGCCGAAAGGCTATTTGTGGCGGCCGACGGGCCATTTGTGAAAGCCGAATAGCTGTATGGGCTATAAGGCTATATGTATGCACTGCCACGCCAATAGTCCCTGAGTAGCTAACAACGGTTCGGGTTAGGACGGTGTGCCTTCCCGGCGGAGAAAGGGGATGAGGGTGGAGTGTGATTTGTGCTGGTGTATGATGATTTGCTTACATGCTGTGTACTTATATGTGGTATAAATGTTTTGTTACTACTGGGATTCTCTTGAATCTCATTCTTTCCTTTGAACTAACCTTTCAGACAAGGCGAGTGGCTCTAAGGAGAAGCGAGCTACCCGGAGCGGTTAGAGCTTCCTAGGGACATTAGTATGGTTTTGTTGGTCATTCATTTTGGATAGGGATTACTGTATAATATTTTGAGATGTGAATAGCTTGAAACTTGGTTTGTAATCCCCTACTGGGAATTTGAAACTCTATGTAAATATAGATGAACCCGGGGTTTGCCGGGATTTAAATTATAGACTCTGATATATGTGAATGTAAATTAACTGCACAGGTGATTATATTCGATAATTGAAATCGAGACCCGGATAGGAAAGAAGTTTTGAAAATTTTGTAAGGTCCTACTGCTTGGTAGGTAATTTAACAAGTTTTGAACTATCCAACAGTCTCAAACCCCTTTTTATTATGCGTTATCGAATATAAATTACGTTAATTACGGCAGGGGGTTACATTTTGGTATCAGAGCTGTAGTTCCTGGCAAGGGTAGAGGTTGCTAGGATAGATCCCTTAGTTGGCTTAGGGATAAAAGATTGTTTGTGAATGATCATTGTGTGTGCACATATATGTTAAATGATTTGGATACATATAAGTTTTGTGACTATATGTGCATACTGTTTTTGCTGAATTAATGGGGTAAGTTGTTTGTAGAATGAAGAAAACAAGAGGACGCCCCAGTATTCCGCGTGTAGACCCTGTGGTGGAGGTTGATAATGAAAATCCACCAGATCCTATGCATGAACTAATGGGTCTGATAAAGGATCAGCGGGATATGATAACTGAGCTGAGAGAAGAGCTCAGAGCGGAGAAGGCAAAGAACAAGGAAGTTCCGGTTCAGTCTACACCTGAGGAAACTCAGAAGGAGACCCGATATGAGGATACTGCTGAGGGATCAGCACGGCCATCAGAATCCCCATCTCGTGCTATTCCGAATCGAGAGTCTCATGGGGGACCAGTCAGAGAGGATAGAGATCTTCAGTTCTGGGTTACTAGGTTCTGCAAGCATCTGCCTCCGGTGTTCAGAGGGAGGTTTGACCCTCAAGCAGCCGAAGATTGGCTGAATAGGCTGGAGAAAATATTTGAGGTGCTTTGTTGTCCAGAGGAGGTGAAGCCACGGTTGGCGGTCTACAAACTCGAGGGTGATGCGGATCGTTGGTGGCGGAATATCGCCCTAACACTGAAGAGCAGAAATGTACCGCTAACTTGGGAATTGTTCCTACAAGAATTCAATGAGAAGTACTTCCCAAAATCGGTTCGGCTTGAAAAGGAGACAGAATTCCTTAATATCAGGCAAGGGGACACAGAGAGCTTCGATGATTATTTGTCCCGTTTCGTTCGATTGGCTCGATACTCCTCCTACCTCCGATTCAAAGATGATGAAGAATGGAGCTCGGACATGCTCATTCGCGGTCTAAGGCGAGAGTTGAGGAAACGCCTAGCTACTCATCAATTTGACAAGTTTAACAAGGCTGTGGAGCAGTGTCGAATCACAGAGAACAACCTAAGAGAAGTGTATCCTGCTAGAGCCACTGGTCACCGTAATGAACCCAGCAAGGGTAATACCTCTCAGAAGCGGAAAGGCCAAGGATCTTCTTCATATAAGGGCGGTGATAAGAAGCCCTATCAGCCTAGAGACCGTGAACCTCAGAGAGTTACGACCGAGTGGAAATGCCGTCGTTGCAACAAATCACATTATGGCCAGAATTGTCGGGGAGAAATGATTTGTTTTAACTGTAAGCAGCCAGGACATCTTTCAAGAGATTGTCAACAACCACGAGTTGAGCAGAGGCCGAAGACACAGGGTCGAGTGTTTGCTATGACCCACGAGGAAGCTCGTAGATCTCCTGAGTTGATACAAGGTAAAATTTCTCTAAACGGCCATTTATTACAAGCATTGTTCGACTCGGGTGCCAGTCATTCCTTCATTGCTTATGATTGCGTGAAGCGCCTGGGATTGCATGTACATAAGTTACCATTTGACTTGGTAGTGTCAACCCCGATGGGTGTTAAGGCCTTAACCACAGAAGCTTACTTGAATTGTGTCGTAACTGTGGAAGGGCACCAATCTGTGATAGATTTGATATGTTTGCCGCTTTACCAATTGGAAGTCATCTTGGGTTTTGATTGGTTAACGGCAAATAACGTATTACTTGATTGTGGAAACAAGAGGATAATATATCCTGCTTCTCAGAGGGCTGAAGTCGTGGATGCTAGTATGAACTTCCTTTCTACGGCTAAAGCTGAGAAATATATTGGAAAGGGTTGCCAAGGGTATATGGTGTTTTTCTCTGTGCAAGGGGAAACCGGTGAGATTTTGAGTAATATACCCGTGGTGAATGAATTCCCTGAGGTGTTTCCGGATGACCTGAGTGGATTGCCTCCTGAGAGGGAAGTTCAATTTCCAATAGATATTGTACCTGGAGCTGGTTCTATTTCTAAGGCCCCATACCGTATGGCCCCAAATGAAATGGCGGAATTAAAGAAGCAGATTGAAGACTTGCTTGAGAAAGGGTTTATTAGACCCAGTGTGTCACCTTGGGGAGCTCCAGTGTTGTTTGTAAAGAAGAAAGACGGAAGCCTTCGGTTGTGTATTGATTATAGGGAATTGAACAAGGTTACTATTAAAAACAAGTACCCTCTTCCCCGAATCGATGACCTTTTAGATCAACTCTCTGGTTCGTGTGTGTTTTCAAAGATTGATCTAAGGTCAGGGTATCATCAGCTGCGAGTGAAAGCAGAAGATGTTCCAAAGACTGCTTTCAGGACCCGATATGGTCATTATGAGTTTTTGGTGATGCCATTTGGGCTAACCAATGCGCCTGCGGTTTTCATGGATTACATGAACCGTATCTTTAGGCAGTATCTGGATCAGTTTATTGTTGTGTTTATCGATGACATTCTGATATATTCCAAGAGTATGGAAGAGCATGAGCATCATTTGAGAATCGTATTGAATATCCTGTGTGAGAAGCAATTATACGCTAAATTGAGCAAGTGCGAGTTCTGGCTATCAGAAGTGAAATTTTTAGGCCATGTTATCTCGCAAGAAGGGGTTTCTGTGGATCCCAGTAAAGTGGAAGCAGTACTGAACTGGAAGAGGCCAGAATCTGTGGCAGAAGTACGCAGTTTTCTGGGTCTTGCTGGTTATTATCGGAGATTTATCCAAAATTTCTCCCGTATTGCGTTACCAATGACCAAGCTCACGAGAAAGGATCAGCCTTTTGTGTGGGACGAGAAATGTGAAAACTGCTTTGTGGAGCTGAAGGAGAGGTTGACGTCGGCACCTGTATTGATTTTACCCGATCCCAGTGTGACTTATGTTGTGTACTCCGATGCCAGTGGGCAGGGATTAGGGTGTGTCCTTATGCAGCAGGGACGTGTGGTGGCCTACGCCTCTCGACAGCTCAGACCTCATGAATTGAACTATCCCACTCATGATCTGGAGCTTGCGGCCATTGTATTTGCTCTGAAGATTTGGCGTCATTACCTGTATGGTGTGACTGTAGAACTGTACTGCGACCACAAGAGTCTCAAATACTTGTATGATCAAAAAGAATTAAATATAAGACAGCGCCGCTGGATGGAATTGCTTAAGGACTACGACCTGGAAATAAAATATCATCCGGGTAAGGCAAATGTAGTCGCTGATGCTTTGAGTCGAAAGACCGTGCTCGTTGCAGCTATGATGATACAAGAGAAGAAATTGATTGAAGATTTTCGTGATTTGAATTTGACAAACCAAATTATCTGTGCCAATTACACTGTTTCCCAAGAGGAAAGTGATCTAAGAGCTGAGATTGAAAAAGCTCAGAGGCAAGATGATTGGATACAACGCAATCTGGCTCGAATTGAACGGGGAGAAGTTCCAGGCTACGACCTATCGCCTCTTGGATTGGTTCGTTATCAGAAGAGAGTTTGCGTGCCACTTAGGGCGGAGTTGAGGCAGAAGATTCTGGATGAGGCGCACAAGAGCCAATATACTCTCCATCCTGGTATGACCAAGATGTATCAGAATCTGAAATCAGTGTATTGGTGGCCGGGTATGAAGAGTGATGTGACCAAATATGTAGCAAGGTGTCTCACTTGCCAGAAGGTAAAGATCGAGCACCAGAGACCGCCAGGTTTACTTCAGAGTCCTGAGATTCCAGAATGGAAATGGGAAAGCGTGACCATGGATTTGGTTGTGGGATTGCCCAAGATCAGAAACTATGATGCGATCTGGGTAATTGTGGATCGGTTAACGAAGTCGGCACACTTCATACCAATCAATGCTGGTTATTCTCCTGATAAACTAGCGGAGATTTATATCCGAGAGATTGTCAGACTTCATGGTATACCGAAGAATATCATTTCTGACCGAGATCCACGATTTACTTCGAGATTCTGGAAAGTATTGCATAAAGCTTTAGGTACTCAACTGAGATTTAGTATGGCTTATCATCCTCAAACGGATGGACAATCTGAGAGAACAATTCAGACGCTGGAAGATATGTTGCGGGCTTGTGTTCTCGACTTTAAAGGGAGTTGGGATCATTTCCTCCCACTTGCTGAGTTCGCCTACAACAATAGCTATCATGCGAGCATCCAAATGGCTCCGTATGAAGCGTTGTATGGAAGACGGTGTCAATCACCTTTGTGCTGGAATGAGTTATCCGAAAGAAAGCTTTATGGGCCAGATTTGGTTGATCAAACCTCTGCACAGATTGGGATTATTCGTAAGAGGTTGCTTGCAGCGCAGAGTCGACAGAAAAGCTACGCTGACAAGAGAAGACGGCCTCTAGAGTTTGAGGTTGGAGATCATATTTTTCTGAGAGTATCTCCTGTCACCGGGGTTGGGCGTGCGATCAAGAGAAAGAAGCTGAGCCCGAGATATATAGGACCTTTTGAAATCCTTGAGAGGATTGGACCTGTTGCGTACTGAGTAGCACTACCTCCGAGCTTGAGCAGGCTCCATGACGTATTCCACGTTTCTCAACTGAAGAAGTACCAACCGGATCCGTCTCACATCATTGAATATGAGGATGTTGAGCTACAAGAAAATTTCACATATGCGGTGGAACCAGAGCAAGTCATTGATCGAGAAGAGCGACGGCTCAGACACCGAAGCATTCCATATGTGAAGGTGATCTGGAAGGGAATGACTCAAAGAGAGGCAACTTGGGAAGCGGAGGAAGATATGCGAAGACGCTATCCGGAGTTTATGGCTCAAGTTGTGTAGCAATTTCGAGGGCGAAATTTAATTTTCGGGGGGAGAATTGTAATATCCTGGATTGTAATCAAGGATTAATAACTTCAAATGATGTGATTAATGTTAATTGAGCACTTTTGAAGTATATATCGTGCATTGTGCTAATCAGGGGTAAAACGGTAAATTTACCGACTGACTGGCTAGATACCATTGAGAACACTCCTTAGTAATCAAGATTAATGGCTAAGATTGAAAGATCAAGAGGTGGAATCTTGTGCATGTGAATCTATGTGAAATCATGGAAGGGAGAAGGAGATGGTGCCAAGTGTCAAACTAAGGACCCTTGGATTGAAGTCAAATATTCAAACCATTTTTCTCTTTCTTCTCTCCTCCTATACGGTTTATGTGTGTATGTGTGAGGAAAAGTGATCATCTTCATCAATATCTCTCATCTCTCTCTATTCTCTCCATTTTCGCTGAAGTTGAGCAAGAAAGAGAAAGAAGAAGGCTTAAAGAAAGGTGAGAAGTTGTCCATGAATGCTCAATTTACTTTCATTAATGTTGTTCATGAGGTTGAGGGCTATATTTCTATGGTTTCAGAATTTTGGTTGGTGAAGTTTGAGACCTTGTGGAAATTTGGAAGTTGGAGAAGTGAAGAATTGGCTTTAGGAAGAAGAAGAGGTAAGAATTAGAAGCATTTTGGTATAGTTGTTGTAATCATTGGTTGGGTCTTGAGAATTTTGGAATTTGCCCTGATTTTTGGTCAATTTCGAAAAGCATGATTTGGTTAGTCTTTAGTGTGGAAATTAGTGTCATAGAGTGTCTTTGTGTATTTGGAATTGGCTTGGAATTTTGGGTTGGAATGGATTGCAATGTGTGTGTTGATTGGAGATGTTAAGGTGACATGTGGTGATTGTGGTAGAACATGCTCATGGATAATGAATATGGTCATTTTGATGGCTCCAATGTGTTCCTTGAGCCAAATTGTGTGAAGATAGTATGTGATTTGAAATTAGGGACCATTGGAAACCAATTGGTAAAATCTAGAGAATCTGTCCAATGTAAGTCTGTTCTGGGCAGTCAGATGGTGTGGACGTTTTGACTGGGCAAATGATGTTGTAAAATTATGAAACTTTCCAGTCTTAAAGTTCACATCTCAAGCTTCAAAATGGACATAAATTTTGTGTCATTTCGATTTTTGAGCTGTGAGTTTGAACTGTCCAAAGTTTGGCATCAAAACTGGACCCTGTTTTGGTACAATGTTAGGTTTTTGGTAAATCTGGACTTTTGTGGTGATTTCTAGGTATGGCCAATATTTTTCCTTGAAAGAGGAATTGAATAGCTTTCATTTGGCTTTGGAATCACCCCATTTCGATTTGTCCTGAATTAGTTATGATTTTTGGAAATTCAGCCAGAAACTGGATTTTCTTGGGCCGCGGCCCGTGGAGTTTGGGCCGCAGCCCAAATGTTTCTGAGCGCTTCTGGACAGCTTTGGGCCGCGGCCCAAGGATTCTGGGCCGCAGCCCAAATGTTTCTGGGCATCCTTGGGCCGCAGCCCACGGATTTTGGGCCGCGGCCCAACCCCAAAAATTTGTGTTTTGCACTTTTGAAAGGTGGTTTTGGGTATAGTCTTTCCCAACCTTTTGGGTATATGTTTAGGCCTCTAATAGCCACCTAAAGAGTCTAAATGACAACCAACTTAAGTACTATAGAATTAAGAACTTGGAAAAGAGATTGATTTATGTCCCTAATTTGGTTTATAGGATTCGACATTTGCCGTCCTCGTGAGCCCACTGAGCCAGCAAACGTCAGGAAGGAACGAGGTAGTGACTTTACTTTTGTACCATATATGATGCATTGTATGTGTGTTATATCGTTGATTTGTAATGATTCCGTATGCTGCGACATTTGTGGATTTGTGTTAGCACTGTCATTCCGATAGTCCCTGAGTAGCTAACAACGGTTCGGGTTAGGACGGTGTGCCTTCCCGGCGGAGAAAGGGGATGAGGATGAGGTGTGATATATGTGATTATGTGAGCCGAAAGGCTATTTGTGGCGGCCGACGGGCCATTTGTGAAAGCCGAATAGCTGTATGGGCTATAAGGCTATATGTATGCACTGCCACGCCAATAGTCCCTGAGTAGCTAACAACGGTTCGGGTTAGGACGGTGTGCCTTCCCGGCGGAGAAAGGGGATGAGGGTGGAGTGTGATTTGTGCTGGTGTATGATGATTTGCTTACATGCTGTGTACTTATATGTGGTATAAATGTTTTGTTACTACTGGGATTCTCTTGAATCTCATTCTTTCCTTTGAACTAACCTTTCAGACAGGGCGAGTGGCTCTAAGGAGAAGCGAGCTACCCGGAGCGGTTAGAGCTTCCTAGGGACATTAGTATGGTTTTGTTGGTCATTCATTTTGGATAGGGATTACTGTATAATATTTTGAGATGTGAATAGCTTGAAACTTGGTTTGTAATCCCCTACTGGGAATTTGAAACTCTATGTAAATATAGATGAACCCGGGGTTTGCCGGGATTTAAATTATAGACTCTGATATATGTGAATGTAAATTAACTGCACAGGTGATTATATTCGATAATTGAAATCGAGACCCGGATAGGAAAGAAGTTTTGAAAATTTTGTAAGGTCCTACTGCTTGGTAGGTAATTTAACAAGTTTTGAACTATCCAACAGTCTCAAACCCCTTTTTATTATGCGTTATCGAATATAAATTACGTTAATTACGGCAGGGGGTTACATCTACTATGCAAGTAAAACTCTTGATGGTACCCAATCTAACTACACAACCACCGAGAAAGAGTTACTAGCTATAGTATATGCTTGCAAGAAGTTTCGGCCTCACATCATCTGTACAATGGTCATCATCTACACTGACATTCTGCTTTGAAGTACCTACTTACAAAGAAGGAATCTAAGGCACGTTTAATACGCTGTTCTTACATTAAGAATTTAATCTGAACATTATTGACAGAAAAGGCATCAAAAATAAAGTAGCAGACCATCTTTCGAGGTTGAATACTGAGCTTCAATTTAATGAATCTAACATCATCCAGGCATCATTCCCTGATGAACAACTTTTGTATGTAGAAAATTCAACTATACCATAGTATGCTAACTTGGTTAACTACTTAGTCTGTGGAGTTTTACCTCCAGATCTCAACTTCCATCAAAGGCATAAATTCCTACATGAGGTGAATAAATACTTCTGGGATGAACCTTAATTGTTTAAAAGATGCCCCGACCAACTCATTCAAAGATATGTCCCGGAGAATGAACAAGAGTATATCTTACAGGGCTGTCACTCTTTAGAATATGGAGGTCACTTTGGAGGGGAGAAAATTGCTACAAAGGTTATTCAAAGTGGGTTTTATTGGCCCTCTCTCTTCAAGGATGCATATGCCTTTGTTCTACAGTGTGATTGATGCAAATGAGTAGGAAAGATATCGAGGAAGAATGAAATGCCTTTGAATAACATGCTGGAAGTGGAACTTTTTTATGTTTGGGGAATCGATTTCATGGGCCCATTTCCTAAGTCAGTCAATAATGAATACATTCTGGTTGATTATGTATCCAAATAGGTTGAAGCCACAGCATGTGCCACAAATGATGCTAAAACAGTGTTGAAGTTCTTGAAGAAATACATTTTCACCAGATTCAGGACACCTCGAGTAATCATCAGTGATGGAGGTTCTCATTTCTGTAATCAGCAGTTTCAGGCTTTAATGAAGAAGTATGGAGTCAAACATAAGGTGGCCTTACCATATCATCCTCAAACCAATGGCTAGGCAAAGATTTCTAACCGGGAGATTAAGACCATCCTCAAGAAAATTGTTAAGATCACTTGGAAGGATTGGTCATCTAAGCTGGATGATGCTTTATAAGCTTACTGAACGGTAAACAAAACGCCAATCGGTACATCACCATATCGCTTGATTTTTGGAAAATCTTGCCACTTGCCCGTTGAATGGAGTATGGAGCTTATTGGGCCAAAGAAGCTCAACTTTAATCCTCAAGCTGTAAAAGAGAAGAGGTTGCTTCAGTTGAATAAGCTAGATGAATTCTGCCTCCATGCCTATGAAAATGCAAGGATTATAAGGAGAGAACTAAAAGAAATCATGACAGCAAGATAGCCCCTAAGCAGTTTGTACCGGGTCAACAGGTTTTGCTATATAACTCCAAGCTAAGATTATTTCAGGGAAGCTAAAATCTAGGTGGTCCAGGCCATTCACAGTAATTCAATCATCAAATTTTGGTGTGGTGGAGCTTGAGAATGAAAAAGGAGAACAATTCAAGGTGAATGGTCAACGATTGAAGCATTACTAGGGAGGAGATATGGAGTGTCTGATATCCACTCTCCATTTATCAAATGAAGATTGATCAATAGCAAGAGTCAAGCTAAAGACTTTAAACTAAGCATTTCTTGGGAGGCAACCCAAGTTCTCAACTAAATCTCTTTACTCTATTTGCTTTTGGTGTGTTTTTATGGATGTATATTTGGGTCTTGTGATTGTATAGGAGGAAGTTCACCCCAAAGGAGTGGAAGGAAGCATGAATGGTCCAACAAATCAGTTGAAAAATAAGAACATCAAGATTGGAAGAGAAAATTCTAGGAAAGTCACTCATACCTTTACTATGTATTTATGTTGAACTGATTTGAAGGTTGAGTGAGTTTGTGGTGCATTAGATAAGTTTATTACTGTGAACTCTTGAAACTGGGAGTCTATGCATGTATATTTTATGGTTGGATCTTAAAACAGAGCAGTCCATTTTGGTTTTGAAAGGAACAACCATAATAGGATGTTGGCCGCGGCCAGGAGAAGCTCAGAAAGTTTTGGGCTACAGCCAACCCATTGTGGGCCACGGCCAAGATAAGCACAGAAAGATATGGGCCTCAGCCAGGACAATTTAGGCCATGGCCAAAACTTACACAGATGGTAGTTGGCCACGGCCAACCTACGCCAAGACAACATTTTAAACCCTAAGCCTAGCTCTTTCTTTCTCATTTTTCTCCTCTCCAGCCACCGACAGCCTTAGTTTTATCCTCCCTTAGTCTCGTTTCCCCCTTCCTAATCCTCTCTACCACTTTTTCCTTCAACCTGTAGCCTCCATTTTGTTTTCCTCTCCTTCTCTCACTTAAATTCTCACGCTTTATTCCAGTTCTCCATCTCAACTTTTTGCATTCCTCTTCTGATTTTCTACAGTGAAAATGCCGTGCATGGTTCCCATTCTTTGATTTCTCATTCCTTCCATTGCTTCTTCACCTCTCACAAGGTAATAGCTTCACATCCTCACTCTTTTAATTTGCATTGTGGGTAGTTTAGTGAAGTTAGGATTTAGGGATTTAGAAGTAGGTTTGAATAATGCTATAGCAGAATTTGAGGCTAATGTAAATTCTTGTAGTATTTTTCTTTGCTTGTGCTTTATCTATCTCATTATTGTGCTCCATATTGTGGTTTGTCAAACTATTCTGCCCATAACTCTATTATTCTACCTTGTTACTCTATGTTTTTTGCCACAAACCATTTTCATAGTTTTTCAATGAAAGGAAAGTTTTTCTATGCATAAGTTTGAACAGTGAAGACTGGTTTAGCAATTGGCATCATTCTGTTATTCCAAATTGTTTCAAAATGCTTATTGTTCATCATGTTTCCGATGAGCCCTATTTCCAAGCCAATTTTCAATTCCTGTATTCATCACCATAATGCATTTCAGGTTAGACTAAAATCAGTTTTTCAAAGAAATAAGAATAAGATTTAGGCTGGAATTGTGCTTGTTGCTTTGATACTAGCTACGTCATAAGTTTGGGGGAATTTACTTTATTTAGTGTTAGGTTTTTCTCTTTAATGTTCTTGTACCAGTTTTGTTTTTCTATCTTTCGAATCTAGTGGGGTATTGGTTGTTTAAGCTCTTTGGGATGTGCCTTTTCTGTTTCTAGTTAAAATGCCTGCTAAGAGTTCCACTGACCGATCCAGCCCTAGGGCGGTTGCTATGGCTAAAGAGAAAATTGTCAAGCGACCTCTTCTGCAGGAACGCGAGTTCCCTTTCATTGGCTCCTATGAGTTTTACAATCTCGCTATAAAGACATATCACTTAGGTAAGCTCATAAACCCTAAGACCGAGGGAAATCTCCAAATTGTCCATGAGTTTTACGTCAACGCATGTGTGCATCCTATTTGGCGGTTTCCCCTTCGGGGTTTCAACATCGACTTCACTCTAGCTAATTTTCGGCAATTTTCATCACTCCCAGCAGTTAAGGAATGCAAATACCAGCAACATTTGACCAATGAAATTGAAATCCCTGAGGACACAATTTCTCAATTTCTGGATTCTGACGAAGAGGTGGCTTGACAAAGTCGAGGTGGGACTCAGAAATACTTACTCCATGCTCAGTTATTGGTCAAGGCTCGTGTTTGGTTATACTTTGTCAAGGACTACTTCTGGCCTTCATCCAACCGAAACCGCCTCACTAGGGACCAAGCCCTCCTTATTTACCTTCTCATGAATAAGGAACCAGTCGATCTTAGTACTGTGATTTACAAGTCTTTAAGAGACCACATTCATGATCATACTGTGGCCTAATGCTTCCACACTTTATCTCGGCCTTTTGCACCTCTGTGGGTGTCACAGCCATAGTGACTGATGTCTTGTTCAAACCAATCAAGAAATTTCAATACCAGAGCATTAAGCCAAAGGTGAATGAACACGTTCCACTAGCCCAACAACCAGTTGCTGCTCCCGCATTTGAACAAGGTAGACCCTCTCAGTCTCATCCAGAACATGGTGAACTCTCGGGTGTCCCTTCCTCCTCTTAGCCTCCCTCCACCTTAGATTTGATCCTATCTTCTATCCAATGCACTAAGGCCACTGCCGCTTAATGCCTCTCCCATCTACAAGACCATGGAGCTTGACTGACTCGATTAGAGGAGTTACTTGCTGCCATGCTCCAAGCGCTGTTCATGCTGGTAATGATGATGACGGGGAGGACGAGGATGATGATGGTGCGGATACCATTGATGATGGTGGTGAGGAGTAGTATAAATTTGCATTATTTTTTCAAGTTTACTTTTGTTTTACTTTGTTTTGTCTTGTTGTTTTGGTGGATGTTCATACTATCACTATTGGATATTATTGGAATTTCTGTTGCTAATGAATGCTTCTAGGTTTACTTTTTATTGTTTATCACATATGTCCTTGTCATAGTTCTGTCTGTGGATCGTTGTTTATCTGTTACATTGTGAGTGATGTGTGTACACTTTGTGCCTGGATAAACCTCGTCATTTTTACTATGATAGTAAGGACATGTTTGTTTTAAGTTTGGGGGTGTTTTTGATTGCCTGTATGCATGTTGACAAGAATTTCAAGCTTAAAATGTTTTTTGTGCCTTGTCATGTGGTTTAAAAGTTGAGTTAGATTTGATTAAGTATATCTGTAATTGAATGTGTGATCCAATGATAGAAATATATACTTGGATTTTATGTTTTCCAGGAAAACAATAATAAATATTCATAAATGCTTGGTTCTCATTTTAAAAATTACTTCCTAATGATTTCTGGAATAAGCATTGCGTACAAGGGTTGGAAATGATTTGAATGCTTTTTTCAAGAGATTTTATAGCAAATTGATGTGTATGAGCTTTTCTCATTGAAGGACTTTTGAAATCGCATTTGAATTTCTTGAAATGAATTAACATTTCACATATTTTTAGAACATGATTTGGGCATTCTTTTAAATAAGTCTTTGCCTTTCAAGCCAACCAATGACATTAAAACTATTTGCACCCTTTTTTAGCCATAAAAAAAGGTGCCTGATGCATTACCAAAGACTTAAGTCAGGCCTTAAACTTTATAGCCCGAAAATCCATGAGCTACCTTTATCTTGAAATAGATGAAGATTTGGTGATGACTAGTAATAGTAAGGATTGGTTTGTTGGTTTGAAGATATATATTTTTGTGTTAAGATGGGCATGACAAATGAGATGTATAATCTTAAGCAGTCTATACTTTTAAAAAAAAGTTGTGAAAATCCAATAAAAATTTGGAGTACAAGACAGCAATTTGAGATAAGTTTGGGGGAGTAGGTGAGCTTCATGAAAAATATTGTCATTTATCTCAAGAATTTTGAATTCTCTATTTCCCTATTCCTTCAATGAGCTTAACCATTGGCCACATTACAAGCACATGAAGTCCCATTGATTCTAAAATTGTGTGGAATGATCTATAAATGAATAGAGAGGAGAATGCAGAAGGATTAAGCTCAGATATTGAGGTTGTTTTTATACATGTTGAAGTAATGCATTTGATCTTAACAACTACAGGAAGATTGTTATTCAACTCTCATCACACACACAAATTCTGGAAATATTTGGAAGTTTGTCCTTAACTTGTGAACCAGGCATTCCTTTATATTTTGTTGTTTTTCATATTGAGCATTACATCATGAGTAACCAATGAGGAAATTATTATGCACGAGTACTACGTTTAGGATTAATTAATCTAGCTCTTGTCACTTAACTGGTTTTACTCAAGGACGAGCAAAAGTTTAAATTTGGGGGTGTGTTAACCTTATTAAATTCTTGTCAAACTTGTATATTTCCTCTTATTTCTTCTATATTTTGGTGTACTATTAGGTATTTGGGAGTACAAAAATGAAGGAAATGTGCATGATGCATATTTGATGTAAAAAGAGATAAATGTGGTGATATTGTATGAAAATCTGATTTGATTATCAACTGTGAGCTTTTATGGAGTTCTTTGTGTTGTCAAGACCATATTTCTATCACAATCGGAGCCAGAGAAAGGCAAATTAATCAAAAAAAGAATGTGAAATGGAGTTTTAGTAATCAACTGTGCCATAAAAATTCAAGAAAGGAAGAAAACATAACATGGCAATGCCAAAGCTGAAGGTGAAGAATACTAGCCAAAAGCCTATTGAAGATCACTGGCTGCGGCCAAGCCTACTGAAGACCCCTGGCCACTGCCAGGAATATCTACTGGCCATGGCATATACATGGTTAGAAGCTCATTGGCCACGGCCAGCAATCTAGTGGCCACAGCGAATGCCCATGACAGTTGCTACGAGTTTTCAGTCTCAAGAGCTATAAGTCAAAATATGAGAGTTGAAACTAGATGGGCCAGATCTGAAAAACCTTAGGGAGGTGGCTGTGACAGTCCTCTGAGCTTGGGTGGGCCAAAAATCAAGGGAAATCAAGCGGAGATTAAAGATTTGAAGAGATTCAAGCTGATTTTCCTTGGTTTTGCTGATTTCTTTTCCTTTCTTCTCTATTTTGCTGATATAGCTGTAGTTTCTCTGTATTTTTGTATTCATTTTTTGGATATGGGCAACTAAACTCTTATTCTATGATTATTTTGAACTTTTGCATGGATTAATACTTGGATCTTCCTTTCTTATTATGTACGAATGACATATATGTGTTGATTTCCTTCTATGCATAAAGCTTCTAAATGCTTGGCCTTCATTTGGATTGTTATGTTTACTCTGTTTTGACTTGAGAAAGCTAAATGTGAGTAAATAACTTGTTGGAAATCATGCTTGCCTTAACATTTACATATTAAATGGAGGGATTGTTAATTACATAGAGATATAGTCATTGATCTTGCATTGTCAATGTAGATTGATGCCGAACACATATTCTCATTTGATTGTAGCAAGAGATTATGCATATTAATTGAGTATATAAAATTGGTTCTGACTTGAGAAAGCTGAACTAAATACATATGAATCTAGACTAACACATATACTCGTTGAAGACATTAAAAGGGAGGAACCTAATCAAGTTTTTATGAAATACAAAGGGGATAAATAATCCTAGTTTCCATATCAAATTTGATTTTAGACAGTTAGTTTCCATTGATTTAAATACAGATTTTACAAATTCTTTCCCAAACCAACTACATTGTCTTAGTTCAACTTGATTGAACACACTAAGCTTATTGTTTGATCTTACTTGTTAAAACAACTCCTCGAGGGAATGATACTTTACTTATCACTTTATTACTTGATACGATCCGTGCACTTGAGGAGGCAAATAGTGATACTTACTTTCCAGGTCAAAATCTTTAAGCAACCTTTTTATGTCACAACCACCCCCGTATCGACCACCTAGGCGTGGAACGGTCAGATGTCAGCTTGGAAACCACCCCTACAAGCCTCTCGCCAAGCAAGAACTGTCCTATCCTCTAAAGGATTTAAATTGCCTCCCCAAGGACTTGAGGCCATGAACTAAGGATAAGTCATGCCTTAAGAGCTCCTTGGTAGCCATTTTTCATTACCTCATTTTTAGCTCTTTCCGATTATATAAATATTTCAAACGTTTATGGTCGCAGTGCAACTTTACAGTTACGCCAAAAAGGCAACGTCTCTAGATTCAATACAAACACTATTACCATCAACTCAAGATTATAGGTGGGATAGTTCAATTCACGAAGCTTCAGATGACAAGATGCATACGCCTCACTCTACTCGCATCAAAACACATCCCAATCCATACCTACTGGCATCTAGGATTTAATACACTTCCTAATCCATATCAACTGGCATCAGTAATGATGACAAAGGTCCACTGTGGATCTGGGATTATCAACATTGGTGCGATAATAAATTATCATATCAGCTCTATGAAGCTCCTCTCACAATTATCATCCCACACATAATGTTGAGTTTTCTAGGGAAAAGTTACAAAAACCCCTCATAATAATCAACAAGACCCAGAACACTGCGTATCACAACCACAGTCCCTGGCCTTTCTAGTTCAATACTGCTTCCACTTTACCAGGGTCCATCAGGATCCCTTGCTATGAGACTACATGACATAGCCCAGAAACCTCACTTCTGAAAGTTAAAGCTCATATTTACTCAACATGGCATCAAATTGTTTTTCCCTCAACATATTCAATATCGTTCTTAAAGGTTGCATAAGCTCTATTTCGCTCCTTAAGTATACCAGAATATCATCATGAAAGACTACAACGAATTGGTCCCAGTACGAACTAAAAATTCTATTTATGTAGTCCATGAACACGGTAGGTGCATTTGTCAGACCAAATTGCATTACAAGAAATTTGTAATAGCCATATCTAGTCCTAAAAGCAGTTTTTATTACATCCTCTGCTTTTACCTCAAGTTGGTGATACCCAATCTCAACTCAGCTTCTTTTTTTTTGGAAAACACATAGGAACCAGACAACTAATCAAACAAATCATCTATTCCAAGAAGTGGGTGCTTGATCTCAACGGTCACCTTATTCAACATCCTGTACTCAATACAGATTTGTAGACTTTCGCTTCTCACTTCGATGTTTATCTCCTCATATAAGCTTTAATAATGTTAGGATGATTTAGTAGGAGTCCTACTAGAACCTCCTATAACATCTAACTGACCTGAACTCTATGTTCCTCTATGCCATTCCTGGCCTGTTTCAACTGAAACCATTCTGGGCCATTTCAAATTTTCGTGCAATCAAAACTTAATAGTTGATTCCTGGGTTACGATTTACTTGGTAACTCTTCTACTCATACCTTTCATCACATCATTTTCCATTCACCAATCGACTCCTAGATATCCTCAAGTTAGTGGAATAGCAGGCAGATCAATTATGTCTCTTATTTCATCATAGAGCTATTACCTCAATCAAACCTTTAAGGAAATATTTTATGATCATAATCTTTCCGTATGTTAGACTTAACAGCTAGCAAATTTTCAAAATCCTTTTCTGTAAGGATTCGTGTCCGTAGGAATCTTGTTCCTCAATTCCACGGATCATCACTAGCCCAACAAAATTCTAAATAAATTTGCCAACCTAAGGACATACTGGTCCACTAGGTCTTAAGGCCTCTGGACACACAGGTCCACTACAAAATCATTGGTATGTAGGATTTTATAGCCTAGGGTCTCTAACCCAACTTTTAGGTTCATCAAGAAATCTAGAACCTCAACATCATACAGATTGGAAATCATTTTCCTAAAGTATACCCAATAGGTTTACTAAGAATTAGGGTCAATAGCGCCTATTCTAACGTCAATAGTATTTGGGTATTATCCTCAAAACCTTATTGAAGGTTCAACACTATTCACAATGTTCAAACTTCTATCATGGAACAGAACTATAGTGCAGCAACTTCACACTCTGACCTAAGCATTATTTTAGCTTAGATCAAATTCAAGCCTATCTTCAGCCTTTAACATCATCAAAGCGGATCCTCTAAGATCAATATACGGTATAATCACCATTCATAATATAGCACTATATATCATGTCTACATTCCTTAAACATCACGGTGTTACTAAAGATCATCACTTAGCATGGAAAAACCTCAAACATTTACTACACCTCAAGTTTCCCATCACCTTATCAAATGAACTTTTCTACGTAGTAATTACTACAACAGAAACTATTCAAATTTATTTTAATACTTACATCGTCATCATCTCAATGCTTCTAAACATCCTTTGAATCATCTAACTAAAATGATTATTAGTCATGGAGAAACCTTAAGACAATAACCATTCCTCAAGTCTCCATGACCTTGCCAACTCAACTTCCCAAGGGGTCACCCATCTTAAGATTTCCTTGGGTTGAGCACGCTTAACTTTTGTGTGCCAGTGCCAAAACACAAATACCGGCTTTATCTGCTCCTGACCCCTGGTACCCTGAGACTACTCTTGTCTCAAACATCGTGCCAGCTACCTTCGGTTGACTAAATACTATGTGTGATCTGCATACTGACTTTGGCCGTACCCGCTTCCTCAAGTTTCGCCATATCCTAGACCATCCTCCATTCGGTATTACACCACTTGCTGCCCTTAGGTATTCCGCTATTCCTCATAGCTAATTTATAGACGGGGTTATTCACTTCCTTAGTGCCTCATTCAGATCATATTTCCTTTCACTATATAATGAAGACCTTATTAGCATACTATCCTGTTGCTAGAACCGTAAGCTCTGATGCCAAAAATGTAAGGCCCCGCCTTACATACTACTTATCATTGATATTAATCAGAGTAGCCTTTACGTAGTTTGGTGAGTAATAGAGCTCAATATTTATATATTTTTATTAATTAATCTTAGGCTTTTATGGGACTTAATTGAATATTTTGGGCATAATTAAATGTTAATGTGAGATTTTAATGAAAGGATAATTTGGGAATTATAGTGGTTAAATTGTTATATTTTAATTAATATTTGTTATTCCCATTATTCCTTAATTGTGAGCAAAAGATATTACCTTTATGAATCTAATTTTGTAAGTGATAATGTGGCACAACTTTTGTCAAGTGGTCAAGGTCAAAGATGTCATTTTGGAGTTTAATGAAGGACAAGAGTGGAACATCACAAGTGCATAATATATTTTCACATTTTTCTAAGAGGAGATTAAATGAGTAAGGGCTTTGTTTAGTGGTTGCAATTTTGTGCCTAATGATAAAACATGTTTTTACCTCTTATCCAAACATACCTTAACTCAATTTTAACCTAAAGGCAATTGAAAAAGCAAAGGAAAAAAGGGGGACTATTGTTTGGGAAGGAGGCGGCTGTTGTGAATTAGAAAGGGGAAGCTAGGTGAAATTTAAAAAAAAGAAGGGAGGCGGCTGTGTAGAGGAAGAAAGAGGACCAAAATGAAAAATAAAAGAAAAGAGTAGAGATCAGAAAAAGGAAGGGGCTGCTGTTGTAAACAGAGGCAGTTGAAATGAATTAAAAGGCTAGACTGAAAAGGGAATAGGAGAGAATTGGAGAGGAGTTGATCGAAGAAGAAAGAAACAGCTAGACTGATTTGAGAGGATGGAACGAATGGAGGAATAGGGAGGCATGAAGGCTGTTGGGCTAAAATTGAAGAAAAGCAAGATGACCGAATTAAAGAGGGGTTGGTGCTGTATTTCTATGGCTAATTTATTCTTCATTTATCAAGCTTCATCTTCTTCCTCCATGAGTACCCAAGTCCCGGTGATTTTCTTGAGTTGGGTAATGGTTTAAGCTTCTAAACTTTAATGGGATTCCTTTAAGCTCTCTTTCTAGTTCATAATTATATGGCTTGGTTAAGTATGTGGTTGTGATCTACATTATTCTATGCCAAGTGAATAAACTTGGTGGTTGAGCTATGAGTTGATTAATTAAGCTTTGTATGATTCATATTAAGAGTAGGTTGAGTTGTTTATTCTGACTCGGTTGAGTGGATTTTAAATGACTATACTGAATACTTTGAATTTTTGTAATGGTAATTACAATTTAGAATTGGAAGTTAATTATTCATCTCCTTGAGTCGCAATTATTTGGTGGTATTCATTTAATTGCTTCGGTAGAATGAATTAAATGAGTATTGCAAGTATAGATCAAGTGGTATCTTATGTCCATCCTGTTCACTCATATTATTGAATTCTTATCATTAGCAAGGCAGGAAGACTAAAACATCAACTCAAGGGAATCTCATTTCATCATTATACTAGTTTATTAAATTTACCTTGTTGTTATTGTTAATTTCGATTTTGTTTGCTTCTTTATCTTGAAAACCAAAAAATACAAAAATATTGAATTAGATTAGATTACTTCATTAGTTTTATAAACAATTTCTCAAAATGATTTTTCACAACTTTAAGGCATTTATCACTTTACTATTTAGAAACTTGGAAATTAATCTCCTCACAAAAACGACCTAGGTTGAGCTACTACGCTACATTTTCAAACCTAATTTATTTTAAGAATTCACACGACATGGGTTTATCAAGTGAGTAATATAGGAATAGCATAAATATACTGATATATTTATGCATTAGGCTTGATTATATTACAGAAATTCTCAACAGGGTGTGTGAATAGCAATTATAGACCTTGACATAATAAAAGGTCTTCAGATAACCAACGTCCTCTCTTGATCTTGACTGGAACCTTTAATCTCCGATAATTACTATTTTGCCCCTCAGAGCCATTGTCTTCTGCTGCAAACTCTATACATTTATGGAAAGGGTGAGATTCGAGAGAATCTCAGTAGTAACATACAATCAATCATATAAAATGCAAAAATTAAATATGTCATGCTCCATGTTATGCAACAAATTAATAACCATACCACGGCATGTATGCATGAGTTAGAGGCTCAATCCCCTACTACCCGTAAACCTCGGTTGGGTTCTCACTCAACAACCAAGTTGTAATACCCCGAATTTTGAGACTCGAGGCTAGAGAATAAGCCTAAAATAAGTGGATTGCTAAGCCCCGATTTAGCAAGATCCCAAATTGTGATTAAGGGTTAATGACTCCAAAAGTGGAGGTGATTATTGATAGATAAACCCTTTTGGAGAATATGATGTGATTTAGCACTCAAATGTGATTCGTATGTGTTGTGAGCAGTGTCGAAACCCTGTAATTAAGTTCAATTATGGATTAACCTCTAAATTGACTTAAAGTAGAGGGAGGGTGCATATTGTGGTAAAAAGGAAAGATATGAAGTGTTTGGTGGTGATTCAGTGTGAATTGTCGTAATCAGGGGCAAAATGGTAAAATTACCGACCAATTGATCGGTTACCAAAAAGGAAGCTCATTGGTAACTCAAAGATCAATGGTTGAGATTGATTGTTATAAGATTATGAGGGGTGGAATCCCATGTGTGTGTGCCTAAATGAGCTCATGAAGATTGAACAAGATCTTAACACTTGGCACAATATGAGCCATGGATTGGGTCAAATGGTCAAAATTCTTCCCTCTCTCCTCTCCCTTTCTTTAGGTCAGTTTTAGGCACCAAAAAACTGACTTGCCTCATCTTCATCATCATCTCTCATCTCTCTCCTTCATCTCTATGGACGTCTAGCTCAAGAGGAAGAAAGAGAAAGCTTTAGGTGAGTTTTTAGCTTAGTAGATGTTCTCTATTGCTTAAACACCCTTCTATAATGTTGTTCATAGTGATGAGAGCTTTATCTCTATGGTTTTAGATTCTTGATTGGAGGTGTTTGATAGCTTGAGGAAAAGTGGAAAGATGAAGAATCAAGGAATTGGTTTGGGAAAGAGGAAGAGATGAGTATTTGAGGCCTTTTGATCTAAGTTTTGTGATTTATGGATGAGCTTTGTGAATTTTGAATTTAGCCCTGATTTTCTTGAGATTTTGGATTGGATGAATTGGGTTGTGTTTTATATTGAAAATGGTGTCATGTTGTGGTATTTAGTCATTGGAATTGGTTTGGATTGGATTGGATTGGACACATTGGTTGCAAAACTGGAAATGTTGTCTATTGGAAGTCTGTCCTAGGCAGTCTGTTTCTGTTGCCGTTTTAAATGATCAAATGATGTCAAAAAATTATGAAACTTTTCAGTCTTAAATTTCACATCCCAAGCTTCACAATGGACATATAATTAGTGTCATTTCGTTTTGTGAGCTGGGAGTTATGGTTGTCTAAAGTTTGAGATTGAAACTGGAATCTGTTTTGGAGCAATGTTGAATTTTGTGTAATTCTGGAATTATGTGGTGATTTCTGGTAATGGATCATATTTTTCATATGAATATGACTTAAAAATATTTCAATAGGCTTTGAAATCACCTCTTTTTGATTTTTTTGGAATTAATTATGAATTTGTGAAGTTGCCTTGGCTGTAGCAGAAAATCTTGGCTGCAACGCAAAAGTTTCTGTGTGTGTTTTGGCCTCAGCCAGAAATTCTTGGCTACAGCCAAAAACCTTCTGTGCACATTTTGGCTGCAACTAGAGGATTCTTGGCTGCAACCAACCCTCATTTTCAGTATTTCTTGATTTTGAAAGGTGATTTCCAACCTAGTACTTCCCAATCCTTTAAGCTTTCATTGAGCTTATTATAGTCACCTAAAGGTTGTGAATGGTAACCAACTTTAAGTGATATTAAAGTAAGGATTTGGAATCAAGATTGACCCTATTTCCTTTCTTTAGTTATAGGGTTTGATATTCACCCTGATCGTGAGTAGCCAATGCTGCAGTATACGTGGAAAGAACAAGTGTAGGGAACTTACCTCTTCTGCATGTATTTGATATTTGTGTTGGTGTATTGATGCATGTATTGCTTTGCATGATTATGTGGAACATATATGAATGATTGTAGCTCTGTTTCTATTTATGCTATGCCTATGAGTATGTTGTTGAAACATTGAGCATGCAGATATGTCATTGTGTGAGCATGAGTTATGTATTGCAAGCATGTCATACATTAGACACTTATCTTGCATGCATATTGGTATTTGTTTTCTACTAAGATTCTCTCAAATCTCACCCTCCCCTACCAACATTTTAGTTAGGGAAGGTAGATCGAGGATGGAGAAAGCACCCAAGGGCGACAAGGACTCCTTCGGGTTGTCATTTTGGTAGTTGGTTATTGATTCAATAGTTGGGATTATGTATATATTTTGATGTATATATGGTTGAATAGGACGGGATGTGTATTCGAATGAGCATATTGGGATATGTATTTGGAATGAGAATTTGTGTAATCCCCGGGAGTTGCCGGGATGATTATGTTGTGCACTCTAATATTTGTAATGAATGTGATTTATCTTCGCATAGTAATTGTATTCAAAATTTGAATATGAGACTAAATTAATTAGATTTCGAAACGTACTTGTGAAAACCCTATCATGAAAATGGGATTTAAAAATGGTTTTGTTTATTATTGGTCTCTATTTCATTTTAATTGCATATTTCAAATATAATAACGAAGGGGGTTACATAGGTAATAGTACCTCCTCGCACTAATTGCCCTCCTCGGCAAAACCATGTTCATTAATTATATCACAGAAGATGGCATACACAAACATACAAATATTAGCATAATGTATGAAAGATAGAGTTACTACCTTAAACCCCTTTTTGTTCGTAAATCGTTCCTTTGTTCCAACGACTTGGGCTATCAATCCGGTCCTAAAATTTCAAATGTACAAGAATTAGGTTAATAACCATTCATATACTACTCTAAACTCTTTTAAACTCATTTTGTTGGTTATCTTAGTTTAAAACTATGAAATGACCAAAATATCCCTAAGGACCCGGCCCAAGCCCATTTATACCCGATCTAACTGTACTTTACCAAAAATTATGACCCGGCTATTTCTACATAATTTCACCCAAGGAATCCATTTTTTACCTCGGAATTACCAAATTCAATGCCTAAAGATGAAAATGCCCTTGGCAGCCCCTAACTTAGGGTTTTAGGGCTTATTTTGTCATTTCACATTCCAAGGCTTTTCACATTTCACAATCTACAAGAACCCTACACAATTTTCCATTTTAAACACAATAGAATCATCAAAAAACCAAAATCCAGTTCAAACACTGCCAAATCAGGTCTAAAAGAAATTCTATAAAAATTAGGAAAATGGAATTTCTTGATTTCAATCAACCAAACACCTTACTGTAAGAGGCAAGCTTCACCCAAGAGGGGGGTGAATTAGGTGATGTTATAAATTTTTTGCTTGATGTGGTGATATGAAAAATATAGTAGATAGAGTAGAGTTGAGAAGATTTGAACACAGAGAGTTATACTGGTTCGGCCTAACAACAAGGCCTATGTCCAGTCCTCAGAGATCAAGACCTACTGAGATTTTTACTATACCTCCAAGATTAAATGGGCTCTCAGAATGCCACAAAACAACAATCGTCCTTGAACGGACTACGAGTAGAAATATTCTCTCAACAAGAAACTTCTCTCCCCCTTACGACAAGTCTTACGTGCAGAAAAACAACCTATGACCCTTCTCACTTGCTTATGTATACAAGACTTATGAGCAGCAACGTTCTCTCCTGCTTACACCACTGTAAGTCTTACGAGCAGCAACATTCTCTCCTGCTTGTATCTTATAAGACTTATGAGTGGAGGGTACAACAAGGAATTCTCTCAACTGCTTCTCTCGTAAGGAAAAACTACCCTCTCAAGGTCTCAATACCTTGAGATCATATAAACATAGAATTTGAATTATATGAAGACTCTCCTACAGAGCAAATGAATAAACACTGAAGATCAATGTGTATACAGAGAAAATGATGAAAAGCAGAGACTCGTGTATAAGCTTGTGAATTCTTGTGCTACGTTGTTGTTTGATTATCTTTGAATCTCTGTATATATAGTTGCTTCAATTTTTGCCCATTTGGGAAATCAACATTTGAGGAGCTGGACTTTTGCAATTGTAGAGGAACATGCGCATGTTTGAATATTCTGAATGCGGTAGGTGCGAACGTGTTTGTAATCATGTTGTCTGCCGTTGTTTGACTTTCTCCGTAACAACTAATTTCAAACGTTCATCTTCCTGTATTACACTTATAATTCATTCAAAATAATGTTAAACAATGATAATAAGTAATCATGATATGAATAAATAACAATAAACCATATTCGGATTGAACGTTGTGAGACTTGGCATTTTTGGTGTTCTAACAGGGCATCACTCGAGCATGAAAGGCTCACTTCGAGTGATCTCCTATTTTCCTTCATATGCTTCTGTTATCGAGTTGTGCTTGCATAGAATTTCAGAGAGACAGAATCCTCACTCGCGAGTGAAGTGGGGTCTCACTCGAGCACAACTTCCTCTGCTCGAGTGATCTTACATTTTCCACTGGGAGTGTCTTCTCGGGTCATCACTCGCACATCATTTTGACAAGAGTGAGAATTTGTACTCGCAGGTGATATGGTCCCTCACTCGAGCACACACACTCCTGCTCGAGTGAGACGCATATTCTCCAGGAATATGCTCTCAATACCAACACTCGCATCAGGATTTCAGAGGGATAAAATTATCACTCGCAGGTGATGTGGGCCCTCACTCGAGCACACAGACTCCTGCTCGAGTGAGAAGAATATTCTCAAGTATTATACCTTTTGACCAGGCACTCGCATCATATCTGGAGAGGGAAAGAATTTTCACTTGCAAGCATTGATGTGTCACTCGAGCATATAAGGGTATGCCCGAGCACACTTGCACTTCTCTGAAGTTCATGACTCTCGGCCCAACACTCGCAGTACCTTGCTCGAGCACAGAATGCTCATGCTCGAGCATTGATGTCTCTGCTCGAGTGAATGAAGGAAGCATGATGTTACTTGCTCTCGGCCAAGCACTCGCAGACCCTTGCTTGCATGTGCTCGAGTGAGAATGGCTTCTCTGCTCGAGTGCACACCTTAGTGCTTGAGTGATCCAGTGAACATAACAGAAGAATGTCTCTCGGGTGCACACTTTCTAGCTTTCACTCGCACCTGCTCGAGCACAGAAGAGATCTATGCTCGAGTGCAAAATCCATGCTCGAGCACTCCAGTGTAATTTCACAGCAGATATCAGAAAACTTCCTCTATGCATTTGGTAACTTTGTAAACTTTTCTTAATCTCTTAAAAACATTATTTGCACACGATTGTCTTTTTGTTATCATCAAAACTTGGGATCTAACACTTACTTTTACCTCTAATCACTTGTTTAATCACTTAAACACTTCTTAAACATGATTAATGGAAAATTGGGCAGCACCTCCCCTTAAGGTTGGAGCTTCCTAAAATCATAAAGTCCTGAAAACCAAGCCAATAACCAACCAAACCACCACCAACAAACATAAATCAACATGTTAGGCAAGGTTTCATGATTTACCTTTAATTCTTCTGTTAGGATCGGTAAGTACAACGGAAGAATTTAAAAAATTTTCGCCGATCCTAGTCGAGGATCTATCAACGGCGTTTAAACCAAGTTGGAAGGATTCATACCTTTTGATGATTCAGAGTTTTCACGATCTCTAGGAGCCAACACGTCAGGTCCGCTCCCTCTACTGGTATCCACACGAATGCTCTCCAACCGAGACTGCGTGCTAGCGCCTCTAATGTCTCCAAGGGTTTAACTTGCGGCTCTCAATTCTGATGTACCCTGAGTCTATCAGCTCTATCAAGTTTATAACCCATGAGGGTTATTTTCAAATTTCAAAATTAATCATTATTAATTTCGAAATTAATTAACAATTAATTATCTTGATGAGCTAATTAAATAAATTCAGTTTAAATTAAATCTGTCCAACAGTTTTAATTTAACCTATTTATTTAATCTAAATAAAGAGCTATTAGATTTAATTTATCTTCATAAATTAAATCTGAGATACTATATCTCCATCATGTTAGTTATTAAATTTAATATATCTTAATAAATTAAATTTAAAACCAACACAATATAATAATATTATATAATATATATACATATATATATGTATATAATATATTTCAAAAATATATATATCTATATAATATTATTAATGAATTTTATATTATATATATATATAAATATAAAATTCATCCACCCTAAATCAAACATTATCTCGTGTTGGGCTATTCTTGTGTGCGACCTTGTAGGCCCATATGAAGTTGGCAGTGGGCCAATAACTACACTAACCCAAAAGTCGCAAGCGACCTCTAGCAAGACATTACGACTACCCAATTCATATGAGGATCGTTATCACGATACAACCTGTCATACAACCATGTCACGTCCCTTTTGTCACACGATATATCGATCAAGGATAAGGCATGGAAAATGTCATCCTCTTGTTCCTGACCATTACTTTCCCAATTCCTGAGTAGCCTGATAACAGAGATAGAAACTCCTTTCATCATAGTATGGCCATACATTTCTCAGACTTACTCATCGAGGGGCCCAGTAATATCTCTCTACTAATGTGAGGGACAAATTCCATCTTGATCATTCATATTCCTCTACATGAAAAACCACCAAGCCCGATCGTAGCCTTTATCATCACCCGGTCAAAAGTGACTTTTAACTAGTTTAAAGCTTAGCAACTCTCATGTAGGAATCCATGATGACCTCAAGTCTAAGGGCATTGTGACGTGGTTATACATGAGAAAAGCTTATGACTTGATCCATGTAGCTTTCTCATAGTGGGTCGGTCCAGCACCTTGTACTCTTACAAGTGCCTAAGACTTTGATTCGTATCTCCATATCTTATCAAAGTCATACTGGTCTTGTTTCATCTGTGCTCCCGCATAGATGACCGACCAGGGACATTTTAGGACAATCTTTATGAATTATCCAAGGATACAATTATCACAGTTAACATGCAAATAATATGATAACAGAATGGAGAAATTTCATTAAAATAATAATGTTTAAAGTATAATGATTGGCCCTTAGGGCACAATTTCCAACATCTTCCTCTTTCTCTCTCTGAAACACCACCTCTCTCTCCTTATTTCCTCTTGATTTGTCTTGCTACATAGGCTATTCAATATGGCATAGAGATTAGAGAGAGATTCCCATGAATTTAGAGACAAAACTACATGAATTTTGCACCCAAACTCACCTAGATGGCTTCTTGAATGACTTGAGCCCTTTCTTTGTGTTCTTGTTCTTCAACACTCTTTCTCTCTCTTTGTTCATGTCTTGGCCAAAATATGAGGCCTTGGAGGAGGATAATGAGCTCTTAAAATATCCACTTCCACCTCCTTAAGATATTATATTTAATTGCTATTTTTATCACATGTTTTACTTTATGCTTTATCCTTTTTTTAACTTAGCCATAATTGTCTTGCTTTCCTCTCTCCTTCTTGACGTAAAAAGGGGTTGTTGAAGGAACCAAATATGCTCCTTCAATTAGCTTCATTCGTGTCTTTGGAATTAATATTCGATGGCCATAATTCACATGCTTGCTTTTTGACTTTTCAACCACACTTTTGCTTGGCTCAAATTGCTCTAACTTTTGACATATCTATCTCCATATTAATTTCCCTCCATGCTCTCATTGTTAGACGTTACATGACCCCTTGTAAGGAGATGATGAGTTCAAAATATCATAATATATCTCCTTAAATAATAATATTAAATAGTCCATTTAGTATTAGAAAGAGGACTTTTCAAACTTCAATTTGCTTGACTAAAATTGCTTCAACTTTTAGCATATCTCAAATATGTATTTCCCTTCTTGCTCCCCTTTTGATGAGGAAAATAGAAAAATATGGGCTTTGGATTAAATTTAGCCAAATGGCTATTATGCCCATACATTTTTACCAATACCTTCTTAATTTTGCACATGGACTAAAAGCTGGCAGAATTTTTACCCAAATTTGAAAATTTATATCTTTTTTGTAGACATTCAATTGAGGTGCTTCCAAGGGCTACTTAACCCTTACTTAATCTAGTTTTAAGGAAAAATATAGCCTTTAGCCAACCAGAAGCTCAACATTCCCAGAATTTAGATCTTTGGACGTTGTCCCAAAAATTGGCCAATTTCACTAGGTAAACTTCAAAAATTCGTAACTCTTTATGTACAACTCTAAATGACCTATATGGCCTATCAAATTAAAGCTTGATAAGTCTACTTTCATTTTAGAAAATGTCATAGGCATTGTGTGTTAGTACAAGTGTTTTACCCAAGAGGGGGTGAATTGGGTGATACCAGAAATTTCGTTGCGTATAAGAAAATTGACTGGAAATATAAAGCAGTTGAGAGTAAGGAGAAATATCACCGAAGTGTACACCGAGAGTTATACTGGTTCGGTCACAACTACTTTGACCTACGTCCAGTCCTCAGAGCTTCTCTGAGAGTTTTACTATATCTTCCAAGATTCAGTGGGTTCTTGGCACCTCAGTACAGCAAGTTCCTTCGCTTGGACACTCGCTCCCCCTTACACGTTGTAATCAAAATCCCCAACTCAAGGTTCCAAAACCTTAAGTTGTCTCAATAATAAATATTGAGTTTTGAAATGAAAATCTCTCTTACAGAGTAAATGTATAAACACTGAAGTACAAAGAGTGAGTATAAGAAAACAGAGCACAAAGAGTATATTGATCGATGTGTGATTACTTGTTCTCAGTTGTTCTTCTCTGTTCTTTGAATGCTCCATATATATAGATGATTTTTGGTGTCCGTTGAAAGCATTTCAAATATGTCCATTAGAGTCGTGCAGCAACGGTTGACCGTTCTTCTAATTTGAAAACTAACCATTTGCGGTAGGTAGTGGTAGGTGAGATCTCAGACGTTTTATTTGACTTTTCTCTTATATCATCATTTCTTCATTGTTTCTCTATAAACATACTTAGAATACTAGTGCACTGAAGAGTTAATTATATAGATAACAAACCAATAAACATACAATTAAAAACATGATTTCTGGACTGCCTTACTCGAGTGGCTACTCGAGTGATCATGCTCATTACTCGAGTAGTCCCTCGAGCAAACTTACAAAAAATATGACAGAGAATAATTCAACATTTTCATAAAATATTACTCAGGTAAGACATGGAGTAAGATATATCACAAACCTTGGAAATACCTAATTACTTGAGTGCTTACTCGAGTAAGCATGTCTTTTCTTTAAAGGTCACTCGAGTGATCACTCGAGTAAATTGATAATAAGTTTACAGATTACTCGATTACTCCCTCGAGTAACAACACCAAATTCTTGGCCGAGAATACCTGTGCTTTACTTACTTGATTACTCGAGTGATCCCTTGAGTAATACTTCAAATAACTCTGCAGATTACTCGAGTGGTTCCTCGATTAAATAGTTTTATCAAATGGTTACTCGAGTGGTGACCCGAGTAAAGTGTGTCAATTTTTGGCCAAGAGCTACTGGAAGGTATTTGTCCTGATTACTCAAGTGGCTACTCAAGTAATGCCTTTTATCATGTGTTGACTCGAGTAGTTACTTGAGTAATGGTCCATATAACTTTACAGATTACTCGAGTAACCCCTCAATAACTCCTTCCAAATTTTGGCAGTACACCTCTGGAACATTTTCTCCAACATTCCTCGAGTGCTCACTCGAGTAATAGAGTTCATTACTTGAGTGGTCACTCGAGTAAACCTTTAAGAAATATGCCAGTGATGTTTTTCCTGTGCTCTGTCTCTCAGATATTCTTCATTACTCCAGTGCCAACTTTAAATAAAGCTTTTTTCTACCATTTAGTTACTTTGTTCAAATTCTTTTCTTTGTTATCAAATCCAATCTTTGTTATCATCAAAACACATGGGATCTAACATTCTCCCCCTTTTTTATGATGACAAAACTTGGTGATTTTGAACAAAGTTTTTGAAATAGAGTTTTCAAACATAAGTTTCTTAAATACTTTTCATAGGAAACTTTTGTTCAATTTAAATTTGAAAACTCTTTTGAAATAGCTTATTAAAGATCTTTTCAAATGATCTTGAAAAAAAATGAGTTTTTGTTGTTATTTACTTGTTCACCTTGCATACACAATCGAAAACTCATTTGTCCCATAATGCAGTATAACTTGAATGGCATAAAGAAGAAAAATTGCATAAAAAAGAATTCATTACATAATCAAACTTAGAATTCAAAGTTAAAAGCTCCCTAAAGCCCTGTACACCCATATCTCTAGTACATTAACTCAGCCATTGATCACAAAATCACTCAGGCTCTTCTCCCCCTTTTTGTCTTCATCATAAGGGTGGTATCAATCATAAGGAGGAGTAGATAGCTTAGCTACTGAGATAGGAGTGACAGGAAATGCCAAAGATTCATGTGAACCATCTAAACTGGAAGAATCTAAAGATGATGGTTCAGGTTCAGGTTCAGGAAGGTTCACTGGAGGTGTCTGAAGATCATCTAGAGGATTCACTGGAGGTAATGGGTAAGGAATCAAAGAAGTAATTTCTACTTCCTCTGTAGCAACAGGTGAAGACACAAGCATCTCCTCAGTACGTACAGGTGAGGCAATGGGAGTAGGCATTGACTTAGGCTGAACTGGCTAAGCTGGATCATCAGTGGTGATGTGGATTGGCTTGGATGTCTCTGGGTTAGGCATAGAGAATAGAAGATTACTGGGTCCAAGCTCAGAGGTTCTATGCTCAGTAGGTATAGGATCAGGAGAACTAGGTTTGGAAGGTTCGGTTCAGAGACTGGTACTGGCTCAGGAGTAACAGAAGGACCAGGAATAGGGGAGCCAGATGCCATAGCATCAAGTCTGGCAACAATTGATCTCAGAAGCTCACCTTGGGCACGTTGTTCTACTAACATCTCTTTGTGCCTCTTGTCCATTCTCTCCACAAGTTGTCCCATCTTCTCATTCATATGATTTACCAACTCCGCATTCCTATTGGCAATGTCAATATGGAAACCTTTCAGAATGTTCTCCATGAATATTTGTATTACGGCACCAAAGAAAGAAGGAGAGGATGTGTTAGCTGGAGAAAAGACTGTGTGTCATCCATTCGACTAGTTGTACTTTCAGTCTTCTTCTTCTTCTTGGGACTTGCTTCAAGAGGAGTCTTCAAAGGAATATCAATGTTCAGCTTTCTAATCTGATTTCGCCCTATTAGACTTAACCTCTCAATTGGCTCCTTACTCTCCAAATACCATATCTTGTTCTTCTTTAAGAATAGAGATATAAGCTCAGGATAAGGCATTGGAGTAGTAGATTTCCCTTCAAACCTATATTTCTTGATCTCAGTAAAAATATATTCTCCCAAGTCCTTTTGTTCTTTGAGGAGTAATTAGGTAAATTTTCTGAAGTCCCTCTCAATGAAATGAGTGAAATTGTTGGCTTTATTGACTATGGCTCTCGAATAGATATACCATAGAACACGATGAAAATCACACATATCACTTGGATTGAAATTAAGGGGTCCCACTATCTTACCAGGTCTTAAGATAGAAAACAACTGATTTGAATCATAATTAGGATAATCATCATCAGGAGGGTCCTCTATTCCTAACCAGGTATTGATTTTGAAAGGTGAGATTAGAATTCTCTGTCCTCTAACCTTAGAAGTCATTTCTTCTTCCACAGACTTCCTAATAGGATCATTTATAGGTTCAAGGTTGCAGTAAAAATGCCTCACAACTTTGGTGCAAATTGGAAGTTTAATAGACAGCCAGGGCATATAGGAATCAAGATAAGGACTTAAGTCGAACTTCAATACCTCTTGAAGAACCTTATAGTCAATGTAGTGCATCTTGCACATAGTTCTTCTTGCAAAATGACTCAAGTACTTCTAAGATTCCTCCAACTCGTTCACATTGAATCCGTTTGGAGGAAATGTGATTTCCTCTTCCCTGACCTCTTCTGGCTTCTTGGATGATTGCCTTTTCTTTGCTTCCTTAGACTGGAAGGCTTGTTCAAGCATCCCTACCATGACTTTGGTGAGGCTCTTATCAAGCTTGGGCTTTTTAAGGGGTTTTGAAGAAAATGTAGGTGTGTCGGATGAGTCAGAAGGAGGAGGGGATAGTGCCTTTGTTCCTTTACCTCTTCCAGTGGATATGCTCTTCTTTGATTAAGCTCTTGTGGCAATGGGCTCCTTAATCACAACCCCTTTCACCTTTGGCTTGGTTTGTGGTTTATTTTTGACTTTAGGTTTAGGAGAAAGCTTTTGTTTCTTGGTAGGTAGAGATGAAAGAGAATCAGAGGGTTGATATGGTTCAGAGGACTCAGAAGGAGTGCTAAGATTGGGAGATTTTATCCTTACCATTGTGATTTAAGAAAGGAAAGATTTTCTAGAAAATAGGGTCGGAAGTTACGAGAGTAGGTCACAGGAATCTAAGCAATCTGGGAGGTTTTAGTAAGTAAGAATTAATGGGTTTTGACAAAAATGAGAGCAGAAAATGATTGTGAGAAATTTTTGTGAGAGCACTAGGAGAATCACTCGAGGAGATTTTGTAAAGAATGACCGAGTAGCAACTGAAATAGCCCTAAATCCCGACATTACTCGAGGGCTTACTCAAGTGATCATCAGCTTTACTCGAGTAGCTACTCGAGTAATCATGCCAGAAATTTCAAAAAGCAGTAAATTCAAGTGCGTACCTGGCATGAATAATATTGTAATTACCTATGTATATTCCCTTGATCATTTGATGGCTCTTTAGAACAAATTTGAGCTGAAACTTAGGAAATTTGTGATATGCAACCAGAGTTACTCGAGGCCTTACTCGAGTAAGCTTGAATATTACTCGAGGCCTCCCTTGGGTAATATGTTTCTTCACCTTCTGACTGTTCATTTCCAACCGTTGTGGCATTTCTTTTGAATTCATTTTGAATTAATGCTCCACGGTTATAATTTTTAGGTCATTACTCGAGTGGATACTCGAGTAATCCAGTCCATTACTTGAAGGTGTCACTCCAATAATGTTGGTTACTTGAAGTTATCCCTCTAGTAATGTTGTCCTCTGTTAACCTCTACTTTTCATACTCTAAAACAGAATATCAAGATCCTGCAAAATAAATTGCTAGAAACTCTGATGCTTAAGTTAGTAATCATCAAAACATCAACAAATAACATTATCTAACATTTTATAAATACTAAATAGCTTACAATTCATTGGGATTTACCATTCCCAATTCTCTTCTAATATATAAGAATTGATCTTTTGCAAGAGGTTTTGTGAAGATATCAGCTAGTTGAAGATGAGTTGGAATGAATATCACTTTGACATCTTTCTTTTAGACATGATCCCTGATGAAGTGATGTCTAACATCAATATGCTTGGTTCTGGAATGTTGAACTGGATTCTTTGCCAAGCTTATCATGCTAGTGTTGTCACAGTATATTGGTATCTCCTTTAGATAAATACCAAGATCTTGGAGTTGTTGCTTAAGCCATAACACTTGTGCACAACAACTTGATGCTGCAACATACTCGGCTTCCGTTGATGAAAGAGACACTGTATTTTGTTTCTTGCTAAACCATTACACAAGTGAACCTCCAAGAAACTGGCTTTGTCCACTGGTACTCTTTCTGTTTGTCTTGTATCCTCCATGATCAGAGTCTGAGTATGCAACTAGATATTCACTTCTTCCTTTAGGTTACCAAAGACCTAATTCAGCCGTGTCAGTGAGGTATCTAAAGATTTGTTTGACAGTTTCAGCATGTGACTCCTTTTATGCTAATTGATATCTTGCACACATACATACACTAAATTGAATGTTAGGTTTGCTTGCAGTGAGATAGAGTAATGATCCAATCATTCCTCTATATCTTATGATGTTGTAATCTTTTCCTTTGACGTCCACATCAATCAATATAGTTGAGCTCATAGGCATGTCCATTCCATTTGCTTCATCCATTCCATACTTCTTTAATAACTCTTTCAAATACTTCATTTGAGATATGAAGATTCCATTCTTTCTTTGTTTGATTTGCAAACTGATAAAGAAATTTAATTCACCCATCATTGACATCTCAAACTCCCCCTGCATTATCTCAGAAAATTCTTACACAAGGTTTCATTATTAGCACCAAAAACTGTATCATCAACATATATTAACACAATTAAAATATCATCTCGTTTTCACTTTATAAAAAGTATTGTATCAACTTTTCCTCGTAAAAAACCTTGATCGATGAGAAATTTACTAAGCCTTTCGTACCATACTCTATGAGCTTATTTTAAACCGTATAAAGCTTTTCTCAATTTAAAAACATGGTCAGGTTTGGTTACATCTTCAAAACCTGGGGGTTGAACTACATACACTTCTTCCATAAAATAACCATTTAAGAATGCTCTCTTTACATCTATTTAATAGAGTTTAAATCCTTTGATGCATGCAAAGGCTAAGAGTACTCGTATAGCTTCCAGTCTAGCCACTAGAGCATACGTTTCCTCATAATCAATTCCTTCTTCCTGATTATAGCCTTTGGCCACCAATCTTGCCTTGTTTCTGACAATAATTGTAGATTCATCAAGTTTGTTCTTGAATACCCATTTAGTGCCAATGATCGGATGATCCCTAGGTTGGGGTACCAATTCCCAAACTTGATTTCTTTCAAATTGGTTTAGTTTTTCTTGCATTGTTATAACCCAATCATTGTCTGATAAGGCTTCATCAATGTTAGAAGGTTCAATCTCAGAAATAAAAGCAAAAAAACTAACTTCATTGAAAATTATATTTCTAGTTTTAACTCCTTCATTCACATCTCCTATGACTTGATCTAGGGGATGACTTTTATTGAATTTCCAGGCTCTAGGCTATCTTAGTGACTGATCTTCTTCCTTGGTTTGATCAACTTCTGGAATAAGAGATTCAGATATAGATTGACCATTTTCTTGATTTAAAACAACTTCCTGCTCATTATCAATGATTTTGTCAGAGGATTCAAATTCATCAAATACAATATGAATTGATTCTTCAACAACACATGTTCGTTTATTGAAAACTCTGTAAGCTTTACTCCAGTTAGAATAGCCTAGGAAAATTCCTTCATCTGTTTTAGAATCAAATTTTCCTAAGTTATCTTTGCCATTATTATGAATGAAACACTTACAACCAAAGATGTGTAAATGAGCAAGGTTTGGCTTCCTTCCTTTGTATAGCTCGTATGGTGTCTTTCCAAGTTTTGTTCTAATGTAGGCTCTATTTGAAATATAGCATGCTGTGCTCATTGCATCAACCCAGAAAACTTGAGACACGTTCTTTTCATTCAACATTGCTCTAGCCATTTCAATGAGCACTCTATTCTTATGTTCCACGACTCCGTTTTGTTGAGGTGTCCATGGAGTAGAGAAGTTGTGATCAATGCCATTAGTATCACAATATTCTTCAAAGGCTTGATTTTCAAATTCTCTACCATGATATATCCTAAACCTGCAATAGACATACCTTTCTCATTTTGTACTTTCTTGGCAAAAACAATAAATTCTCTAAAGGTTTCATCCTTTGATGATAGAAAAATGATCCATGTAAATCTAGAGAAATCATCAACAATCACCAATCACTACTACAAACAATTGATTTAATGATACAAATTAACGACTGTTCTTAAAAAATAGTAGTAGAAGATGAAGTGGTTGCGTTTCAACGACTGGTTTTATAAAACCAATCGCTGAAAGTGAAGTTTCAACGACTGTTATGAAAAACAATCGTTGAAGATGGATGCTAGATTTTTTTAAAAAAAATTCCAATGATACAACGACTGGTCTCTATACCAGTCGTTGAAAGTTTTTTTTTATAAAATCCCATGATACAATGACTGGTTTCTATACCAGTTGTTGAAAGCTTATATACAGCGACTAGTTTGAAAACCAGTCGTTGTATCTATAAATTTAAAAAAAAGCTAAGATACAATGACTGGTTTTAAAACCAGTCGTTGTATCTTAAAAAAATTAGAGATACAATGACTGGTTTGAAAACCAGTCATTGTATCTAAAAAAATTTAGTTATAACAATTGGTTTTATAATACCAGTCGTTGTATCTTCTTCTCAGAAGTTAAGAATGGTAGATCATGTCAGAGCAGCATAAAGTGTGTAAAGCTGTTTTGTTTACCAAAGGCTCATTTTTTCTCCATTGTCGCCATTTGCATTTCTCCATTAGCGGTTCTCCCTCCTCTCGTTTAAACCAGAATTTGTTATGCTATCTCCATGTTCTTCGTTCTCCTTCCTCTTCTCAATTCACCGTGGGTTCTGCATGTAGCTATTTTGTTTAATTACCAAAGCCTCAATTTTTCTTCATTGGAGCCATTTGCATTTCTCCTTTGGCAGTTCTCCCTCGATCCTCTTCTCCGTTGAAACCAGAAGTGGTTCTGTCTCCGTGTTCTTAGTTCTCCCTCATCTTCTCAATTCGCGGTGGGTTATGTAGCTGTTAGGTCCATCCTCCCTGTTTTCCCTCTTCTCCGTCCCGCGACAAGCTAGGTAAAGCAAAACTTAAATTTCATTTGATTGGTTTCTTCATTTCATCCTCTGAGCTTGCAATCCTGATTTTTTTCTTGCTTGAAGCTGCATTATTTAAGTTTAAGTATGTGTTTTGTGGCTTTGTTTTATCCTCTAACCTTGCAATCCCTGTTTTCCCTCGTCTCCAATAATCTATATATGTTGATTGTTTGATTTTTTTTGTATCCGTGTTTGTTGCTTTTTGTCACTCTTAAATGGTAAGTTGTGAGATTGGGATTGTTCATTTGGAATTTCACTTGTGAGATAATCAAATTAATTAGAAATATTTTTCATTAATGGGATTGACATCAAATGCTGAGAGTTACTCTATGTTTCTAAAAGCAAATATATACCTTCAAAAGGGAAATATATTCAGTACATACAAATATTAATTTAGGAATTGCGTATAAATCCATAGATGACTTGTATGCAACTCATAGTTCATCATGAACACCATGATATTGTGCACTTTTTGATCATGTTGACTTAATTACTTTTAATAAAAAGTAGCTGCAATAATCCAAGAAATCATATGCCCACATATCTACATAGAAGAACCAATAAATTCATATCTAAATTATTATGCAATATAAATCAGTGGCCGAAGATGAAAACAGATTCTTGATGAAAGAGTTTTGTTAAAATAGTGTGCAAGTACTTGTTATTTTGGCAAAAAAGAAAAAGAAATTACTTGTTACTATGATGATAAACATTTTGTAGCTTTCTTCCTCTGAAACCTCCTTTCTCAGTCATATGGATATCTGAAATTAAAACAGTTAGGTATCTGTTTTTTTGGGGATAAACTAGGGTCATTACTCATTCATTAGGGCGCCAAAGTTAACTCTTGTGAGGGTTTTTTGTTTCTGGTATGTTCTTATGATTAAAATTGGAGGTTTTGTTTCATGTGTTTGTATCAAGTATATAATTACAAACTACGTGTAACTCATGTACTTATATAATGAAAAATAAAGCTATTTGACGTTATTATATGGGTTTCATTAATTTTCACTATCTTGTTTTAATGCTTCCTTTCTTGGCCACACTTGTAACAATTTGGAAAAGACTATTATTCTATAAATATAATAGAAGACATATGGAATGGCAAGGGAAGACATAATAATGATGATGAAGAAATATAGAATATGATATAAGAAAAGTTTATGCATACCAGAATAAAGATAAGGGCTTTATGCTCATTTTAGAGTTTTGTTTAGTAATTATATAGATAGTAAGCTTAAATAGAAAAGTGATTCTACATTAACAAAATCATTCCCTAGAATAATATCCAGATTCATAGTAGAAGCTAAAGATGGTGTCTTTATTCGACGAATATTGAATCATAGCTGCTGATTTCATGAGGGGTCATGATTTTGTTATTTTTATTAAAATGTAAATAACAAACCTTCATATGTCATTATCTTACCCTTTCTAAAACCAATCGTTGTATCTTGTTTTGAAGTCAAAGATGGTGCAGAGCATGTCAGAGCAGTGTAAAGAGTAAAGATGTTTTGTCGCATCCTGCCTCTCCGCCCCTTTCGCGCTTCCTGCTTCTCTGTCAGTTTATGCCCGCCACTCCCTTTGCATTAAAGAAATCTCGTAGGGAAGAAGTTTATAATTTGAAATTTGGTGGTGAAGTGGAAGAAGTACCTGGTCTTGATCACTTTAGAGCTGCAATTTCTTTACCAGGTAACTTTTGTTTCTAGGAAATCTTCTCTTATCAGTGACATTCTTTTGCTCAATTAATTTATTTTGTGTATACAGCAATTGACTATAGCCTTAACTCTACTAGTGTATCTGTTGTCCATTTTGAAATTAAATCTGACTCGCAATCTTACTTTTTAGCACAAAAGCTGCTGAAATTTTTAAAAAATGAGTAAGGCATCCCTTTTCTTGATCCATATGTATATCATAATGACAATTAGTCTAAAATTGAGTATTATTGAAAATGGCATAGGTGGTAGTAAAATGGGTCATCGTTGGATGAATGCTTTGAGAACTAGTGAAGAATATGAGAATGGGGTGGAAGAGTTTATTAAATTTGCTAGAATGAATGCGCCTAGTAAAAATGGGAAGTATTTTTGCCCATGTGTGACGTGTTTAAATGAGAGTCTACGAGATATTGATGATATAAGAAATCACTTATTTTGTGATAGAATAAATCTTCGGTACAAAAGGTGAATATGGCATGGTGAGGAAGTAATTGCTTGTGCGTCCCATGAGAAGGAAGTTTTGGAGGTTAGAGATGACGATAGAATGGAGAAAATGATTCATGATGTTGAGGTAGAATGTTTTGCACAATAACCTGTATATGATAGTGTGTGGAGTGATGCAGAGACACCTTTGTACCCTGGGTGTACTAAGTATACACACTTGTCAGGTATTTTGCACTTGGTCAACTTAAAGGCAACTTGTGGGTGGACTGATAGTAGTTTCACATTGTTGCTTGAATTGTTGTGTGATATGTTTCCAGAGGATAATGTACTTCCAAATCGTATGTATGAGGCCAAGAAAATATTATCTACGATGGGTATGGAGTATAAAAAGATACATGCCTGCCATAATGACTGTGTATTGTACAGAAATGAGTATGAAGGCTTAAGTAAGTGTCCGAAATGTAAAACTTCCAGATACAAAGTGAAGAAAGGTAATAGGTGTGGTGATGAGACAATTAAAAAGCAACTTGTCAAGGTTTTGTGGTATCTTCCAATCATACCGCAGTTCAAACGATTGTTTGCTAATGCGAAAGAAGCAAAGAAGTTGAGATGGCATTATGATGACAGAGTTTGTGATGGAAAATACCTTCGGCACCCGGCTGACTCTCCACAATGGAAGAAAGTAGATGAAATGTATCCTGGATTTGACAGCGAGCCTAGAAACCTTCGGCTTGGGCTTTGCACAGACGGAATCAATCCCTATGGTACTTTTAGCAGTACATATAGTGTATGGCCGATTCTGCTGGTGATTTACAACTTACCTCCCTGGTTGTGTATGAAACGTAAGTATATGATGCTTCCTATAATGATTTCGGGACCAAAACAGCCAGGGAATGATATTGATGTCTACTTGGCACCTTTGATAGAGGACTTAAAACAGTTGTGGGAGGAAGGTGTAGATGTGTTTGATGCATATAAGCAACAGTCGTTTAAGCTACGTGCAATGATTTTTACCACAATTAATGACTTCCCTGCATACGGGAACTTATCAGGTTATAGTGTCAGGGGTCATAAAGTATGCCTGATATGTGAAGCAAGCACATAGTTCCATCAACTCAAGCACGATAGAAAAACGGTCTACCTTGGTCATAAACGATTTCTTCCTAGGTTCCACCCGTACCGTAGGCTAAAGAAGGCTTTTAACGGTTTTCCGAAGAATGAATTGGCTCCGAAGCCATTAACTGGAGATAAGGTTTATAGTCGGGTGGAAAGAATCAATGTCACTTTTGGTAAAAATCAAAAGACTACAGGTGAGAAGAACATATGGAAGAAGAGGTCAATTTTTTTTGATATTCCATATTGGCGTAGTCTTGATCAGACAAAGTATTGATGTAATGCATGTGGAAAAAAATGTATGTGATAGCCTTGTTGGTACGCCTTTGGACATAGTAGGGAAAACTAAAGATGGAATTAATGTGAGACTAGACTTGGTTGAAATGGGAATAAGAGAATGACTACATCTACAACTAAGAGATGATGGTAAGAGAGCGTATATGGAGCCAACAGCACATACATTGTCAAAAGCTGAGAGAAGAAGTTTGTGTGGGTGTTTGCACGGCATTAAGGTGCCACAAGGGTATTCTTCTAATGTGAGCCGGCTTGTGTCAATGGAAGATTTGAAGTTAGTTAGAATGAAGTCTCATGATTGTCATGTCTTGATGCAACAACTATTACCAGTAGCTATTAGAGGCATTATGAAAGATGATGTGCGAAGCACGATAACAAGATTGTGCAGTTTCTTCAATGCTATTTGTAGAAAAGTTGTTGACATTGCAAGGTTAGACGAATTGGAAAATGAGGGTTATACTATTCTATCCCAACTAGAGATGCATTTTGCTCCCGCATTCTTTGATATAATGGTGCATTTAATAATTCATCTGATAAGGGAGGTAAGACTATGCGGCCCAGTTTATTTAAGGTAGATGTACCCTTTCAAGCAATACATGAAGAACTTTATAAGGTATTCTAAAAATCCTTATCAACCAGAAGCCTAAATTGTGGAAAGATATGTCGTTGAAGAGGCTATGGACTTTTGCAAAGAATATCTATCAAGGTCGAAGGCCCAATCTCGCCATGAAAAGGGTACAAGTAATGGAACATGAGGGCTCAAAGTGAAGAGTATGCGTCGTGAAGAGGTTTTGCAAGCACACTTGTATATCTTGAATAATACGGAAGAAGTTCAGCCGTACTTAGCTGAACACAAAAAGAGTTTAAAGGAGATATATCCAAGAAAAAATGACATGCAGATAGCTAATGAGCAAAACAAGACTTTCATAGAGTGGTTCAAGGATAAGATAGCGCATGAGACCAATGTGTCTAAGACAATCAAATGGTTAGCTTGGGGGCCTTGTTTTAAGGTCATAACTTGGAGTGGCTTCGATATAAATGGGTATTCTTTCTATACAAAAGCCCAAGATAATAGAAGTACTATGCAAAATAGCGGGGTGATGGTGGTAGCCGAATCAATGCACTTTTCTAGTTTGAAAGACAAAAACCCCATTTTGGCATCCATAGTCTATTATGGAGTTATTGAAGACATATGGGAGATAAGCTACACTAAGTTGAGAGTTCCTTTATTCAAATGCAAGTGGGTTAACAATAATGTTATTGAAATAGATCAATTTGGATTTACCTCAGTTGATCTTGAAGGAGTCGGTTATAAAGATGAGCCATTCATTCTAGCAAGTCAGGCAAAACAAGTGTTTTATGTCATTGATCCAGCAAATGAAAAATTGTCTATTGTACTCCAAAGTAAAAAATAGAAGGATGGTGATCCGAGTTTGAATCTTGACGACACACTGCCTTTCACTACAAATCCGCCTATGCCATCTGAAGTGGAATTGGTAGATGATGATGAATATACAACTAGAGTTGATCATTGTGAAGGAATCTGGGAAAATACTTAAAGTAAGATTTGGAATTGTTTAAAGTGTGCATGTAATTTGAATTTACTTATCATATGTTACATTTATTTCTTAGTAAGATTTTGAATTGTTTAAAGTGTGCATGTAATTTCAATTTACTTATCATATGTCACATTTATTTCTTAGCAGGATCATGTCACGTTCAGATTCGGACGACTCTGTTGGCTCACCTGTTAAGAAAAAAGGTAGAGGAAGCACGAAGCTACGGTCGTTAGTCAAACGTCATGAGGAAGAACAGGAGAAGGTTCACATGGAATTTGATGCTGATTTAAAACCTATCGGCAAAGAGGAAGACAAGTTCATTAGCTACGTTGGCCTTTTGGGTCGGAGCAAAGTTAGCATTCTAATTCCTACCTGAAGGGAAGTTTCAAAGGAAATGAAGGCTATGATTTAGGATCAACTTTTGGTATGTAAAGTTGTATTGTTATCTCTATCTCTATCTCTATTTCTATTTTTTCATATACAACTAATATATATTTTGTTTTGTAGCAAACCTATGATGTTCCCAATAAGAGGCAGATGTACAAGCATTGGATGGGGGAAGTTTGTGAGCAAAGGAAATATTTCAAGTCCACGCTCACAACCAAGTACGTTCGAGGACCAATAAGATTTGGATCCTTGCAAAGAGTATTTGTTTCTTTCTTCAAATGACAGGAGGTTGTTTGTGGCATCGCGACAGGATCCCAATTTCCTGGTACATTTTGTTCATCTTAGTGTTAAACATTTTAGTTGAACTTACTTGACATCACTAACTCAGTTATCATTATTCTTTGTTTATATAGAAATTGAGTCAAGCAAATAAAGAGAGGCGAGCAAAAAACAATTATCCTCATTACATGTCGCGTGGGGGTTATCGGAAGCTCGAAAAGAAGTTGATGTAGGCTGAATGCAAAAATTGGAGGAAGCAGCCCGAGCAGATCCTACTATTGTCATACAGGCGCCACCTCCTCCCCCGCATCACAAAAAATGGAAAGCAGGGAGGATAAAGGGAGAAAAATATATAAATCCAGTCGTTGCTAATGTCGCTAAAAGGATTATGAGTATTTAATAACAAGTATATTTAAGTGTGTTTCATTTTCCTAACAAGATTGCATGTAATTAATTTCTATTTATCTATTGTATGCTGCAGGATAACCTTGAAGAGCAGAGCAGCCAGGGTCCCTTCACTCAAACTGGAAGGATGGACATCTTATCAACGGCGTTTGGGAATCTAGATCACCCTGGTCAAGTTAGAGGGGAGTCAAGGGGAGTTGGTCTCTCTAAATACTTTGGACGAGGTTCACAAGCTTATGGACGTGGTGAAATGAGTCAGGAGTTTGTGGCCAGGTTTGGAGAGGAAATCTGAGTAGAGCTAGTGGTGCAAATGCATCAATCACTTTGATATGACCTTAAAGAAGAGTTGTTGAGTGAGCTACGTGGTGAGATGAGTACGATGGTGTTGTCTCACATACAAGGCGGGATGTGTAACGTGGAGCCTAGATCTGAGGTTTGTAAATAATTTCATTTAATATAACATTGAGTTTTTCTTTATGTTATTTTAATTAATTCTTTCATTTCTCTTACTCAGGAATCCCCGGCCTTTCCCAGCACCAAAGGCAGTTACAATCCACCAGAGGTTAGACATGGCGACCCTGGTCCTTCACTAGAGCCTGGAAAACCTTACACTCTATATTTGGAAGTCTCGTACCTGCGTGTTGTTGCTAATGCTATTGTATACTCGCATGCCACCACCCACCATAATAACCAAATCCGGGACGATCAACGTAAGGTCACTGTCATAAGTGTTCGAATGGGGGAGGAAGGTGTAGATGTCCCATTCCCTGATAGCGAGGTTGCCAGACTAGGTCAGGCAACAAGATCTTTCATCTTATGGCCTAGACATCTTATTCAGACTATGCCAGTCCCTCCAATGGTAGGAAACACTTTACTGTTACTTGATCCTTGACATTCTACTTATAATCTTTATTTTGTGTCTTACTAGGAAAAAGATTATGCGACAAAATTTCCCCTTTTAGCACGACTGCAAAATATTCATCAAGACATAAACAAGGTTGACTTGCAGATTCCTTGTGAGATTATGGGTCGCAGAATCTCGTATAATTATGGACTTGATAATAAAGATATTAGAGAGTTCCTATCTTTGGAGGAGATTGACGTAGGATGGGTCACATTTGCAATCATGTGAGTTTAGTTATAATTTTTAATTGTAATTAATGCACTGATATTTAGGGGTTTTAGGTTTCTACATTTACTGTGTCATTTCTCATTTCATTTATGTGGTAGCTGCTTCCACAAACTGTGTGCCGAACGAGGGCTCGGCACTACATATGGCTTCTTATGTCCTGGCACTATGTCACGGCGTAATAGCCAAAGGTTGGAAGATCGGATGAGCTATGTAGGCTATACAATAGGCGAGACTCAGCTGCCTTGTTATCTGGCACCAATTGTTGAATGGCAAGTAACTTTATTTGATATATTTATACACGTTCACTTTGCTAAACAGTATCATGTTATCTAACCTCATTTTAATCTATATATGCATGTAATTATAGTTCTCATTGGAGTCTCTGTGTTCCTTGTCCCTCGATCAATGTCATCTTTTGGTTTGACTCATTGGGTCGCAAGCCAGACGCAAATATCAAAAATATTTTTAACACATAAGTAAATTTATTTTTCCGTCATTGATTTTTGATTTTACTCAATTGTTTTAATGTCTTCTGTTTATCATTTTAATTATTACAGTGCACTGAAGACATATTATATAATGGGTGGGAAGCGTGAAGGTAAAGGTGGTCCGATAAAGTGGTTCCAGTCAAACGTAAGTTCTTTACATTCAAGTTCTTCAATTGACTATTGCTTTACATAGGCCTTTATTATTTTTTACCGTTTGCTTTTGATGTATAGTGTCCTCGGCAAGAAGGGAAAACTGAGTGTAGCTTCTATGTTATATTATATATGTATAACATTATTTTCTCTGGCCTTACTACAAATTTTGAACAGGTGATCATTTCTTGATTCTCAATTGAATTTCAATTCTTTTCATGTGATTGAATTGTTAGTTATTTGATTCAATTTATTAATTTATGTTAACATATTCTCCATTTTGCGCACAGATTTTTGGTAATCAGGACCCCTACACAATCGAAGACATTAATTTGATCCGAGACCTGTTGTCAGGACATCTTCTACAACACATAGAGGGGTGATGATGTGTAAAGGTTTTTTTACATAGTGCAGTGGTTTTGTACAGTGCTATATAAGTTTGCATATTCGAATACTTTTCCTAGTTTCTTATTTATGAATACTTTGAATTTGTTAAGGCATTATGCTTTACAAAGAACAGTTTGGAAAATGATGATGAAGAATAGGGATTTCATGGAAGCATGTCATCATCTCTTTAGCCATATGTATGTCATGATTTACATTAAAAGTTGAAGTTTGCACATTAAAATGATGTTATGATGATATATGCACTATATGTCATGATTGAAAAATTAACATGTGATTTTCACTTCCATGAGTAATAGGGGAAGCTAGAGAGTTAATCATGAGAGAATGGTTCATAGATCTGGTTTTTTCTTTCAAAGATAGCAATGTACAGGTTAGAGAACTCGTTAGGATAGGTTCATCTACTAGTATGGAGGCAGCGAAGATGGAGCCAGTGGGAGGGGAGACTTGTAGTAGTATGGAGACAATGGTGAAAGGGATGGAGCAAATGGGAACTTGTAGAAGTATGGATGTTGTGGTGAAGGGGATGGAGGAGGTGGGCACTTGTAGACATATGTTGGAGGAGCAGAGGGGGATGGTGTAGGCGATGGACGTGGGGGAGACTTATAATAATATGAAGATAACCCACCAATTGTCTGGGTTGTAAGGAGTAACACGTTAAAAAAAAAAAGAAACAATGACTATTTTAGGGAAAACAGTCGTTGTATCTGTTAGATACAACGGCTGTTTTTGTTTTAGGAAAAATAGTCGTTGTATCTCTCATACTACAACTGTTTTAGGAAAAATAGTCGTTGTATCTCTCATACTACGACTGTTTAAAAACAGTAGTCTTTTCTCAAATTTTCAACGACCCTGACATAGACGTCCCCCTGAAAACAGTCATCCAAAGGGCAAAAAAATGGTCGTTAAAAGTCCCTTCTGTAGTAGTGAATGAATATAAGTTCCCACTCTTTAGAGAGTATATTGAGAATCTTTCTCATTTGGGTATGCTGATCATAGACTTTTCCAAGTACTACAAGTTGATTAACAAGATGAGTATATCTAAGTTTAAATTCAGCTATTGACTCAACTGATTTCATTTGAAGTAAATCGAATTCAGTAACCAGAGTGTTGATCCGGTTTTCTTTAATTCCTGAAGTTCCTTCATGAGCTATTTCCAAAACTTCCCACATTTCCTTAGCCGTTGGAAGTGTGCAGATTCTGAAGTACTCGTTTTGACTCAAAGCACTTTGGATCATCAAAATTTCCTTGCTGTTGAGAGTGATGAGTTTCTTGTCATTCTCATCATATTCTATTGGCGTCTTAGGAATTTTCTAGGAATCTACAATTTTTACAGGTTGATAGTTTCCACTTTCAATCATATCCCATAGCCCATATTCTGTAGCTATTACGAAGACTCTGAACTTCGCTTTCCAGAATGAGAAGTGTTCGCCATTGAAACCCGGAGGTCTTGTGATAAAAGCTCCGTTGGGAAGAATTCCTTCACCCATACTTGCCATTGGATCCTTCTTAAGCTGTTATACCTTAACAAGAAGACCTACACTCTAATATCAAATGTTAGTACAAGCATTTCACCTAAGAGGGGGTGAATTGGGTTATACCAGAAATTTTGTTGCGTATAAGAAAATTGACTAGAAATATAAAGTAGTTGAGAGTAAGGAGAAATATCATCGAAGTGTACACCAGGAGTTATACTGGTTCGGTCACAACCACTTTGACCTACGTCCAGTCCTCAGAGCTTCTCTGAGAGTTTCACTATATCTTCCAAGATTCAATGGGTTCTTGGCACCTCAGTACAGCAAGTTCCTTCGCCTTGACACTCGCTCCCCCTTACACGTTGTAATCAAAATCCCCAACTCAAGGTTCCACAACCTTAAGTTGTCTCAATAATAAATATTGAGTTTTGTAATGAAAATCTCTCTTACAGAGTAAATGTATAAACACTGAAGTATAAAGAGTGAGTATAAGAAAACAAAGCACAAAGAGTATATTGATCGATGTGTGATTGCTTGTTCTCAGTTGTTCTTCTCTGTTCTTTGAATGCTCTATATATATAGATGATTTGTGGTGTCCGTTGGAAGCATTTCAAATATGTCTATTAGAGTCGCGCAGCAATAGTTGACCATTCTTCTAATTTGAAAACTATCCGTTTGCAGTAAGTAGCGGTAGGTGAGATCTCAAACGTTTTATTTGACTTTTCTCTTATGTCATCATTTCTTCATTGTTTCTCTGTAAATATACTTAGAATACTAGTGCACTGAAGAGTTAATCATATAGATAACAAACTAATTAACATACGATTAAAAACATGATTTCTGGACTGCCTTACTCGAGTGATCATGCTCATTACTGGAGTAGTCCCTCGAGTAAACTTACAAAAAATATGACAAAGAGTAATTCAACATTTTCATAAAATATTACTCGGGTAAGACATGAAGTAAGATATATCACAAACCTTAGAAATACCTGATTACTCGAGTGCTTACTCGAGTAAGCATGTCTTTTCTTCACAAGTTACTCGAGTGATCACTCGAGTAAATTGATAATAAGTTTGCAGATTACTCGATTACTCCCTCGAGTAACAACACCAAATTCTTGGCCGAGAATACCTGTGCTTTATTTACCTGATTACTCGAGTGATCCCTCAAGTAATACTTCAAATAACTCTGCAGATTACTCGAGTGGTTCCTCGATTAAATAGTTTTCTCAAATGGTTACTCGAGTGGCAACCAGAGTAAAGTATGTCAATTTTTGGCCGAGAGCTACTGGAAGGTATTTGTCCTGATTACTCGAGTGGCTACTCGAGTAATGCCTTTTATCATGTGTTTACTCGAGTGGTTACTCAAGTAATGGTCCATATAACTTTGCAGATTACTCGAGTAACCCCTTGAGTAACTCCTTCCAAATTTTGGCAGTGTACCTCTGGAATATTTTCTCCAACATTACTCGAGTGGTCACTCGAGTAACAGAGTTCATTATTCGAGTGGTCACTCGAGTAAACCTTTAAGAAATCTACCAATGATGTTTTTCCTGTGCTCTATCTCTCAAATCCTCTTCATTACTCCAGTGCCAACTTCAAGTAAATCTTTTTTCTGCCATTTAGTTACTTTGTTCAAATTCTTTTCTTTGTTATCAAATCCAATCTTTGTTATCAAAACACATGGGATCTAACATTGTGTAATATCCTGAATTTTGGGATTTGAGGCTTGAAAATAAGCCTGAAGTAAGTGAACTGCTAAGCCCTGGTTTATTAGGTATCCCAAATCTAGTCCCTAATGTTTCTTATATCTTAAAGGTAGTAAAGGGAATAAAATAGCGAATTATGGAGAATGTGATTATGCTTCCAATGAAATTTTCTATGAGGCACTGAGTTTGTTATGTGGTTTTAGATGACCAAATGATGAGCAAAAATTATGAAATTTTTCAGGATCAAAGTAGACATCCTAAGCTTTAATTTGATAAGTCATATGAATCATTTGAAGCTATATGCAAAAATTTATGAATTTTTGAATTTAGCCCAGAAAAATTGTTAATTTTCTGGAACAGCATTCAAAGAAATTAATTCTGGGAATTTTGTGCTTCCAATTGGCAAAAGTCTATATTTTTTTCTTGAAACTAGACTCAATAAGGGTTCTATAGCCTTTAAAATCACTCCAATACGATTACTACAAATTTAGTTATGATTTTTTAAAATTTGGGCAGAAAATCTGCCATAATTTCCAATAAATCCGAAAATGGAAGAAAGTTGTTTGGCAATCTTGTAATTATGAGATAATTGATATCAGCTCATTTTGGCACTAATTTGGACCCTAGACGTGAAATGTGGCTAACCAGGAGGGGGAAATTTTATTTGCATGTTAATTGGGTTCAAGACATCAAGTTACATAAAGCTATGGATTTATACCTTAAAAGTCATAATATTGGAATTATGACATAAGCAATAAATTGGATGACATAAGCAAGCATATTTATAAAACAAATCTGCATCTTCTTCCTCCCATTTCTGTCATTTTAGTGCAGCATAGAGAGAGAGAATGAGAGAGTTTGTTGAGTTAGGAGAGAAGGAGAAGAAAAACTCACAAGTAGGTCGATTTCTTCGGTGAATTCATACCTAACGTATATAATCATTTTCCTAAGCTTCTCTTTGATGTTATTCAAGGTGTTAAGAGCTAGAATTTCAGTGTCAACAAGGCTAGGGTTTCGGTCATCAAAGGGAAAAGCAAAAAATACCTTAAGGTAACCTCCAAAACTCCGAATATTGATTGTTCTGACTACTGTAAGCAATTTAATCAGTGAAATTCTGTCGAATTGGTTTTGATTTTAAATTTGGGAAATGTAGTGTTATAAACGTTATACTGCAAAAATTGGGCCTAAATGGTGGTTATAACATAATTAAATAGTTGATAAAATGGTTAGGAGTAGAAAAGTGGTTAGTTCATATGATTGTGTGGTTGCCATTGTTTACGCTGTTTTAATCAATATTGTTTGCCTAGAAGAGGCAGTTAGTGCCGGAAGTACACTTACACTTAGGGGTTGGGTACGAATCCAACCGGTGTACGAATAGTGGGGCAGGAGCCCTACTCATGTATAAATGACGATGATGTCTTATATTGTTCATTAATTGGTGCATACATTATGCATATCATATCTACTTTTCGTATTTTATATGAACGATAGCATGTTGCTACTGGGATTCCTTGGAATCTCACCCCTTTTTTTAAACAAAAATATCTCAGTGGGTGCCAGCGGCTCAAAAGGAAAGGACGTAGATAAGCAGAACTGATGGGCACGGATCCCAAGGTAAGGATAGGTGGTTATATGTAGCTATTTCTTAATATTTTGGAAAAATTTGTAAATTTTGTCAAACCCTGCGGGGGAAAACCTATGTTGTAATCAAGTACCATGTATAATCAATGATCAATATGTCAATGATGGGAAAATACTCTGGTGGATGAATTTGAAGCATTCTGACTTTCAGTATACAAAAATATTAATTTCCAATTTTGAACCAATTTGAATGCAGACAAAATATGAATAATTTTCAAATCATGTGTATGCACTAATAAGATGGATTGAAATCTAAGCAAGTTTTTAAAATGTGCATTTCAAACTCAAATACAGAGAAAGATTATTCACAATTTTACTTCCGATTCATTTTGCAATCTGTAAAAAAATTTGAAAACAATAAATGATTGATTGATAATGGTTATGCAATAATGAGCAAGTATTTACCACTCAAATTGAGTTGGGAAGAATAGATGCAACGGTTGAGTTTTGAAATTACTGATATAAGGTCAAGACACTCGAGTTCTGCCTAAGAGCTTGAGTTCATATGAACTAGAGTTTTCCCTACGAACTCAAGTTATGCAGAAAAGTTCATATACTGATACAGCGTACCTGGCCTAAGTGTAACTTGTAGACACCCAAGTTAATTTCCACCTCCTTGTATCTTTGTACTTAAGTCCTCCAAGATCACTTACTAAATTTTGAAAAATCATTACTAATTCTAGAAACATTCAATTAGGGTGATTCAAAATTCTTTGTGGACCCTTATTAAGTCTATTTTAAGGGAAAAATACTTCCAATAGCTACCTATCCACACACACTTCCCAGTTTTTCTTTTTCCCTTGCTACCAGAAAATCTGACCAGTTTTAATAGTCTACTTCAAACACTCATAACTCCTAGTATACTTATCTAAATCCTTCATAATACCTATCAAATTAAAGGTCTTTAAGTGTACTTTAATGCTAGAAAATCTCATCATCATCAGATAAAGTTTGAAGAGTGAAATTTTCGTCACAACAAAACTGCTAAACAAAAACGCACACTGGCAGCTTTGTTACACAAGCAGACTTAATTTCTAGTTTTTGAGTCTTTAAACCAGTCTGTCAAACATTATAACCAGAGCCTATTCCTATACAAATTTTCATGTAAAAACCAATGGAAAGCTAAAAAATATCAAAATCAAATTCTATCTCCCATTTTTTGCCCCTAACCAAAATATGCCAACCAAAACAACGAAATCCAACTTTGTGTTTTTAACAACCAACAAATCCAAAACATCAACAAGCATCATATATCACCTTATATATGATTAAAAATATCTTTATTCTTCAAAAAAGCACTTGGCCTAAATACATGGGTGGTTCAAGAGCTAAGAAAAACTCAATGAAATCATAAAGTATTCGGTTCAAAAGGAAGCTTACACTTTCCTCTTCGCGTTTCTACCAATGGTTTGGTATTTTGGCGACACTCCGGCAGACTTATTGACACAAAACACCTCAATTGAGAAATCTAAGACCATAAAATTAAAGCTCATAGTGAGTAGAGGAAGTTTCCTGAAAGACTTACTGGGCGATAACGGCGTTTCGAGGTCGGAATCAGCTCTGGTGTTTAGGAAATGTCACTATTCCTCCTCATTCTCTCTTCTTGAGTTATGAAATCAGATTTCTTTTTCTCTTTCCTTGCTTGAACGAAATTTTCCACTTAAAAGGGAAGGGAATGGTTGAGATTTAATCTTACAAAGTGATCTCATCTTGCTTGCCACGTGTCACAAGTTTAAGGCTTAAGAGTGCCACATGTCATGCAACCACTGGTCTTCCATTTTCTCTTTCTTAGGTGGGGCATAAATGGTCAGGGGAGGGGAGGACTGACAATTTCCCCAGACTCCTAGGTTCGGTGCTCGAATCATAAAGTACACGACTCGGCCGGAGCCTGGTGGATTCCCCAAACTCAACCGCTAGGTGACGAACTCCAGAGATGACAACACGAAAGGCTTAAAGTGGGTGTAATGATGTGTAATGATGAGGGACACATGTCATCTCTACATTTAGCCAACACAAAAATAACCTTTTACTTTGTAATGATTTCAGGACACTTGTCATTTCCTTATTTGGCCAGCACGAAAGGTGTGTCATCATGAGCTATCATTACATACTTTATTGAAGTTATTTTAATATAGTTGCTCCATCGGTGTATTACTCGGAATCCTACTCAGGACCGTGGCACGTATGTTGAGGCACGCCACACAACACTCGAACTCCTCCAATCTCGCAACTGAAGCCTCTGTGCCCTGCAACCTCCGACAAATTTTCCTCCAACTTCTATACTCATATCTTATAATCCTGACCTCTTGATTTCTGCGAATGACACAATGGACATCTGAGAATTCCGAAAGTGACTCTACCTTTATTTGTAAATACCAATATTTATTTTATTCCACTATTTCCATACTTACACATTTTCGTATTACACAATTTGGTATATTACAACTCACAATTCAATTGACATTTTTTCAAAAAAAAAAATAATGAAGCAAAAAGAAGTACTTTGTCTTAATTTTGAGATTGTTGGATTTGAATAAATGTAGCTTAGTTACTAGTTGCATAAATGGAACTTGATTACATATATTGTAATTTATATGATGATATATTTTTTAACTTGAATAAATTAGCTGAGATAGTATAGCCCTGTTGGAAGGAAATTTGAGCTTAAAACATTTGATTCTAGTGTGATATTTCACTTGTCTTAACTTACTCTTCAGAACTTATCTTATTTCTTTTCACTACTACCTAATACTTGTGCAATTCTTTAATAGGATAGAGGCATTCATTTTTATACCCTTGAATCCTAAACACAAGCTATAAACACTTTATCCGTTGCTACCCCTTTGATCCCATCAATTTTTTTTTTCTCTTTCCCCCTTTCATCTATCATATTTATATTAAGTTAATATGCATGTACAATATTATGGCAGCAGTTTGCTCATGTTATCAAATCACAAGATGTGATATTGTCACTATTAATGCTTTATGTTGTAGGGTATTTCAAAAGAAAAACAACAACAAACACAACTCCAATGGCTTCTCTCAACCTCACTTAGTAACCGGGGGCACTTCATCATCAATGTTGGCACTTGCATTAAACGATAAAGTCAAAGAGGGCTATGAGTTAGGCTAAAAGCCTCTTGAGGCACTTATTGGAGTAACTGAGTAACCAGTGTTGCATCACCCTTGTGCAGAGTCACATCAAAAGGGAACCTACAACAGCTCAAGATAAAAAAAAAGTAATATATATATATATATATATATATAATACCCTTCTTGAATCTTGAAGAATAGCACGCATATCACTATTACATTAAATTATCTGTATAACATGATCTACATGCATATTGCTTAGTATCCATCATCCACTCCACGTAACCTATATTCCAACATTACAAGACATAAAGTTCTCTTGATCTTTGAATGCACATGTAACTGGTGGTAGAAAATTAGAACTATTACAAGCTTATGGTAGGGTGATTGAACAAGTGAACTGAGCGGGAAAAAAAATTATATGCTAGTGAGTTGAGTGATACACTTTATACCCTTGTGTGACTATTTTACCTGGATTTAATCTTGTTAAACTTTGTATCTTAATATGAGTTTCTCTATATGTGATTGAAAACCCATATTTACACTTAGTTCCTAGGGTATGTTTACTTGAGTTCTCACAGTTTCTTAGTTAATTCAATTTGTCTCTCTTCTTATCTCAACCTGTTTTCAAAATAGATTTTTTTTTTTTTTTTTTTTTGCCCAAGAGGGCAAAAGAGTTAGTGTGGGGGAGTTTGATAAGTATATATTTTATAATTAAATAAGTGTAGATTTTGATATATATTTAATTAAATTTATGAATATTTTATACCTATTTAATTATCTTTTATATATTTTTCCTCTCCTCAATCAAATATAAGATAACAAGAAATTTTAATAGAAAATCTACTCATATACCAATTTATTATGCAGCGATATTATACAAAGAAAGAAATTAAAAAGAAATCAAATGAAGAAAAAAATATATATAGCAAATGGAGCTGAAGCAAATCATCAATCAATATATATATATATATATATATATTATTGAAAGAGAAGGGACAAGAGGCGTAAAGGTAGCAGCATTAACTGAATTGGAAGGATATTAGACGCGGACCCCACTTGAAGCAAAGAAAGAAATCAATAGATAAAAATTGATCCCCACGTCATGCTACTTTGAAAAGATAATATAATATAATACATTATTTTATATTTAGATGAAAGAACATAGGATAATATCTGGGTCAAAGATAACCCAAAGGATGCATGCAACCCGAGACAGAAGGAAAATAGCCGAACTAGTATCTTTTAAAAGGAAGCAACGCACAGATGGAAGGGAGAGTCCGGACGGTAGAGAGGAGACGCAGAGTCAGATCGAACAAGAACATGAACCAGAAGGGAGGCTAATAAGGAGAGCTTAAACTTGAAGATAAATTGTATCAGGCTTTCCTTTCTTTTTTGATAAGACCAGGCTTTCCTTTCTAAATCTGAACTCTAGAATGTTTTATTGCTACTGCTGTGATTTGATTTTGATGAACATTAGTAGCTAATTTTCTATTTCTAAGATTTTCTTGAACCTATTTGCTCTCTTTTTGCATCAAATGAAGTTTTGTGTTAATTTTATCGTGCTCTTAATGCCTCTAAATACCTAATCACTATTTAGTTGTCTTGTTCATTTAAATTACTCTTGAGAAAGATAATTTAAGTATAGAACTTGGGTAAAATCATGTTAGACTTGAAGTTTAGGTATTAAACGGATGGTTTGTCAGTATCATAGAGATATAGTTACTAACCTAGCATTGTTAGATTAAGATTAGTGTTTAAAGTTAGTCCTTATAAATTAATACAAGAGATTTATTAGTTTATAAAGATAAATATTTGGTTTTGACTCGAGAAAGCATTATCAAATGTCTCTGAATCTTAGACAAATGCATATCTTCGTTTTATTGCTTATTGAGGGTAGGGGTGTTCAAAGTATCCCGGTCCCGGTTGTCCCGGCCCGGTCCCGGATATTTTATCCCGGGAATTTCCCGTCCCGGCCGGGACCGGGACCGGGATGTAAAAACCCAGGACCGGGACCGGGACCGGGACCGGGATCACACCTTGTGATCCCGGGAATTCCCGGTCCCGGTTTTTTTTTTTCTTTTTTTTTCTTTTTTCCTTAAAAAATAGGTTATTATTTTATTTTTGTATTTTTTACCCCATAAATTAAGTTATCATTTGATAAAATGTATATCACATATTTAGTTAGAGTTAAATTGTATATATCGTGATACAAATCCTAACTATATAATATATAAAGATAATAACAAAAATGATGAATGTGATAATAATATGTTATTTTTCAATTCTAACTCAATTTATGTGATTTTTATGACCTTATTAGGTGTTAAATAATTACTTTAAACACTAGATTATAAATAAATTTAACTAATATAATTATATTATTAAGACCGGGAATTCCCGGTCAATTCCCGGGACCGGGAATGAGATCCCAATCCCGGGAAATCCCGGGACGGGAACCGGGAATGGGTATTCCCGGTCCCGTCCCGGGATTTGAACACCCCTAATTGAGGGTAAATTAACTAGTTCATGAAATAGAAAGGGGATAGATAATCCTAGGTCTTTAATACTCGTGAAGTTAAATCCATTTTGTTTTCCTCTATTTCCTTTGATTTCTTAAAAATAAAATAAAAATTGCTCAAACTAATAAAGAATATAATTGGTATAACTAGCTCATTTTCTTTTTCTTTAGTCCTCATGGGAACGATCTTTTTTATATTACTTGCGACTCGTACGCTTGTGGTAAAGCTAGACGGCTAACACAGAATTTCTCCAGAATAGCTTTACCATTGACAAAGTTAACACAAAAAACTCAACATTTTATATCGGACAGCAGTTGTGAGAGGAGCTTTACAAAACTGAAACAAAAATTAACAACAGCACCAGTGTTAACAATCTCAGATCCACAGATGACCTTCGTGGTCCACACAGATGCCAGTGGAGATGGATTGGGATGGGTTCTAATGCAGCAGGGCCGAGTAGTGGCTTATGCATCCAGTCAGCTAAAGCCTCACGAATAAAGATATCCCACACACAATCTTGAGTTAGCAGTGATTGTGTACGCACTGAAAATCTGGAGACACTATCTCTATAAGGCGATTGTAGAGTTGTACTGTGACCACAAGAATTTGAAATATCTGTACGATCAGAAAGAGCTCAATATGAGACAGCGTCAGTGGATGGAGTTGCTCAAATATTACAAGTTAGAGATCAAATATCATTTAGGCAAAGCTAATGTAGTGGTAGATGCATTGAGTCGCAAAGTAGTGCAAGTAGCAGCCCTCATGATTCATGAGCAAAAGCCAATTGAGAACTTCAGAGATCTCAACTTGTCAAATCAAATTATGATCAACAATAGCAATATCATTCAAGTAGAGAATGATCTGAAAGCATATACAGAAGAAGATCAGATACAGGATAGACATGCCCAGTCTATCCGAGATATGATCGTAAAGGGAGAAACTCAATAACATGACTTATCACCAAGTGGACTCGTCAGATACAATAAGCGAATATATATTCCACTACAAACAAAGTTGAAAAGGCAAATCCTGGAAGAAGCACACAAGAGTAAATATACCCTACACCCAAGAACAACCAAGATGTACGACAATCTGAAGTCCGCATATTAGTGGCCAAGCATGAAAAGAGATGTAACAAAGTTTGTTGCTCTTTGTCTTACTTGCCAAAAAGTGAAAGCTAAGCATCAACGATCATCAGGACTTCTGCAAAATCCTGCAATTCCTGAGTCGAAATGGGAGAGTATCACCATGAATTTCGTGACAAGATTACCTAAGGTCCGAAATCATGATGCAATTTGAGTAATAGTGGATTGATTCACGAAAACGGCTCATTTTCTCCCAATCAGTATTCACTACTTTCCCGATAAACTCGTAGAAATCTATATCAAGGAAATTGTGCGTTTACATTGTACACCAAAGAACATCATATATGACAGAGACCCTCAATTTACTTCCAAGTTTTGGAAGGTGGTGTATGAGGCTTTAGGTACCAAGCTCTGATTCAGTATGACCTATCATCCTCAGACAGACGGACAAACAGAAGAATAATCCAGATACTAGAAAATACGCTTAGGGCATGCGTGATAGATTTCAAAGGCAGTTGGGATCAATTCTTTCCCTTGGCTGAATTCGCATACAACAATAGTTACCATTCGAGTATTCAAATGGCTCCCTATGAAGCATTGTATGGAAGGAAATATCAGTCACCTTTATGTTGGACAGAGCTGTCTAAGAGACAAATCTATGGGCCAGATATAGTCGATTAAACCACGGAGCAGATAAAGCTAATCAAGTAGAGATTGTTGGTTGCTCAAAGTAAGCAGAAGAGCTACACTAATAAGAGGCGGAAACCCCTCGAGTTTGAAGTTGAGGATCATGTGTTTATGAAGGTTTCGCCTATTACAGGCATTGGTAGGGCATTAAAGGTGAAGAAGTTGAGCCCTAGGTACATTGGTCCTTTTGAAATCTTGTCTAAGATTGGGCCAGTAGCCTACTAAATAGCTTTACCCCCAAGGTTGAGTAGGTTGTGTGTGCAAACGATCTTCCATGTGTGCACAAGATCTTCCCCTGTGTGCAGGCGATCTTCCCTGTGTGCAATATTCTTCCCTATTCATGTGTAAAACATCTTCCCTTATGTACACAATATCTTCCCCCCATGTGCACAATATCTTCCTCCCATGTGTAGAGGAACTTCCCAGGTCTCATTTGGCAATTAATTTGCCAATGAAGTCTTTTTTCACAATTCTCCCTTAAATTTAAGAATTCTTAAGCACAAATATAATTACCTATTTCAATACACATGTGCGCGTACACAGACTTATGTATATATATCAATAACTCAATATTGATTATTGCAAACCCACGTGACTGGATCATCAATTTGACCGTCACTTTCTTGTAATTGGTCTAATGTCTAGAAATGGTTCACACATAAAAAAAAAAAACAATGTTAATTACCGCCTGCACTTTAAAATACTTTTCGACGTAAGTCCAACATCATTGTTTTTTTCCGATGAACAGGTAATTATATATTTATGAAGAAAAAGAGAAAGCTACAAAATTGTTTACCATAGTACATATGTCTTGTAATATATAGGAAAGCACCACTGCACTATTTTAAATTTATTAATAATTCTAATATGTGATTGTTTGACTAGGGAACAAAACAAGGGGAATTGATGCGGCTGAACAATATGACTTTAACCCAAAATCAACTGGATTGCGTCTCTCAGTGCCAATAGCTGTAGTTGAAGAGGACCCATTTTAACTAGAGGACAGATGTTCCATGCATGGCAACTTGTCTGATTGAAGCATACATTGATAACCATGATACGCTTTCTTGGAAAAGTGCTTTTGATTGAGGATTGTCGATGCCCAAAGATTTATAGAGAGGACGCAGCGAGTGTTACCCATAATAGCCTGGAAAATATTGGGGCTGATCTTTTAGAAAATCACGCAGCAAGGCAGTAGACAAAGGGCATAAATTATGGTTTGGTTGGAGTCTTTGACGACTAAACTTTACTATGGAAATAAGGTTCTTCAAGTCTCTTAGAAGAACATGTGGGAAATAAGTCAATAACATGATTATTGGTAAACCCATAAAGTAGCAACAAAAAAAATGATGATTATTGATAAGAATGTTTAATACGAGATGCGATCGTTTCCTTGAGGCCACATGATGTGAGCAAACTTTGGGATCCCTTCCATGGTCAAAGGATTGTCGATGCCCAAAGATTTATAGAGAGGACACAGCGAGTGTTAGCCATAATAGCCTGGAAAATATTGGGGCTGATCTTTTAGAAAATCACGCAACAAGGCAGTAGACAAAGGGCATAAATTATGGTTTGGTTGGAGTCTTTGACGACAAAACTTTACTATAGGAATAAGGTTCTTCTAGTCTCTTAGAAGAACATGTGGGAAATAAGTCAATAACAGATTCTCAGAGAAGTTAAAGCATAAACCAGTTTCCATGGCCTTGGCCGTGAGAGCGTGAGCGCCATGGTTCTTATGCAGGACAATTGCGTCCAACGACCGTCGGTGGGTTGGGGAGGGATTTGTTTTTTGTTTCCGACAAAAATTTAGGGTTACAATTAGGATTAAAATTAACTTAGGTGCTATTTTTTGATTGATCTATAAGTATTTCTCATTTAAAAAATTTAAGCCTGCTTCGTCATTATTGCGCAGTCACCGCTTAACTTCACTTCGTCAGCATTTTCCATTAATAACATTAACGGTGTTAAGTTTTTAGGACTAAAAATGTACTTTATAAACTTAAGGGACTAAAATGAACCCACATGAAAACTTAAATGACCAAAAGTACACTTTAACCTAACCTTTTTAAGTATATATTATTCAAAATAATTATCCTATCTATATATAGGCACTACAAGTCTACAACAAACTAATGCCCTATGCCAATCTCTTAAATACATAAATACATGCGTGTGTAGTTATGTGCGTGCAAGTGTCTGTATTTATATACATAGACATAGGGAACTCAATATGGTATTAAAGTTGTAATTATTGTCAAAAGCGAAAACTCAAGATGGTGCCAGAAACAGATAAAGTAAGTACATTATTAGTCTTGAAACTCAAGACACAGAAGTCCAAGCCTAGAGAACAGATCCTGTTCAAGTAAGGTCAGGTCTTGAGTTTGCGTATTAGTCCTCATTAAATTTATTAGATATATTTTAAAACGCACATCATTTTCCGGGGCACGCTATTTTAAAAACCATGTATGTTTCTACATGGACATAACTTAATTTGCTTGCTACTTTAAAAACCATACGTACGCCTTGATGCTTGCTAATTAACATGGTGTGGATTACAGGTGAGAAAAGAGGATGTGAGGAGGAATTGAACCGTGCTATATTTGTTAACGACTGGAGTGATGTTAAAACAATTCTGGATAAAATCCCTAATGCTTTGACTGCTAGAATTGATTCTAAAGGCAAAACAGTACTTCATCTGGCTGCACAGTATGGGTGTATCACCATAGTGAAGGAGTTGCTCGAATTACTCCCTCCAGAATTCCTTGAAATGGTTGATTCTGAGGGTTATACAGCACTTGGATTGGCTTGTTGGTATAATGGAAATACTCAAATTGCAAAATGCCTCGTAGACAAGAATAATGGCATACTTGCCATTCCAAACATACGTGATAATCTTCCCGTTACAGTGGCTTTTGCAAATAATTTCCAAGAAATGGGACGGTATCTTTATTCTGTCACTGCATTTGAATGCCTCACAGGCCGTCCGGGTTCTAATCTTCTTTGTCATTGTTTTCAAGCACAATGTTTTGGTATGTTATGTTATAAATTACTTCTTTTGTTTTTGACATTGCTGTCAGTTCATGGCGTGCCTATATGTGTGTGCGTGTGCAGATATTGCGCTGAATTTGCTTCATCGTCATGAAGAACTGCTTTTCGTGCCCAGCGATCGCGATGATGAAGAGTCTATGCCAATTCATTATATCGCAACCTTGAATACTGCTATTCTTAGCCCAAGTGAACTTATCTTCTGGAAACGATGGATCTATAACTGTCAGTATCAGAATACTTGATTATATGTTTCAAACTTCCTTTCTTTTAATTTTTATTATCATGTGTAGATTTTATGTTATACAAGTCTCACACACCATTGCTAAAAGTTTCTTTCTTTGGTCTTAATTGTGACCTGCTGAGAAACGCTACAGAATACAATATTTTTGAAAATATAATAAAGGAGATTATTACAATTGAATAGATTAAAGATCAACCTATAAATAAAAAAAATAAGTAAATTAAGAAAACTTGATTCAAAATACATTTAATTAACATAGAGAACACGTTTTTCCATATGTTGATTTATCTTATTTATTTATTGTCATCATTATTACATTACTTACGTATTTTTTTTTAACGACATGATCTTTAATTTGGTTGTTTCTTTGCCCATGTAAGATATAAATATACCTTCAACCACAGCTATCAATCATGTTTCATTGGACATCCAACAAGAAGATAGGAGTCGAGAAGATCATACAACGTTTACTGAGCCAGGTATGTTATTAAAAATATCGTTTGGAGAATATCAATAATATAGAAATTTGTAAGGATTAAAATGTGTAACTTTTACGTTTTGCTTTTATTAAAGTAATGTAAGAGCTAATAAAAGAGTTTGCTTTGGTTATAATGTATACCTCAAATCACTTTATATCCCAAATTATAATGTTTCCCTAAACTCTCATTGTTAATCACATATAAGGCTAACTTTTATAAATTAACAGGGCATGGTTGACTACAAAGGCTCATCACCTCCACCGGTAATTTTGTAGGTATGGATGCTAACTCTCATACTTGTTCAAGCTTACACTTAATTCTCATAAATTAAACTAAACTAACTAAAAGATCCATTTGTGATACGTATCCATCTAGGAGTGAAGAAAATACAAGAGCTAAAACATCTGCATGCACAAATAGACGACCTTCTTCTTCTAGTTTGCAAGAATGCAAGGAAAGCATTCCAAAACGAAGGTTTAGGCACCGCTTTATGTCTTGCAGCTAAAGAAGGGAATGTCAAGTTTGTGTTACAAGTATCAAAAGAAATCCCAGAGATTGTCCTCAGACAAGTAATGTTTGCATGTTTCTCTGAAGCTCTTCATCATCGACAAGCTACGGTTTTCAACCTTATTCATGGGTTTCGCTTTAAGCATGGCCTTGTATCATCTAGATTTGAATATGATCAAAGTACCTTAATGCATAGAGCAGCTATGAGGGCTCCTGATCATGTTCTTGATCGCATCCGCGCACCCACACTGCAAATGCAAAGAGAATTGCAATGGTTTAAGGTAAGAGAAAGACATATATAAATTTTTGAGTCATAATGTACTATAAGAGAAAGACATTTATGTACAGTTTGTTCTGCAAGTATTTGAAATGTTTCCCTGTGAGTTTCACTTTCTTTGGCGCCACACATTGAGAAGTCTAGAATCATTCAAAGTCATCACAAAGAAAGTAAATCTAATGATGTCTGGCTTTGAATCAAATTAAAGCTTCACTTTCTTTGTTGGCTGTCTTCTCCCAAAATGGTTATACTAATAGTCTGGCATTGATAAGAATGTGAAATGCTATACGTTTTGTTACAAATGCAGGAGGTGGAGAGTTTAATGCCTCCAAGCATTATGGGATTTCGAAACGCTGCTGGCTTGACAGCTAAAGAATTATTCAGAGAAAGTCATAGAGAGTTAATGATTGAAGGAGAGAAATGGATAAAGAAAACAGCATCTTCATGTTCACTTGTTGGTACCCTAATTGTGACTATTTTGTTTGCAGCAGCTTTTACAGTTCCAGGAGGAAATGATCAAAATCTTGGATACCCATTATTCATCAAACAACCATATTTTAAGGTTTTCATATTCTCAACCATATTATCATTTCTCTCTTCTTCAACCTCAGTTCTAATGTTTCTAGCAATTCTTACCTCTCAATACTCAGAAGAAAAGTTTCTCAAGTCCTTACCAACAAAATTGATCTTGGGTCTTTCTTTTCTTTTCATATCCATTGTAAGCATGATAACAGCCTTTCTCTCTACCACCTATCTCATGTTGCAACATACAAACTACTCATGGGGTCTCCTTCCTATTATGATACTTGCAAGTGTTCCGATCTTCTTCTTTGTGCTGTCACAATTCCCTCTTCTTCTTCACACCTATATTTCTACGTATGGGAATATCTTTGGCAGGAAGGTGAGGCTAGGGGTGAGCATGGTGCCCAGTAGCCCGGTGCGCCCACCCTGGCCCTGTAAAAAATTGCCCTGCCCAGCCCAGCCTTAAAAAAGTGGCCCGAAAAAATTTTGGGCAATTTTGGGCGGGCAAATAACCGGGCAGGGCCGGGCATCGGGCAAGGGGTGCTGCCCTGCCCATTTGGCCCTGTCCTGAAAATTATTTTCATTTATTTAAAATATAAAATTTCATATCAATTAAATATTATTTCATATATATATTTTTATTTAAAATATATTTTGTCTATTGTATAATACTCTTCTGATCCTCTCTTTTTTGCCCTAACCACTAAACACTATTTACAAGTAGATTTCTTTCTTCTTGACTTTGTGATGTATTAAATTATAGTTGCTTTTTATTTTCTTTCCAGATGCTTCATCATTTGATCAACTTTTGGAACATTAAATTGATGCAAACTACTTTGACTTCACAGCTTTAATTACAATCATATTTTTTTCTTATTTATAATGGATTATGGATGTTGTTTAATTTTTAATGTATGGATATTTGTTAAGACATATAGTATTTTTTAAATTTCAAGACACAAGTTGTAAACTTATTTTGAAATATCCCAAGACGTGAAATCATCGAATGCATTTGAAGTTTATATTACTTAGGACGAAGTTAAGATATATGGTAATAGTAACTACATGAATGTTTTTGAAATTCACAAGGAATTATTTTTTTCATATGTGAATAAGATAAGGCGTTATCACTTGGGCAGGGAAGCCCACCCTGCCCAGCCCACCCTTGCCCAGCCCAAGATAATTAGGGCTTTTAGTGGGCAGGGCCGGGCATCGGGCTGCATTTTGCAGCCCGTTCATCCTTCGGGCAGGGGTCTCGCCCTGCCCAACCCTGCCCATGCCCACCCCTAGGTGAGGCCGTGGCCATGAGATGGATTTGTAATTGATGTGGCTCTTTGTTCATGTATTATTTGAATAAATATGATTTCATGTTGCTTGTCTTTTACATTATTGACATGATCTTTAAACATGAATTTTAAACTTGAAATTAATCGAATGATTACATTGAGTAATCATGATGTTTAAACCTGAAATTTAAACCTAGATATATGTTATAATTTATATCTTGGTCTTTCTAAAATAAAAAAACTCAGACAATAATTAAGATTCATTACTTCACTATATATATTCCACTTTAATATCAGATTCTCGTCCTGTAAACTTTTATTGAAGAATGAATGTTTTTGGGTTCTTATAACTTATAATCATTTCCATAAACTAATTTATCTTAATTTTTAATTTGTCCCAATAATTTAATGTTTAAAAAGTCATCTGTATAATCCCAAAATAGCATGGGCCCAGCCTGTATTCTAAACGAAAGCATGTGGGCTGAGATAGCATGGAATTAAGGCCCAAGCTAAGATCCATTTGTCAGCCGAATTGGCGAATTGCCAAATTGCTTGATGCACAAAGAAGTCTCTTCACTCATCCTCTCTTTTCTCTACTTTTACTTGGCCTTCTTCCCCTTCCGCATCATTCAGTATTATAGCCTGATTTTTTAGTCCAAAGTCTATCATAGATGCTTGTAAATTTCTTTTCTAATAGAAAAAATTGAGAAAAAATCCCCATTAAAAATTCTATTGGTGGGATTGACCTAAATTAGAATATCAATATGTATGAAAATTTCTCAAATACTTCTTAACTATAAATTTTTCAGTTTGGAGTGAAAACTCAGAGACAGTAATTATTGGACAAGTGGTTGAAGCCTGAAGGTGGCAGTAAGAAAAAAGGGAAAGAGACATTTTTACCCCAAACTGCGGTTGGGAAAATTCCAATGGCGGCACAACGGATAAATACAAACGGCCAAACATATTCGCAGACAAAAATCGCGTGAAATTCAATCCCCAAAGCCAAATTGTGGCGTACGCGGCATCTCTTCACTTCTCTTCTCCGAGTCAAACATTTCACCACACAATTTCTGATTCATCGTCGTCATCGTCATCATCATCATCATTGTCCCTTTCTCGTTTTTATTTGGAATTCTGTCTTCCATTGCAAGCCACTATTATGTATTTTGGTGGTTGAGGCATTTCATTTGATCAGTACTACCAAATTTAGCGTTCTGCGTTTTCTATCCGATGAATTTTGTCAATGAAGCTGCGCTTGAAAAACCCGTATTGTTAGCAGATGGAAAGCGGTGACGATACCAAATCAAAGGTATTTCGTCTATTCCAACCTTGCTCTGCGATTTCCTTTTCATTTCTGCCTTTTTCTTTGATTGTCTTAGTGAGAAATTGTACTTTAATATTGGTTGGAGTTACTCTTTTTCCCCTCCATTTCTATTGCGCTAATTTATTTATGGGAGAAATAGTAGGAGGAGAAAGTTAAAAATAGCCCCGAAAATCGGACAGCTTTAATTTACTGATTATCAACTTTTTTTCTAGTTCACCGTTTTTTTCTCTTTTGGCCGCTTTGTTTCGAGTAAGGAATCTCAGAGGTGGACTTGTTGAATAATTTGGGGTTAGCATATTGAAGTTGATCAAACCTGCACTAATGTCTGGATTCCTTGTAAAGAATAATGCAGTTAGGCTAGTGGCAAGTTTTGTAACTTGTAAATGTAAACCAAGTTGCTGAACATGGAAATGGAGATTTATTGGGAAATGCATGGTGTTCCATTTAATTGACTTGTGTAGATAACTAGATAAAACTTTGTTGGTTTTTTTCAAAACAATGTCCAACTCCCAGTTTGGAGTTCGTAACTACAATATATTCTGACAATGTCATCATTACCGCGATTTGCAGAAGTTTAATGAACTTAAAATATTTCTTACATATATGTCAAAAGCCACTTTCTGTAATTCATTGGCTTTCGTCCAACTATATGTTACTTGTATGGTTTCATCCTTTATGAGTTTACATACCTAGAGATTGTCAAGGTCATCATTTGAATATTCTCCTTTATTAATATGATTTTGCACTGTAGAACCTCTTAGATGACCAAGGTAGTCAAAGGTGAAAGGTGTCCTAGTAGCACTAGATCTCTAAAATGCTTTAGGAAAGAGATGCTCAAAATGTACATGTCTAGGGAAACATGGAGCTAGTGTTTGAAAAATGTTAGAAGTATGCTATACACACAGACAAATATAAGTTTCAAACAGGATATGACATAAATTATCTATGTAAACAAAATAATCAAATGCGTTCACTAATGTCACTATTAAGCATAATAGTCATATTTCTATGGATGTGGTCCCTTGGGGTGGCCTTATTTTATTGTAATTTTGTGAAACTTAAAAATGAAATAGCTTGAATATTTTTCTAAAATATGAAAAATTGCCAAATGTGCCATGAGCAAGGTGTCTGGTCGAAGCCAGCACCTATGGTGTGAGAGTGAGGGGCACTGGGCTTCTTCGGCACCTTGCCTCAGTGCCACCTTTAATTCTGGCCCTGGAGGGGGGGTTAGGTTTTCTCAAACCCTGGTACCTCTAATTCTCTCTAACCATCTGTGTTAGACATGCACGTCCTCTCCAAGTGTACTCAAGGAAGAGACGTGTTAGTTAAGACAGATATGCCACTTAGGAGGCAGTTATGCCTTGTAATCGGTTATGCTTTCATAAGTAGTTTCTAGCAGTTAGGATAATAATTATCTATGTCAGTTTATTTATGTCAGTTATGTAATCAGCCTATTTAAGTATCTGTGTAAACCCAGTTAAGGGATGTGATATAATTCAGTGATAATTCTCTCTCGGATCTAGAATTCAGATTCTGTTCTAGATAATTCCTTAGATCTTTGTTAAGATCTAACATCTTGGTATCAGAGCCTACAATCTCTGGACCAATTGTGGACATATGGGTGGTTCAAGGAAGAAACCGCAGAATACAGATTCAATCATTCCTAACCAACATTCTGAAACTTCCAAATTTGATGATCCTGAATCCATTTCACAACCAGAGGGAATGACGCAACAGTTATCCTTCATTGTCAACAAATTGCAAAGTCTGGATGCTGATATGAAAGAAATGAAGAAGCAGAAAAAATCATCACTGGTGATAGAAACAGCAGATGCGGACGCTAATAAAGACACGGAGGAGTATGATGACACTGATCAAGATGGCCCATGGTGGAGTAAGAAGCCAAACCAGCGTTCACATACAAGGGTTGATTTTCCCAAGTTTGAGGGTGGCGACCCAAGAGGATGGGTTATGAAGGCGGAAAAATATTTCCGATATTACCAAACACCTGAGGATCTCAAAGTCGAAGTCGCTGCAATGAGTTTGGAGGGAGACGCGCTGGACGTTTTTACTTGGGTATCTTCTACTCGTACTATCCGTTTTTGGGAAGAGATGATTCATATTTTTCAAGAAAATTTTGGCCCAACCGAGTTTCAGAATCCCGACATCTATCTGTGCGAGATCAAACAAACTGATACAGTTGAAGAATATAGAAAGGAATTCATCAGGCGATCTGCTCGTATACAGGGGTGGCCTGAACATTGTTTGCTCGCTGTCTTCCTCAATGGATTGAAAGAAGATCTCAAAGCTGACGTTAAAATACAGAAGCCCAGAACGGTGTATAAGGCAGCCAGTCTAGCACTTGAATATGAGGCAAAAATCATCTCACAGAAATCTCAACGGTACAATCAGAGAGGCAGCAATTGGCGAGATAATTCCATCTCGCTTGTGCCACGTCATCACTGGGGTAATACCCAAAGTACTTCTGCAACAGTTTCGAATCAGAGTAAACCGACATTTTCGTCAGGATACTCCACCAGCCCAATAATTTCGGTTACCTCTAATTCCTCCGAAGTTGAGCGACAGATTCGCAGAGAGAAAGGCCTTTGTTTTCGGTGTGGCGAGAAATTTTCTCCAGGACATCGTTGCAAAAATTCTTCCCTTAGAATTATGGAGATCGTTGATGATATCGAAGATGAGAAACCCGCCACTGGGGATTCGGTGGAGACCGCGCAGATGGCTGAAATATCTCTACACGCATTTTTAGGCTACTCTTCCGCATCTACCATGCGTGTCCAAGGGACACTGGGGACGAGATCGATCATTATCCTTATTGATAGTGGGTCAACCCACAACTTTGTCTCTTCTGCCTTGGTAACAGAATTGGGTATCCAATGTTATAAACTTCCACCATTTGGCGTCCAAGTGGGAGATGGATCTATGATTACTTGTGATTCAATCTGCAAGCAACTTGAAGTCAAAATCCAGAGTCTTACCATCAAGGATGATTTCTTTCCCTTTACATTGGGTAGTGTGGATATGGTGTTGGGGATTAAATGGCTTGCCTCCTTAAATACTGTGGAAGCCAACTGGCAGAAATTATTCATGGTGTTTTGGGTTGATGGACGACGCTACAAACTCCAGGGCGTGCAACAAGCTTCTACATCAGCGTCCTCCTCGGCTTCCCTGTGTTCTTTTGCATGTGACAGAATTATTGGTGAGTTTGAACAATTAGAAGAATTGTTGTCATGTTATCAAGATATTTTCCAGAAGCCTCACTCTCTTCCACCTTTTCGGGACAACAGCCATGCCATACCTTTGTACCCAGGAGCTGTGCCACCTAATATTCGTCCCTACCGATACCCACATGCACAGAAGGATGAAATCGAATCTCAAGTTGCTGATTTGCTGAATAAAGGCTTTATTCGTCCTAGTGTAAGTCCATTCGCAAGCCCTGTTTTGCTGGTTCCAAAAAAGGACTCTTCTTGGCGCTTCTGCGTCGATTACAGAGAGCTAAATCGCCTCACGGTACCAGATAAGTATCCCATTCCTACCATTGATGAGTTAATTGATGAATTACATGGTGCTACTCACTTCTCAAAAATTGATCTACACTCTGGATACCATCAAATTCGTGTACTACCTATTGATGTGCACAAGACAGCCTTTCGAACTCATTCCGGACACTATGAGTTCATTGTAATGCCATTTGGTCTTACAAATGCACCATCAACTTTCCAGGCTGTTATGAATGATCTATTCCGTCCTTACTTGCGCAAATTCATCTTAGTCTTCTTTGATGATATTTTGATATATAGTGCCTCTTTCCAAGATCATATGGCTCATCTAAATATCATTTTGCGTACATTGAAGCAGCATGAGTTTTTCGCCAATCCCAAAAAATGTGAATTTTTGCAGCTTGATATTTCTTTCTTAGGACATGTTATTTCTAAGAAAGGTGTGGCTATGGATCCTGATAAAGTGGATGCCATTCTCAAATGGCCATTACCAAAAGATATTTCTGAACTTCGGGGATTTTTAGGCCTTACGGGTTACTACAGAAGGTTTGTTCGTCATTATGGACAAATTGCCAAACCATTGACAGATATGACCAAAAAGGACGGTTTTCATTGGGACACAAAATCTCTCTCAGCCTTCCAAGAACTCCAGCAAGCCATGATCAGCGCACCAGTTCTTCATCTGCCAGATTTTTCTCAGAAGTTTGTGGTTGAATGTGATGCTTCCTCATCTGGTATTGGGGCTGTTCTGCAACAAAATGGTCATCCCATAGCTTATTTTAGTAAGGGGCTTTCTCCTTCGAAAAGGAATGATTCTGTTTACAATCGGGAATTATTGGCTTTAGTATCTTCTTTGGAGAAGTGGAAACATTATTTATTGGGAAGAAAATTTGAGGTGCAGACAGATCATTTCAGTCTCAAATATTTATTGGAACAGCGTATTACAACTCCCACACAGCAGCGGCTTATTCTTAAATTACTGCCCTTTGATTTTACCATCATTTACAAATCTGGATCTTCCAATCAAGCTGCAGATGCCCTCTCTCGGATGCCACACTCCAGTGAACTATTTTCACTAGTCATCCCACATGCTTCTATCTTTGATGACCTCCCTTCACAGTTGCAACAGGACTCATATACTGCTTCTATCATTACTTCGCTACACAGTGATCCTCAATCAGTTCCCCATTTCTCTTTGTCCTCAGGAAGGTTATATTACAATGACAGATTGGTGTTGCCAGCCAATTCTACCCTCACTTCTTCGCTTATTGCAGAAGCACACACTACTCCTACAGGGGGTCATGGGGGTGTTTTAAAAACACTTAAAAGGCTCCAACAACATTTCTTTTGGAAAAATATGAAACATGAGGTTCTCAATTTTGTGCAGAAGTGTGAAGCTTGTCAACGCAGCAAATATCAACCAATAGCTCCTGCGGGTCTGTTACAACCACTTCCTATCCCTGCACACATATGGGAGGATATCTCCTTAGATTTCATTACGGGGTTGCCGAAATCTCAGGGGTTTGAAGCCATTCTGGTTATTGTGGATCGCTTCAGTAAAGCTGCCCATTTTACTGGTCTGCCCCATGCTTTCTCTGCCAAATCTGTGGCTCTAGTGTTTTGTAAGGAATTCGTTCGCTTACATGGCTTCCCTAAAACTATTGTCTCTGATAGGGATCCAATTTTCCTAAGTTCTTTTTGGCAAGAGTTATTTAAGCTCAGTGGGACTACGTTGAAGATGAGTACCTCTTACCATCCCCAAACTGATGGCCAGACTGAAGTCGTCAACCGTTGTCTTGAGACGTATCTCCGTTGTTTCTGTTTGGATCATCCTCGACAATGGAGCCAATATCTTCATTGGGCTGAATTCTCCTATAATACAAGTTACCACTCTGCTGCTGGTTTTAGTCCTTTTCGGATAGTCTATGGCAAAGATCCTCCAACCCTTTTACCATACACTAAGGGCAACACCCGGCTTAGTGATCTTGAAGACTTCTTTGAAGAGCGTGATGGTCTCTTATCCACTATCAAAGCCAATTTACTTGCAGCACAGGATAGGATGAGGCATCAAGCTGATTCTCACCGCCGAGATGCAGAGTTTAATCCCGGAGACTTGGTATTCCTCAAAATCCAACCCTTCCGGCAGAAATCTCTTGCCAAGCGCAGGTTTGAAAAATTGTCTCCTCGCTACTTTGGTCCTTACCCAATCTTGCGGAAGATAGGATCAGTAGCTTATGAACTTCAACTTCCCTTGGATTCACGTGTTCATCCAGTCTTCCACGTTTCTCTCCTCAAGCCTGCCCATGGGTATGATGCTGCGGTTCCACCCTCACCTCTTCCCCTCTCACCTGATTGGGAATTGCTCGTTGAGCCAGACATTGTGTTGGACTCTCGTCTGTCAGCCGCAGATGGGTCTACTGATCTAGAATTATTGATCCAATGGAAAAATCGCCCACCCGAGGAATCTAGCTGGGAATCCTATGATTTGATCGCCTCTCAATTTCCTTCTTTTCGCCTTGAGGACAAGGCTCATTTTCAAGGGGGGAGTATTGTTAGACATGCACGTCCTCTCCAAGTGTACTCAAGGAAGAGACGTGTTAGTTAAGACAGATATGCCACTTAGGAGGCAGTTATGCCTTGTAATCGGTTATGCTTTCATAAGTAGTTTCTAGCAGTTAGGATAATAATTATCTATGTCAGTTTATTTATGTCAGTTATGTAATCAGCCTATTTAAGTATCTGTGTAAACCCAGTTAAGGGATGTGATATAATTCAGTGATAATTCTCTCTCGGATCTAGAATTCAGATTCTGTTCTAGATAATTCCTTAGATCTTTGTTAAGATCTAACAATCTGTCACCCATTTATGTGATAGTGCATCCAACTTCTGATCAAATGGATGATTTCCTTCCTTACTTTCACTGCGAATTTGAACAAAGTGCCAAGATTGACCAATTTGGATTGACTTCTCAATCATTAGGTATATTTTATATTCTCACGGCAAAGATCAGTTTTTCCTGGTAAAACCAACATGAATCTGTAGAATACAATAAATTAATCATTATAGATCTTTTGTAGAAGACTAATGGTTTATGAATAGTGGTAGGGTTTAATAGATATGACTTGTTTTGAGATGTGTACTTTATTTGTTTATATTAGATTTTAAAATTTTTATTTTATCGGTAATTTTAATTTGTTGTGTCTATGGTTCCCATGCTTGTGGCATCACACAAGTCAGCAACCAGGAAACATCCGTGCAATGCACAAGCTTGTGGTCTAAAATGCACCTATGAAATGCACGGGTCGTCATCTCTGCGTTAGATGTTTAACTTTTTGGATTCATATCATGCCTTGACAGCTTGAATTATTATCATCATCAATTATATTTTTAGCTGGAACTATATATAAATTTTTTTTTCCAAGTGAAAGGGGAATGTATTAACAAACATATACAAGGTTACAAAATCATTGTTCAAGCCCTTTTAGGCTTCTTGCTCAAGAGACGTAATAAGTCCAGACGCTTTTATAGTGTGATTTACAATATTACAAACCGATAGGACAATCTGGTCAGGGGAGGAAACCTCTTGCATGAAGATTTACAAGCTAGAACTATATTGTAAAGTGATAATTACCTATCTCAAAACTTTATATTTAATCTTTTGAGTTACAAAGTTTTGTGCCTTAAAGTTCAAATTCCATGTTTCTCATGCCTCAATATTGTTTGAAGTGTTTTCTTGATTGATGATTTCTTGATGTGGATCTTTACATTGTTTCAAGGATTTTTACAAAGTGTTGGAAGTTGATTATGATGCAACTGATGAAAATATCAAATTCAATTACCGAAGGCTTGCACTGGTTGGTTAGCTATCCTAATAGCTCCTGAAGTGGTTCTCTCTATGCTTTTTCGTTCTGAAATTTCTTTTTACTAGAAGTTTTAGTTCTCACTCGTCCTTGATTGTGCTTGGATTTTTGTAGAAATGGCATCCTGACAAGCACAAAGGTGACAATGCTGTTACTGCAAAATTCCAAGAAATCAATGAAGCTTACAGTGGTAACTATAAATTCATTTATTAACAATAAAATATTATATTCCCTATGTCTCTGTCACTGTTCAATTGTGAAGGACAAGTGATTGTAAACCCAACAATTGTAGTCCTTCATTCATGTGGATTTGAAATGTAGACTTTCTTCGTGTGGTTTGGTGTTCTTACTCTTGTTTGTCCATTGTTTTGTTATTATTTCTCTCTGATCCTTTTTTGTCCTAAACTAGTTTCAGGAGTGTATAAATCTAACTTTTATTTTCCTAGGAGGAATTTTAACTGAAGGTAATTTCAGAAAATATGATAAGTCAACTGTAATTCAACAACTACAATTGACAGAAATCCTTAGCACATGTCTCTCTTAGAAACGTATAAACATGCCACACATGAAAAAAGTCTAGATTTGAGTTATCTGTCAGCCCTTTTTTTGGTTGTTGAAAGACCCAACATGACATTGTTTACTAAAATATCATTCATTAAGCCTTTACACAAGTTGGGTCTCTTTGACTTGCTGGCAAATGGAAGATTTGTGGTGCGTGGCAATGTGAAGGAGTGCTCTTACCATCTCAAACCTTCCATTTATCCACAGATTAAAGGGAAACAAATGCATGTAGATTAATGAAGGATATATTATACTTGAACAAACATGCTATTAGTCTTTTGAGCCCCAAAAACAGAGCTTAATGGATCCCTTAATATCGTATCCAAGATTTGGTTTTGGTTGTAGTGTGTTTATAGGTTAAAAGAGGGCTGCATAATCACGATCTTGCCATTGTTGGCTAGAGAATTCAAGTATGATCTTCTTGTAAAATTAAAAACTGATGTACAGATCTGCCAATCAGGAAGTAACTTTACACTGTAGCCATAAAAGGTTGGACTTTATTCTGTTTCTTTTCCCTCACTTATGGTTCGAAAATAGCAAGCCATTCTGGCAAAAAAAAAAGAAGAAAATAGCAAGCCATTGTTTGTGAGTGACTGTGTTGGATTTTTGCTGATCATAGTTCTCATGACATTTCCTAGTGCTGAGTGATCCTGCCAAACGAAATGAATATGATTCAACTGGAATCTACGAGATTGACAAGTATAGCTTGCAGGTGTGGAACGTAAATTTCATTCAAAATAAAAATTATTTAAATATATTTTTTATGATTCTCTCGTTGACGCTACCCCTATGATTTAACCATCGGTAGAAACATCTCATTGCCACACAGGAATATCTTGCCAGATTCAAAGGGATGATACTTACCTGCAATGGACTTGGCATCAACCACGATCAAATATGGTAATTATTTATGTGCTAGTGTGGGCCTTACTGTAATGATAGTGCTCAACAATGACATTTATGTGCTCCATTATAAGTGAGTGTGTGAGATTGGTAAACTATATAAAAGTGGGAACACACTTGTCCAAGCCTTCTTTACTAAAATTTTAGGTGCTTACCATCAATTTTGTCTCACTGTATCCAATTATTTTAGTATTTCCTATAAGTTCGGACATTAAAACTGCCCCGATATTGGGGTAATAATGTAATATTGAAATGTCACTAGAGATATTTCAATGGCACTTGTAGATTAGAGAGAGAATTGCAAATGATCGTTCTACAACTTTTTTCTCTTTAGTTGGCGGTGAGTTGAATCATGAAGATTTGTCTTTTAATTCTTGTTAAATTGTCTGCATTGTTTTGCGTTGATTTCTGATTCCAGCAAAACAATGCAGGTCTCAACATTTGACTGAAAGCGTTGAATCCCCCGATGAATGAGGTCCGGCTTCATCTCTGTCTCGACTTTTTCTGAGTTCCTTGGTAGAGACTTCTGAACCGGCTTCTGGGTGTTTCTGAATACGATGCTGAGGAACATATTTGACAAGGATACTAATCTCAGAATAGAGTTATGAGTTGCAATACCCAGAAAAATTTACCTGATTGCATTATCCTACCTAGGTCCTTCATTTAGGACTGGAGGAGTATTGTATAACAATTGAGGAACACATCAATATTTGTTTTGTATCACTAATCATTAAAATGCAAGATTAGAGTATGTTACCATGTGGACCTCTAACTCCTTATACACATTTTCTTCCACCCATCATCTTCGCTCTTAGTTTGTAGCACTTGCAGATTTAGTGTGCTGCTTTGGTGAGTTCATTCATGTGAAGATCGAAATGTTGCTAAAAAGGTACCTGATGGAGAACCCTATAGCAAGGGGACACACATGACATAGTGCTTTCTGGTATGTAAATCTGTCAAACAGAAATGCTCATTGGATACTTATATTTGAAATGTAGACTATCTGCAGTCTTATGAATGAAACCCAACGGAGTCTAGTTCCTTTGTTAGGTCATGTCATGAATGTACAACTGAGGACTTCACAATAGTGACAGAAGGCACAACTGCCTACCAAACGATTTGCAGATTAAAAGCGGATGAAAGTCGAGTTTCGTTTTTTTGTTTCCTTTTTTTCTTTTTAATGAGAGGAAAAAGCACATATATTTCATTTACACGAGACCGTACATGTCATTAGCTCACAAGGTTATTGGAGGGTTTGTACATCTCAAACTCCAGCCTTATGCCCAATATTCCGTACACCTACGCAAGTTTTGCAGGCTAGCCTTGAGATACTTCGGTTATCTTCGAATCAGTGATGGTTAGGCCCTGCCTTGTAATTTAACATTATTAAATTATGTTTAAATAAAGAAAAATTACTGAAATTTTTCTAATTACAAAATTATTAGCCCAAATATAAGGGCCTAGATGGTTGAACAAGTGCAACCATTTTTAATATCCTAAATTGTATGTAGCTAAAAAAAATAATTATACTTGCTGAAGATACGTAAATAGGTTGTGCCCATGCACCTTTATTACAAATTATTTTCACTTCTTTATCATCTTTCTCTCTTTCCAAACAAGAATTAAATAAAAGTAAAATTAGAACACAGTCATTAATGTCCTCTAAGTGGACTTAAATTTAGAACCACAAATTTCATTTAAAAGTAGACTTATAATAAGGACAATAGTAATACTATCTTTATTATCAGTTAATTTTCTTCCCTTCACTCAATTTTCAAGTCGCATTAAAGTATCATACTGTACATGAGCCTCTATGATTTGCTAGCTGGAGATCATAAGAAGGGCCGGTGCTAGATTTCGTATTTTTGGGGTTTAATGAGCTAAGTCTATTGGCCCAGAAGTAAGTCTTGTCTTTTGCTCCCACTTTTGACCCAAAAGTAAGTCTTCTCTTTTGCTCCCACTTCATACGCTGCCAGATTGGACCGCGTCATGCTGAAATATTGGACACAATTATCCAAGTGATTGTTGAAATTAAAAAAAAAATTGCCATTCATTTTTCGTTTGGAATTTCACCGTCATGGTCTGCTTGTTTTCTATATAATGCCTCTTTGCTTTTCTCTCTTATCCACCACACTTATCTCTCCTTCTTTCAGATTTGGTTTTGGTAAGCTACAATCTCATTCCTCTATTTCTTTAGTGTATGTTTGTTTTAATATTTTAAAAGAGTTTTTATAGCGTTTGAGATGAAGTATATGAAAGGAATTTTATGTCGTCTTATACTTTTCTGTAACAAGGCTATGCTTCTTTCACATCTTCTTAGTTACATTTTTCTCCTCTTCTCCCTCGTTCATCTTCTCTCTCTCTCTCTTCTACAAGTTTTTCCTTCTTTTGGGTGTACGTCATGGTTATATTTTCTTTTTGGGGTTCTTGTTTGATATGCCATAAACACCTCACCTTTACGTCATTTGGGAAGGGTTTAAATTTAGTAGTCACTTAATAAAAGATGCAGGTTTGACAAATATATTATATTAACAAGTACGGAGATTTAAAATATACCTGAATTTCGTGAAAGTAGAGGTGAACAAAAGCAAAAGAATTAATTAGAGCTTTCTACTTCCTAATTTATATTTCCAACTCGTTTATGTGTTTCTTGTTAATTTGGTATGCTCCAACTTTCATATATAACTATAACGTATATATATATATAGAACTTACACCATTTGAATTTCATTTGCAAGAGACAATGAATTCGTCAGACGGCACCCTGGAAGAAAAACTGGCGAAACTACGAAGCGATGTCAGGAGCGGCAAGTGGCCAAAAGTATTTGAAACGTACGTGCAAGAAAGGGCACTTCGCACAGCCAAGATAACAGGGACAGGAGACACAGTGTTACACATGGCTGTGTCTGATGGGCAAGACAAGGTGGTGTCAAATATGGTAAACCTGTTAGTTCTTGAAGAAAATAAGCTCGGTCACAACAACGTGGTGGTTACGGTGGATGGAGACGGCGAGGAGAGCGGGAATGTGAACACTGTCCTTGGGGTAGAGAATGATAGAAAGAACACTCCTTTGCACTTAGCAGCATCAATGGGCAATGTTGAAATGTGCAGGAAGATCGGTGGCACGGACCCCTCCCTAATTGCTAGACGTAACGTCGCCGGCGAGACACCCCTTTTTCTGGCGGCTCTCAATGGTGGGAAACAAGTTTTTCTTTGGCTCCATTATCAATATATGTCTCAACCTGGAGTCTCTTCAAACGACTCTGCTCACTGTATAAGGGACAACGGAGATACCATTCTTCATTGTACAATTGCACGAGAGCATTTTGGTAAATCTAAGCTAAGATTCATTCTTTTATATGTAATTGATGTGCTTATGATTAAGCAATATATACTAAGTACGTGCAGATATGGCAATCGAAATAGTTCACCTTTATAAAGATCTTGTGAGAGGGATGAGGCGCAACAAGGAAGGCTTGTCTCCACTTCATCTCCTAGCCTCAAAGCGTCCAGCTTTCAAAAGTACCGGCCTCCTTGAACTATCAATCCTTGGTCATCCAATTTATTGTAAGTTCTGTTGTCTGTGAAGGAAGCGCAACGGGTGCACATGTGTGTGTGTGTGTGATTTCATATTGGCTTTCTTCTAATTAATGCATTTCAAGCATCCTGTAAACAATGTTTGAAACTTGAAAGTACTCGTCCGTTCTTAAATTAATGTAGAAACTAGTTTGTAGTAGGATTGAAGGTAATACCATTTCATATTTTCATAGTTGATATTTCTCCTTTGTATGGACTCATTTCTAAATTAAAACGCCTGTCAACAGGAAAATGTGCACATATAGTCAAACACGCCACACAAACAAACCAATTAGATTTACAAACATTTTTGGAAATAACCCAAAGACTTGACTAAATTTTATAAAGTTTCTTATATTAAAGAGCAACAAAATTTCTAGATTGAGTCTAATTATATACATGAGGGAGTATAGGGTGCTTTCTACTTTGTGTGTATGTATATATAGTAATACGGATGTGGCTTGTTTTGTTAATTTGGAACTTTGAAGGGCTTGTGAAAGTTGAGGGGAAGAATCAGGCTACATCGCTTGAAGAATTGCAACAATGCCTTAGGGTCCACATGGAAGCAAAGGTAGCGCTTATTACAAAAAGTAGGTGCGCTCTACATGTTACTTTTTTTGGACAAACTCTACATGTTACTCATCCCTAGCTTTTTCAATTTTTTTTAGGTTATGGGGTAATTCTGCCTTAAAAGTTGTCACTGAGGAGCAATTTTACCCTTAGAAGTGTAAAAAAATGAAGCACTTATGCCCTGACTATTATCCTAGTTAATTTTGACCTTTAGTTAACCAAATATATTAAGCTGACAGTCTATATATCATTCATGTCATTTTTGTTGATGTGCAAATTTACCCCGAAAATTTTAAATCTAACTTTAAAAAATACAAAGTAAATGATACATGGACTTTCGGGGTAAATTTATACCTCAACAAAAATGACAAGGATGACATATGGACTGTCAGCTCAATATATTTGGCCAACTAACAGTTAAAATTAACTAGAATAATAGCCAAAGTAAAATTGTCCCTTGGTAACAACTTTCGGGGCTAAATTTCCCTTCAACCCATTTTTTTCCATACATGACAAACATGCATAAGGTGTAAATTTGTTCCAGCAGTTTTCACTCAAAAGCAAGATTGTCCTAAAATTATTTTGGATTTAATGTCACTTCAGAAGTTTTAAAATGCATGTAGCAAACTCTAATTTAGTGTCAAATTTTAATTTGATGCAACTCAGTGGCTCAAATTTGTGCGGTTTAATACATTTGTCCCTTTATTTACTTGTTCATCACTCCTCTTGTGCCTTTATCTTGCCTTCTTCCATACTTCAACCTTTTCTTCCATCAAGTGAGGTTTGATTTCCCTATGTACCATCAAATGAGGAAATGGATAAGAAATGGTGGATCAAGAATAATCAATTGTTGCAAGCACTTATCTCTCTCATTATCTGCTCATCATCTTCTTTTGGATTGCTTCTTCTTCTTCCTCCATCAGCCTGTAATTTCCTCCGCTTTCGTCCAAACAGGATTTTGCATCATGTGGCGACACATTGTTAAAACTACAGGGAGATGGTTCTATCAGATACCAAAAATGAAGGAGGATCACACATGGTCACTTCAAATAATGAACGAACTTCTTCAGCATACTTCCGATGAAGATATGTCACAAATCATATCAAGAACCGCCTCTGAGCAACTTTCACTTTCCCTACAAACACAAGAGGATAACGGTATATATTTTGTGAATTCTCTATATAGAACTTGACATTTTAGGAACCATAAATCAAATCTTCACTAGCAATTAATGATTTTGACAAACTTGTTTACCATAAATTTATGGCAAATATTTTGTGAATTTTCTATCATCAAAAGATAAAATATTGAGTAAATACTATGAGTATATATCTGTGCCAAGAAAATCTTGCAATTATAAACTAATTTTGTGGTTTGGACTGTGAAAAGACTCAGAGTCAGGTACAATAACAATTGAGACACCCCTGATGATTGCTGCGAAGAATGGTGTGACAGAAATGGTGGAGAAAATTCTGGAATTATTTCCATCAAGGATTAAAGATGTGAATGTTGAGGGAAAGAACATAGTTCTACTAGCAGCAGAATATAGACAAACGGAGGTGTACAGGGGTCTTTGCAAACAGGAATGGCTAACTGCCAGTCTGTTTGGAGAAGTGGATAAAGAGGGAAACAATGCATTGCACTTGGCAGCAAGGCTTGGAGTGGAGCCTGCTTGGCTCAATCCTGGCGAAGCACTCACCATGTTAAGGGAAATCAACTGGTTTGAGGTGTGTATTTATCCATTTACTACCAACGACTAGAGCTAATTTCATTATTGATTCTTATAATTTGATCGAATTTAGGTGTTAGTTGCACCCTTGCTTCCCCTTAATTTCCCCCGCTTACCAAATGTTTTTGTGTTTCTTTTTACCATTAGATTCTATATAAAATAGGTGACAACATTTTGATATCTAACTGATAGGGCAAACATTGGTGCGGTTTTTAAATCTAAAATTGTGTAGTTTGTTGTAATTTAGAGTATTAAATCTTTAAAAGATTGTAAGAAATTGAAAACTACATTGTTCTTTGAAAAATCATAGTTTGTGTAGTTTGGAAGAAAATCAAGGGGCAGCAAAGGGTACAGTTGGGGGGCAGCTGATACCCCTACTTCATTTCTATAGTTTCAAAGGGACATTGTGTGAGCTTAAGTATTAGGACAAAAACCAAAACTCGTTAAAATTTTAGTGATCTGTTGTTAAACTCAAGATCAAATTCTATAAAATTATAGGGACCAATATAAACAATTTGAAATTACAGTGACTAAAAATAAATTTCTATCAAACTATATATTGATCAACCATGATATTAACCCCTAAATTTATTTGACGTTGAAATGTGTAAGCATGGTAATTAGATGTGTGCGTGTGTGTGTAATCACACAACAGTTTGTGAAGAATTCAACGCCCCATGGTTTGTTGGAGAGATACAATAAGAAAATGGAGACACCGGACGACATCTTCAGAGAGAATCACAAGGAACTCATGAAAAGTGAGGGAAAGTGGGCAGCTAAAACCTCACAAGCATGTTCTGTGGTGTCGACCCTCGTTGTGTCAGTGGCCTTCGCCACACGCACCGCCGTGCCGGGCAGTTATGATCCCAAGGGCTATGCAATCCTCAGAAACAAGCAACCAGTATTCAAAATCTTTCAAGTCTCTTCATTTATGGCCCTCTTCTCCTCCCTCATTTCCACCATCTGCTTCTTGTCCATAGTTGCTTCTCGTTCCCAATCTGTTAACTCTTGGAGATACGTTCCTTCCAAACTTTACTTTGGCATGTACTTCATGTTTGTCTCCATTGTTGGCCTGTGGATCTCTTTTTGTGCTGCTGATTTCTTCACACTTGATGAAGACAGTGAAAAATTGAACAATGCTCTCCCAGCTTATATTTTTTTGTCATCTGGGATCATATTTTTGGTTGTCACACAGCTTCCCACATTTCTTGGTCCCACATTGTCTAGCATTTTGCCGATTCCTGCCCCTAGACGCAAGGCCACTCGTCCCATGGAGTATCGAAGGACCAAGAATGAGGATAATGGTACAGATTTGAACCACCAAAATTAAGTGCTGCGCTGTGTCTTGTAATAATATTCAAATAACACCAACCTTCATTACTTTTTTCCTTAAAAGCTTTTGTGCGTGATTTGATATTTTTATTTCTTTATTGTTTGCAACAACATGTGTAAGCATGTTCTCGCGCCATTAAACTACAAAAAAATGAAAATTAGTGACGGAATTTCATTCCGTCACTAATCCATCCCTAATCCCTCATAAATTCTATTACTAAAATTAGCGACGGAATTTAGAGATGGAATTTTCCTTCACTAAATTAGTGACGGATTGTGATTCCGTCGCTAAATTCCGTCCCTAATCCCTCTCTAATTCCATCACTAAAATTAGCGACGGAATTTTTCTGTCACTAAATTAGCGACGAAATAGAGATGGAATCACATTTCGTCGCTAAATTCCATCCCTAATCCGTTGCTAATTCCGTCATTAAATTCGCTAATCCGTCTCTAATTAGTGACGGAGCCCTAATTAATTAGTAACGGTCTTTTTACCGACGAAACAAATTCCGTCGCTAATTTGGTTCCGTCACTAAACTAATTAGTGAGGGAAATTCTGTCACTAAATTCCGTAGCTAATCCGATGTTTTTTTGTAGTGTTATGCTGTAGTTTGAGTTCTATAATTATTATATATTTTTCAATGTCCCTCATATAACTTCATCATTGATGGATTTTGGGGGTTCTCATAATCATCAACTTATTTTATTCAAATATATGGATCATCCCTAATTAATTTGATCGATGAATTAAATTAGTGGCCTAATTATCACTTGTAAATTTTAGGATGTCCAAGTGTGAGAGGAATTGAATTGATGTGCGGAGTTTCAAATTGAATAAAAAGCTGGGCTTAATAAGTAAACTACTTCCTCCGATCCTTAATATAAAAGCTCATTAACTTTTTTTGGAGAAATTGCATAAACAAAATAAGTTACTTAATCATAGCATATGTTATGTATTATTAAATTATATATCAATTTATAAGTCAAGCAAATTAATTTGGAAGAAAACCGATAAGTATAATTACTTTAATATAACTTATTTAGCTTATTTAATCTCTTCAGAAAAAAAAAAGAAGATTCAATTGACTCTTATATTAAAAAATAGAAATAGTATAATAAAGTGGAATGATTCATAGACTCAGGTAAAGTTGTGCGTTACATTAAGATGTAACGTGATGAGCAACCACTACTCATCGCTCATTTCTTCTCCCCCCTACTCCAAGATTAAGAGTTTGTTTGGTATGAGGGATTTTGTAGAAAGGGGAAAGGAGGGAAAATTTTTATAAGTTGAACTTAAGAAAATTGAAGAAGTGGGGTTACAAAATTTTAACAAAAAAAATATGTCAGATAAAAGAATAAGAAAAATTAATTAAAAACTCTTAACCCCACTTCTCTAATTTTTTTAAATCAAACTCAAAAAAAATTCCCTCCACTCACTTTCCCTTCCCTTCCCTCATACCAAACAATCCTTAAGAAAAATGACATAAAAACCATGAGCTTGAGAGTGAGAGTGAGAGAACAGGGTCTGTGCTTCAGGATGTCTTGCTTGTATCTACCACTACTTGACTCTTCCATAATCACCCACAAGACTCAAGTGTATAATCTCCCTAGCTCCCTTTACTACATAATTAGAAGTTTCTATGGATGATTGAAATCATCTGTTAATTTATATATATGGCCAAACCTTAATTATTTACTGAGATAAAACTTGTCGTTGTTTGGGGATACTCAAAGGAAACGTAGAGAAACTATTTAAAAAAAATATGATTTGCTCTGGAGTCATATCATTATTGATATTAATGTTAATCAATATATTAAGATGTATTATTGTAAGAATTTTGGGCGTACCTGGAATCCAATAGATTTGCTGAAGTACCCACACGAAATTGGAGCACCGATGCGGACCCCAATTACGTTACACAGCAAATACACCAAAGAGAGGAAGAGAAGAGAACATTCTTATGAGAAAATCTTTTAGAGGGAGAATTGTGTATTATATCATCATTAGCCTTCTCCCTTAATCCCACACCTTCTATATATAGTGTACGTACGGTTACATAAGAACAGAAGCAACCCTTAAACGTATGGTTACATAGAAATAGATGTAACCTTTAAACGTATGGTTATATAGGAATAGATGTAACCTTTAAACCATAAATGATATTACTCTTTATAACACGTGTCTCTCCATAAAGCCCTTTTGAATTGGGCTTGGGCCCTAATCTATCAAGAGTGGACTAGTATATTCCAACAATTATAATATACATATATATATATATATATAGTCACATTATTCAATTTCCATTTAAGACTTAGGAGGGGCTTAAAGGCTATGATGAAAGCAGGAACTAAAAATTAAATTGAAACCCAAAAAAACAAAAAGAAATCTGTTGGGAGTTATTTGTTTCGCTAATGTCTTGGATACTTTAGCATAAGATGCCAAGGTTATAAAATTGTAGTACTAGGATGTTCCAATTTGGTGAGATTATAGAAAGTTGCCAAAAGAAAATACACATTTGCAAATCATCAAATTTAAAAATTTTCAAAATGGAATCCTTGGTTTTTAATATTCTGAATTGTTTTTTAACATTCAAGATGCTAAAACGAAGACAATGTAACTTCTGATCTTATGTGATAAAATTGACTTGTATATTCAAATTCGGTGGCCGATTCTTAGATGGTCCGATGTACCATATATATATATATATATATAGAGAGAGAGAGAGAGAGAGAGAGAGAGGAGATACTGTATCAACTATCAAGTATATTATATATATATAGTTAGCTTGAATGTGAATCTGTCAGATGATGAGATTCGGTAATAATAAAAATTCAAGAGATGACCTGGCAAAAAAAAATTGATTATTCATCAACATAAAATATTGGTAAATAATTGAGGATTATGTCATGCTCAAGTATTTTATATGCATTTTCAGCATTGTACGCTAAGACAAAAAAGAAAAGGGAAAGTTTGTGAATGAATTTAGTTAGGTTTATGGTATGACCCTAAGAAATACTCTAGAACATAATAAGGAATCTTTAGCTTCTTAGTAGTTTATTTTATATTTAAGTAACCAAAAATAATGTATCTGTTTGTTATGATCAGTGAAGAAATCTCTAGTAATTTTTGGATGTAAGGAAATTTGTTTTAGAAAAGATTTTTTAAGAGGCCTTGAGGGAATTATATTTGAGGATCTAAATTTTAAAAATATTTGGTTTAGACATATTAACAAGTGTAATTTTATTTGAGACACTAGGGTGTCTTTGTCAGACTTAATAAGTGAATAAATATTAAGAATTCAATCTCCAACTAACTACTTACTCAAAAATAAAAAAAAATAAAAACTGTTACTACTCATAATGCCAACTTAAGTGGATTAGCTAAATTAAAGTTATTTTTAAGTTGTATAAAAGATTAGTTTAATAATATATATTTTTATATTATTATCTGGTACCCGGGATTCAAACTAGAGACCCAAAAGGAACTAGCAAAGTTTTACACCGTTAGACCAACTCTATACTAGTTAATTTAATAATATTAATAGTGCATGCTTTTTAGATGGCATAAAATAGTAGCAATTCTTTTTAAATTAATTTAAAAGCGATACATTTAAAATGTTGTTGTAATTTGTCTTATATAAAATTCTGAAAAATTAAATTCCTAAATATGACTTTTCCATTTTGTTTAGTAGGGACGTTCTACTGGAATTGTTGCCATCAACTAGCTATAAAATACAATGCTGAAATAAGACTAATAGATTTGACTTTTGAGAAAGCTCCCTTCACTTTATCATTTTAATGTTTTTAACTTCTCAGAAAGCAACATTCAGCCTCCATTTATCTTAGATAAGGCGCACATTCAATCCTTTTTAATTTTTAAAAGTATGTTTTTAGTCATCATTTAAATCTAATATCAATAGTCTTAAATTACGAATTTTTTTTGTAAAAATCATTGTTATTTTGAAAATTAAATTTAATATGTTAAATTTGAAAAAAATTTCTCAATATTTAATATTTCAATATCAATATTTTTTGTTGACAGTATTGGGATTAAAAGGCTAAAAAGCCACCTTATAAAGTTATGAGACCAAATTAAAATATCGTGTGAAATTAAAAGACTAAACGTGTACTTTTATCTTAATATAAATGACATATAATTTTATGCTATGAAAAAATAAATTCAAAAAAACGATATTAATTTTTAGGAAATCTTGAGAGTTAAGATTAAAGATAAACCTCTCCAAACTGAATTGCAACCAAAATTAAAATTTAAATCTTTAATTATTCTCCACCACTCCCTAACTACTCACACTTACTTAAATTGGAAATAATATACTATTTTTTTATTATAATATGAGTGATATAATGATAAATCAATCAAGTATTGAAATTAAACAGATTTATCAAATATAAGAGTCTACTATTTTTAATCATGGTTGTAAATGAAGAACTCAATCAAATTTTAAGTGATAAATGTCTTATTTTTCTAGTATACTTCTATCTTTCTATTATAGATAATTTTATTTGAGTTATTTTCAGCCACTAATTAAATAAGAGTTTTATTTTATTTTTGAGTTCATCAAGAGTGACTCTGTGTGTGTGTGTGTAATATTTTTTATCTTTTTTTATTTAACACATCCCTTCGACCTCTGTTAAGGACGTTATTCACTTGATGGCCCAATAGAATGAAAAAGGGCGTTCTTAATCTCCCCTATTTTATTAATTCAAACTTTAAATATTCATACATTTAGCGGAAATTTTAAATCCACTAGAATTTGTAAAATAAAGAGAGTTTAAGAAAAAAATTGCGTCGAATTATTTTTTTTATTATGAAAGTTTATGTGAGTTGGGATACTACGGTCGTAGTGGGCCTCCAGTTTCCACAAACCCTTATCGAGGTACTTATATATCACTTACTGATAAGATCATCTGGCATCAGATTTTTATTTTAAGCTTTTTATGTAATCCATCTCTTGTTTTATTTTTTAATTAGAAATGGTGCTGTCGCTTTTTTATTTTTTATTTTTTCTAAAATTTGGTTCCATATATTTTAACTAACTTAAGCATTGATATTTTAACATATATATGTGGGCAAAAAAAAGATATTTTAACATATGATATTCGTATGTGTAAACATTTAATCTAAAACAAATTGCAAAATTAATTTTTTTGCCAAAAAACAAATTGCATTAATATTTTTGTGATTAAATTAAATTATATATCATATTTAATATTCAAATCTTAAAATGTGTAAGCACAAGACTTTCTCCTTTAATTTAAACTATTTTTTATAAAAAAAATAATAATTATCAATGTTTTAATATGATAGCAAAAAACAAGTAAATTTGATGTTAGGAAAAAAATTGATGTTAGGGTCAATGTATGATAACTTACAATTTTAACCAGTGTTATGAAAACCGGACCGGACCGGCCGGTCCGGCCCGGTAACCGGCGAACCGGCCGGTTGGCCGGTCCGGTTCCCGGTCCGGTTTCCATTTTTTAAAAAAAAAAAATTTTTTTTTTTTTTTACTTTTTCCTTTAGAATTTCATACTATAAGTCTAAAATTTTCAATTTCTCACCGGTTTGGTCCCGGTTTAGCTCCGGTTTGATCCCGGTCTGACCCACTGACCCTTAACCCAGTACCCCGACCGGTTCACTACCCGGTCCGGTTTTCATAACCTTGATTTTAACACGATAATAAAATAATTAAATATTTATGTTCATAAAAATATAAAGCTCTATTTCTGCCATCGTCATCGTTGACTATAAGATACCAACTACCCAAGTGAAAGAACGTTGGGATCTAACTTGTGCAACAAGGGAACAAATAATTCAATACAATTTCTCTCTCTCTCTAGACACACACACACACATAATGCCGACATTAATTCCAGATATGAATGTAAAATAAATGGGGAAATTGCAATTCAGGTCCCAAGCAAAAAAGATAATTATTAAATGATCCTAAACTTGCCAATGATACACATATGGAGTTGTCAATTGGATTTATTAGTAATTTTTAAATTTGAAGGGAATAATTTTTAATTTTTTTTCTTTTATATAGGACCTAAATGTAATGTTTTCAATAAAATATTGGAGCAATTTGCAACCTAAAATATTACAGTAGGTGCGATAGACAATATTGTCATAATCCAACAAAGAAATGAAAATACCTAGTTGAAGTTCCTTTTATCTATTTTGATAAGTTATTCAATCACATATAACCATGTTTCTTTTTTTAGGTGATTTTGTAATTGAATGGTAGTCCTTCGGTCCTAATTATAAGATAAAATTGATTTTTTTAGAAAAATTAAAGAAGCCAATTAAATTACTTTAGAGTATTTATATTTTTAGTATCCTTAGATTATATATCAGTTTATTAGTCAAATTAATTAGTTTTGAAGAAAAAAATATAAATATAAATACTCTAAAATAATTTAATTTGATTCCTTAATTTCTCCAAAAAAGTCAACTTTATCTTATAATTGGGACCGAATGGAGTAGTATTTTAAAAATAAGAAACATGATTATGTGTAATAAAAAATATATAAGAAACTTTATATAAGTATTGTTTAGCGTTAAATCGGTCAAAATTCTTGTTCACCGAACTATTATCCAACAGATGTCAATTAAAATAATATTTTTAAAAATAAATATGAGAAAAAAATAACTTAGGCATAGTTTATTTATAAATTATCACATATCTCCAAATACATTTTCTAATATTTGTTCATCAGCTGCATGCCGAACTAACACAATCTGCTCCTACATTCCCAACTTAAGCACTACTAGTATTGTTTTTTTTTTTTCGGTGAGAGTACTACTAGTATGTATTATCTATTATAAATCATCAAAATAATCAAATATGCCATATTAATTCTCCAACTAAATGAACAGAAGCTTCCATGATCAACTAGAATCAAGAATAAATCATCAAATAAATATATAACAAAACACAAATCAACTAGAAGATAAATAAAAACACAAAAAATTACATGGTTTTGAATTATTAATTAAAATAAAAAAAAAAGGGTTTTGAAGGATTTTTTTATTATTGTAAACTATTCCATTCCCCCATATTCTGGTTAGCTGCCCGAACTGGATCATAGGATGATTCCTGGTGGATTTGCCCGGTCCGATCTGGTGCTTACAACAAGCCAACATGTTCAATATTTTAAATAATGCACGTTAATCAAGAAAAAAAAAGATATACACATAAACCAACAAGGTCAATCTAGTAGAAGGGGCTAGTCCCTCTCAATGTGTGATGAACTAATGTTCGAATCTTCACTTAGAGATATATCACATTTAGTGTCTGACAACACCTTAAATAAAACTGTCTCCAATAAGAAGATATATATTCTTTAAGGGAAAAAAGATATACACGCAAGAAAAATGTCATCTACTATGTTAGGGGTAGAGCTGGGAATGTGGGCCAACCCGCGGGTTGCGGGTTGGCTTGCACCAACCCACAGGCCACACTATACAGGTCTGTGCAGTCCGCACTTCTGAGGGCTGACAAAATGCCAACCCTAACCAGCAGTGTGCAGGTTGCAAGCCAACCTGCTAACCCGCATTTTTTTTTTGAAAAAAAAAAAAGATTCCTAATTTTTAAAGAAGGTCGAAAATATGAGACACAAATATATGAGTCATTAAATTTACCTTTCTAGCATCAATCATTTCTCTTATAAAAATTTAAAAACATAATCCACAATTCAAGAGATAAAGTTATTAAATTTGCCAAAGTTTATAAACAAAACATAAACTCATCATCAAGCAACCAAAATATGATAATTTTGTTTAAAGAAGGGAAGAGGCTAAGATTTTTTTTCTTTGGATTGGGAGGTACCAAGATAGAAATGGAAAAATTATAAGTTTTATAAAATTATTATATGTAAAAAAAAAATTTTTGCGAGCCAACATGCGGGTCATGTGGTGCGGGCCTATGCGGCCCGTATTTTTGCTGAATGGGATTTTCCCAACCCTAACCAGTCCTAACTCGTAGCCTCGTAGGTTGGGCCCGTATTACCAATTCTATGAGTTAGGGTCCATGTACCCTTACTCATCAAAAAGATGATCAAGGCGTGCTCATCACCCCACTTTTGAGGTGGACTCATTTTTTTCTTTTTTTTTTTATGCATTTTTATTTATTTAAATTAAATTGTATGTTGCACTGTGAAATATTTTTATCACCCGATATCTCAAATTAATTAATTTTTAGTCCTACATTAAGAAATATTTTTCCTACAACACCAGGATTCTAAAATATTTGTCTAGTAACACCCAATATTTAAAAAAAAAAATTTAACATCTAGTATTTTAAGCTAATTAATTTTTAGTATATGGAGTATTTTTTCAAAAAAAGTAAAACAAAAAACCCCAAAATTTGATTTGATGAGCTTCCCTTGCTCATGTTTTTAATAAGCAGGGAATATGGATTCTACTATGTTAAACTTTATATTATATATTTATATATATAATACTTTGTTAAACTTTGTACCATGTGCATGTGGGCCAAGATATCTACTCGCTCGGATTCATAAAATTTGTTGTCACGGAGCTTCTAAGTTCTAACCATATCAATAAATTTGATTCTCCGTGGTTGTGTCTTACTATATATATAAGACAAGTTATTAATAGGCTTATTGCTATAAAATTTGGGTAATAATTAATATATTTTCTCTAAAAAATTTCTCTAATAAAAGAAGGGGTTACATAGTTCCAAAGGAGTACGGGCAGCAAATATTATACTATAAAAGATTATTTTTTTAAAAAAAAAAAAAGGAAGGAAGCTAGGCAAGACACCACATGAGAGAAAGAAGTGAATAATAATCCTAATATCATGAATAAAAACTAGTGCTTTTAACTAATGTAAAAAAACTGTGTAAGAGATAAGAATAAGATAACTTTAAGAGACATTAAAAAATATTTTAGTTTATACGATAGGTAATTTATATTTTCAATAAAATTAATTTGTCTCATTTGCTGGCCAAAAAATAATAATAATTTGTCTCATGAAACAAATCTCTAGCATAGAGATCCACTAGCGTGGAGTTTATTGTAGCAAACAAAAGCTCACCTAGAAATTGACCATATTAAAATTTATTAAAATCATTATTTTAGTATAAGTAACTATTTCATGGTTGAAACTATTTGGTTCAAATGACGTTTAAGAGCATCTTCTTAAATTTTACTTAGCATGGTGTTATGTGTTATTTGACCTTTCGTGGGATGTGATAGATGTGTGAATCCCTTTCGTTAGGTGAAAGGATAACCAAAAATATTATTTCATGATTTTTTTTTTTTAAAAAATAGTTTTTCCACTAACAATTCCCTCTGTCAAGATCATGGTTTTCATAACTTTAAATGAGAATCTAAAAGCACATAATATAACCATGGTTGTTAATCAATTTGGATGTTTTGCATTTTTTACACTTTAGATATTAGTAAATTTGATTACAAATAGATCAGGTGAGTATAATAAACTTTATAAATATACCCTTACTCTTTTTTTTTTTCAATTTTCTTAAATTTTAAATTAAATTACAATTCAAGTAGTTTGTATATTTTCAAAAATATATATGACAAACTGAATCTCAAAACTTACAAAATATATGCATATAATCTATTTTACATAATTATTCTATCAATATTCATATGATAAATCAACAAAAAAATATGAAATCAAGTTCTTAATAAAAAAACTTGAAACCAGAAATTAAGAATAAACTAATAAATTCTTTTCCATTAAAATTAGTTTAAAGTGCACAAAACCTTTCTAAACTTGAGATAATTTCTACATTAACTCCCTAATCTTTCAAAATTTAAATTAATGACCTTAGTGTTTTATGTTTTGAGTTTTGACTATTAAATCCCATACCATTAAAATTACTATTAAAATTAATGGTTTTTTTTCAAAGTTTATGAAGTTTTATGTATTTTAATCTTAATATTAAAATAAAGTTTGTTAAAAAAAAAAAAACAGGTCGACCCATTTGTGGGCTGCAGGTTAGGTGGACTCATATTTTTGTAGAGCTATAAAAGTAATAAACAACAATAATTCAAATTTAAACTTAAATTTAAATCCTAAAACAACAAAGATAATTATAGAATCACCTAGATATCCTATTTTATTTGGGAGAGGATACTCTCAAAATTCTGTTTGTCCTTTTCTTCTTAAATGCCATCTCCACTTAGATTTAAAAATAGATGATTTAGATTTAATATTTTATAAAATTATTATTATTATAGTATTTTATAAATTAATTTTTTTTAATTTTATTTTTATTAAAATTATAAATTGTGTAGATCATATTTTATTTATTTATATTTAAAATAATAATTCTATAAAATATTGAATCTGAAACATCCATTTCTTTTAATATAAGAGTGGATATAAGATTTTAAGAAGAAAAGGAGAAAAGAAAAAATGAGAGAAAGTAAACCCATTTTTATTAAGATAAAGCAAATATTGAAAGATAAATAATTTAATCCTAATTTTAATGGATAAATATCCATATTTAATAATTCTATAAATTTTTTTTTGAGGATAAATAAATACCATTTGAATTTGGAAAATCACAAAAAGTTTATTAATACATGAAAATGACAAATAGGTCTCAATGAACTATTCTGAGATTTTGAAATGTTGTGTTTTTATTAAAATACCCCTCAAGTTTTTTTTAAAAAAAAAGAAAAAGAAAAACCCTCGCTGGTGCAAGGCCGACTGCCGGAGATCCAATGACAACTTAAGTAATGGAATTAACTACTTTAGGATAGGGATTGACTACTTAAACTCCATAAACCCTATATAACGTCGTTAAAAAGTTGAATAAATGCAATGACAACTTAAGTATAGCGATTGACAAATTGTACTCTCGAGATTATTAATGGCTACATTCAAGTTGTCATTGCCAATACTAAGTTGTTATTGTCTTTATTCAACTTGTCAACGATACTTGATAAGATTTAAGGAGCTCAAGTAGTCAATCCATATACTAAAGTAGTCAATTTCATTACTCAAGTTGTCACCGAAACTTCGGCCGCCAGAGTTCCGCCAATGGGGTGGTGCCAGCCATTGAAGCTTGGGCGGTAGCGGCAGCGGAACTTCGGCGACGACAAGGGTTTTATTTTTTTAAAAAAAAAATTGAGGAACATTTTGGTAAAAACACAATATTTCAAAATCTCAGATTAATCCCTTGAGACCTATTTGTCATTTTCATGTGTTAACAGACTTTTTAGAGTTTTCTAAGTTCAAATGGTATTTATGTGAAATTTTTTAATTTTTTAATTTTTAAATAATAATTCTATAACACTAGAGTCTAGAAATGAGAAATAAATTCTAATTAACAATTATCCTATATTTCATTAATATACCCCTCCGGTGGTTAATGTAAGACTTGCTTACTTTATTTGATTAGATAAAAAAAATTAATTAAATTGTTTAATATGATTTTTGTTCTGGAACACCCTAATTGTCTTCTTTAATTCCCTCTATCTCTCTCTTGTCTAATTTGTGTTGAAAGGCCATCAATAGAAGATTGACAAATATATGAAATATATCTTATATTTAAGATTAAAATAAACTTCTTAATTAGGTTCAGCATTAAGGACCATAGGAGTATATTAATTTATATTAATTAATAAATTATAATAAACATATAAAGATATGTAATATAATTAGAGGTGGTAATTTAGGTCAGCCCGCAAGTTACAGGTTGTGACACCAGCCCGCCCCCTTCGTGGGCTGGCAATCGTTTATTTTATTTTTTTAAATTTCACTCTTTTTTTTAAATTTTTACTCTTCTCTTTCACCCGCCCATATCACACTTCTTTTCTTTATATATTTATGTTATGAAGTCAATTTCATTCTTATTTTTTCTTTTTTTTCATTTATTCATATTACAAAACTATATAAACACATCTCTTTTAAATTTAACTAGCACTAAATCCCCCGCGCGTTGCGCGGGGAGCATTGTCTACGTAACATAATCTAAACATCAACGAAAGTCAACCAAAAATGATAACTTCATTACTAAACAACATCTGAGAATTCAACAATAGCCGTACAAGAAATTATAACATTCCACAATATCCTCTACTAATATCAGCATACATGTACCATTGCAATAGAACTAAACTGAACTATGTCATGCACAACTTATATGTCATTAACCAACATCTAGAAGTGTAAATCAACAACCCAAATTCCTAAACACCTCCTTGTACACAACATTTTTTGTAGTGCCACCTTTATCTTCATCATTTGGAGGGACATATATCTTCAATCCACTCATGCTTTTAACCCTAGACAGTGCAACATATAATTGACCATGTGTAAACACAGGCTTTGATAAATATAACCCAACATTACGAAGAGATTGACCTTGACTTTTGTTGATTGTCATTGCAAAGCTGAGGATTATTGGAAATTGTCTCCTCCGCATATGGAATGGCCATCTACTTTCAAAAGGATTCATGTCCATCCTGTGGATTAACACATTCTTATTGGGATTTGATCCATTCAATGTGAATGCCTCAATAACGTTCAATCCAAGCTTTGATATGCGTAGCCTTGTACCATTGCATAACCCTGAGGATTGGTCTATATTCCGTAAGAGCATAATCGGAGCTCCAACCTTCAATGTAAGTTTGTGTGGTGGCAATCCAGAGCTATTAATTGTATGCAGGAATTCAGGGGTGTATAGATCGTCAAAGCTATCACTATCCTCAGTAGATTTACAAACAGAGTCACAACTAAGGAAATCATGATGTTGTCCTGGCAACAAACTGCACATGTAGTCATTAATTTGGCTCACCATCTCTATGGTTGGTGCAAGTATTGCTCGATCATTAAAGTAGGCATTACTGCCTAAATTTTCTTCGAAGTTGCTGTAGGTAGTTGATACAATTGAATGTATTGGATTTGTGGAAGGGGGCACCAATAAATCTTGAGGGATCTCAATATCTGCAATACAATCTTTGGATGAACCTAACTTACCATCACCAACGTCTAGAAGCCATTTGCTAAACCATGCTACTTTCAAAATCGCTTCTTCTGTTTGGCCTTGCTTCAACCTCATGTTTTTTGTTAGGTGGAAGATGGTGCAATGGTCCCATAAAGGAGAGGAGCTGATGCATGCATTAACAATAGTGGCTCTAGAACCTTTGGGCAACACTGGAAGAATTTGACGGAAGTCGCCACCCATAAGAATGCATTTCCCACCAAATAGCATTTCAGAGTGCATAACATCCCTTAGCGTGCGGTCAAATGCCTCAATGCAATATCGCTGGACCATTGGAGCTTCATCCCATATGATTAGCTTTGTGTTGATGAGCAAGTTTGCAAGTGCAGAGTTCTGTTTGATTGAGCACATAGAATACTCGTTAATTTGAATCAGTATGGCAAAGCGTGAATGTGCTGTTCTACCTGAAGGGAGTAAAGTTGCTGCAATGCCACTTGATGCAACGGTCAATACAATATCTCCTCTAGCACGAAGAGTTGATGTTAGTGCATTCCACAAGAATGTTTTCCCTGTGCCACCATAACCATGCACAAAGAAGAAGCCTGTTGCAGTAGTATTTAATGTTAACATGACCTTATCAAAGATTGACCTCTATTCATGATTAAGAGCACTTGTGAGTGATATTGATTGTTGATGAAGTACATCTTTGTCATAGCTTATCTCCTGTAGGATTAGATTGTTTGTGACATCAAGACATGCTTCTGTGGTAGGTAATGGAAGGCTAGGATAGTCTTGTAGTCTCTTCCCATTCAATTTCAGCACCTGATCAATCTCTTTAAGTGCAGCATCCTCCTTCTTAGAATCTAAAATATTTAAACCTATAGGGAGCACAGAAAAAACAAAATGTTAGAATACTTGGTTGGATAAGGTAAACAAAAGATCTAATAACAAAGTATAGTTGTTTGTCTTACTTGTATATTGTGGATGATTTTGAGATATATAGAGTAAATCCTCAGACAAAATATTAGAACATTGGTTCCACACTTTGTCAGGGTGTTGCAAGCAATTTGATAGAAGCATGCTAACAAAAAGCTTCCTTAAAGAAATGCCAGTGGCCCAAGTTGATGCTTCTTTGATAGCATTTATATATTCTTGATCATCATCTAATAGACCCAGAGCATCACATGCAGCTCGGAATGATTCATGAATAACTCCATCAACTGTCTTTAGGTCATCAAATGATTTTGGCCCTGTCACTTTTGTAAGTAAAATACGTAGGTAGTACAATTCACCTGAGCTGGGCGATGCATTTGCGATCCTACCTACTGAGAATCCTTTCTTTCGTCTCTGCCATAGCCTTTTATCCCTCTTATAGACATAGTGATGCGGAAACTCTGCATATGTAAGTCCAATAGCAAAATCATCTTCTTTATTCTTTTTCATCCATGACAAGAATTGTGATTCACATACTCGTGGCTTGTACAACAACTCAGACACATCATCAGTATTAGAATATATAATGAATTGTTGATTGGGTAAGTGGAAACTTAACCTTTCAACTGATGGAGACCTATAGTGTATTGGAAAGCCAAATATTCTCCATGATCCTTCACAAGCAGATATATACCTACAGTTGTAATATTGTTGGATCTCATCAAGTAAGACATCACCATTTTGTTTGTTGGTGTTGTCAAAAATTCCAGCCACAACTCTATCATTGCCTTTGCTAATGTACTTGAATAAGTACTTAATTGCAGTAGACTGATTGCATCTCTCAATATTAATATGAGCTTGAAACCTCTTAAGAAGTATAGGATTGTATGGCACAATAAAACGATTATCCAATTCTATCCCTTTAACTTCAATTGTTCTACCATCATCCCTTCGCCTATATGTAGGGTAACCATCTTCATCAACAGTTGTGTGATCATTAAACCTTTTGGGAAAATGCTTGGTATATTTTTTATCTTTCATGCATGGTGATTTAGGGTTGTTGGAACCACATGGACCATGGATCATAAATTTCTTGACCAACTCATATAGAATGGGTGATGATTCTTTGTCTGGAATTTTTGCAGTAATAAACTTGTCGATAGCATCTGGAGATGAAATCTTGTCATGTGGATCTAGAAAAAGTAGTATATGAGCATGTGGAAGACCACGCTTTTGGAATTCTATGGTGTAGACCTCTGGAAAATAAATTTGCAGACATAAGATTAACAGAGAAATAAAGTAAACTGTAGGGTCATAAAGTATAGGATCTAAGTATACCTGCACGTATTGTCACGAATATCTTCTTTTCTCTGAGTGTCTTCATAAGTCTCTGTAATTTAAGCCTAAAAATTCGGGAAAGCATATCAGGCCTGTCTGAAGGGTTTACTGAGTGTTCTTTACAGAATCTCTTGATCTCTGGCCATGCAGGATTGCAAGTAAAAGTGAGGAAGATATCTGGATATCCAGCCCATCGACATATGGCCATTGCATCTTGGTAGTTTTGAAGCATATACCTAGCTCCTCCTGTGAATGTGACCGGCAATATTATTTGTTTTCCAGTTTCAGAGGCACTTGTTTCACCTCTAATAATTGCATCAGATAGACCTTGGTACAAATCAACCCGTAGTTCGTTTTGGTGGGTTCGAATCCAATGTAATCTTTGGGCTTCAAGCATTGTGTATCCATCAACTATGAATTGTTGAAGTAATCTACCTGAATGAAGGAGCATTGAAATTTCAGCCTCTCTTGTCATCAACCTAAAGGCAAAAAATTCCCTAATGCTTAGCATCTTCTTGGTCTTTGTTGTTGATAGTGTTTCCTCTCGATGCTGGATATCATCTCTGTAACCATCTTCGCCAAAAGGGAATAGAATATGATATTGTAGTGGTAAATATGAAGGATGCAATTCATTGATGCGCTTGGGATAACCTGATTGTTTTTGTACAATGATATCTCTGACATTGAAAGACATGTCTATGTCACCAACAACTAATGCTGCGACTTCAGAAGCAGTTGGGACATTATATATCCGGCCATCATGGTGTCTGCTGCTCAGCAACCATAGTTTCATGTCATTGTTGCCTTGGTTCTTAACGTTTGATGAAGCAAAACGATATTGTTTCACAAAAGGATTAACATCATCAAGTACTCTCTTTATGTCTGCAACGATCTCAGCATCAATTGTACAATCTTTCTCATGTTTGCTGTTAAGAGTTAAAAGGTCAGTATTGTACCAAGGCAAGACACAAGAAGATGAATATTTGAAAATAAGTTGAGTACATTAATAAATTACCTGACTACCTCAATTCTGTTCCTAACTTCATTTTCTGTATCATAAATATATAGTTGAGAGTAGACTGGCCGTGCACCTTGCGGGGGTAATAGGCTACCAATTCTATGGTAGTTCATTCCAGAAAGTACAAAGGAATATGGTCCCTTGCCGGAGTTCTTTGAGTGATCAATTTTACCACCCATTGAAGTAAAAGAAAACATGTTGTTATATTGCCTTATGTTATCATGGAAATTTCTTGATTTGGTGCAACTCTTGTCATAGAACAATCTATATAGTGTATTTGGTGGTGACTTCATAACTGGTAGTTGGACCTTTCCTTGGAGGCAGCACATCATGAATGTATGTGCAATCCTCTTTTTGGTGTCTTTTTTAGCTCTTTCATTGTACCAGAATAATGCACCACAGTATTTACATGCATGTATAGGGTCCCCTTCATCTAAATAATCTTACATAGGATAATAGTATATGAAGGGTGTTAGTTAAGATTTGAAGATTGGACATGATTAATGGATGAAGTAGGGCAAAAAGTGATACCTTCAGATTCAATAGTATTGTATCCATAAGTCCCCATATAGCTGTCGTTTTCAACAACTGGTGAAGCTTGTAAACAATTTAAGATACCTGCATAATAGAATTATTTGACATACATGAGTGACTGTTTAATGTATGGTTTCAAAATGGTTGACATATACAACTAAGTAAGTCCGTAAAAAAGGAACTAACATACCTAGATCTTCATCTGAAATAGAGGAGGCATCATCATTTTCATTGCTTTCATTGAAGTCCAAATCAAATTCAATGTCTTCATAATTCACTCCTTGGACTGTATATGAAATAATGGCATTTATACGGAACGATCAAACTTAAATGTGACAATGGCACCCTATATGCAAGTAAAAGGTTCAATGTATATATTTTTTTCTGTACCTATTTTCATGGCATCTGAATTGTTCCTGTCTGCTATCATTTTTTTGGCTGTAGTCTTGTACCTTTGTGAGGTCTTCAAATCTAAAGCTTTAAACTGGGCTATGGAACTAATTGCCTTTCTTTTTTGTCCTTGCTCGTTGGGGTTTTCTAATAGTTTTTGTTTATAGTAAGAAATAACCAATGAGTTTGATTAATGGTTATGGGAAGTAAATATATTCTATTAATCTCTTTGTAAACAGTATAAGATATGAATGAAAAACCTGGTAATCCCCTTGTCTCACAATTTTCAGTTGTTATAAATTGGGGAACTAAATCTTTCTTGCATTTTCTTTTTGTTGGTACTGGAGCAGTGGTGTCATCATTTAGTAGTCCCTTTAACCTAGAGCTTTTCCTTTTCCATATATGTTGCAGTGGTGGTACACATTTAGCTATGAAAATAATGAAGGAAAATATTCACATATTGTTCCATAGTAAAGGCCAAATGGAGTTAGTGTATAAGTAGGTACCTGATGAAGATTGTCTTGTGAATCTGCTAGAAAGGTCAGAGGCAACATTTGTTAGGTCCCTTAAGATTATTTTTTTCTTCTGCTCTTTAGTTGAAGACAAAGCCTAGGACGGTTGTGTGCAAGACTGAAGAGGTTGTTGCTGGACCTTCATGTTAGAAGGAGTTGGTGCATTTTCCTTGTTTGAAGATCCCATTTGCTGCATTTTCATGTCTTGGAAGTTTCTGTTACTGCAATAACAGAAAATATATTATGCCTTGCTGTAATAAAAGAATGTATAAGCATGATAATGGACGGATATAAGATACTAATATACCTTGTATGCCATTGATGAGCAGCTTGTGTGCATAAATATAAATGGCAGAAGTTAATACCATTTAGGTTTTTTTTTAGAGTCTTTGTATAAGGCTATGTTGCTTTGGTGTCTATAATGTCTGAGCATATGGGAATCCTAAAAAACGTCTTGGAAGCTGAGTATGAATAGGACAAGACTTGGGACCACATTAATATAAAAAATTATTGATATAATATAATGCATTATATTAGGTTGCCATTGTTCCTTGTCTATATGCATATCTTGTATGAATTAGTGTCGCAAATTGGAACCCAGAAATGTACTCAGGATTTGTTTTAAGTAAATATAGTTTTGAGATGTTGGGTAAAGTTGAAAAAACGTCATGCAAAATATGTTATCAAGATTATGATTTAAATTGGGAAGCTGAGATGAGTATGGATTTATGACTTGACAGAATAATGCTGATGGAATGATTCTGCATAACATTGCAAATCATATCTTGTAAATAGAAAGTCATTAAAGATGGAGAATTGTTAATCCATTTTTGAAAACTGAGGACTTGGCAAGTCATCATAGTTGGTACCAATAAGGAATAGACATTTTATTTCATAACTGACATAACTCATTACAGCCAATGTGCAGGTTAATATGCGATAACTGTAATGCTGGTCAATAGACTTGAGACTTCAATGGTTAATATCGATGATCTAAAGCAGCACAAGCCAGTGACATGATGAACTTGTAAATACCATCAACTATGAGTTAAGATATACTTGGTTATGGTCACTTTATTCACACAGACAGACATATAGTATATGATATAAAGATGTATGTAATAACTTCAATATAAGGACATTGCAGCAAAGTGAGAGAATGAATAGATTGTTTGGAATTAAAATTCGTAGCGAGTAAAAGTGCAAACTGAAGTACAACTGATGATTTGAAATTTAAACCTAAGAGTGGAGATAAAGTGCTTGAAATTAAAGTGAAACATAGTGATGCGTGTGGGTGTTAATTAATTTTTTCGTTGACAATAACACCCAATTGTTGGATATGATTAGTTTTGATGATGTCAAATATAGATATGAAGTAATAAAAGCAAAAAGTTTATATAATGTATTTCTTTGACTAACTACTATATTTAATGTTACATATTTTGTAGATTAGTCAAGCAAAAAATGAAGAAGATTGAATTAATGAAAATGAACAAGAGGAAGAAGAAGAAAATAAATTGAAGATAGTCAAGGAGATGCCTACTCGGATTATGAAGAATGATTATCAAGAGGAAGATAAAAAATAAAGATATTGAAGAATGAAGAACTTGGTAGATCTATCATGAATATCAAGATTCAAGTTGTTAGATGTGATATTGGAGGTTTCTATAATGATTCCGGAGGTTTCTATGATCAAATGATGGTTGGAATATGTTAATATGAAGCTAAAATGACTTATATATGAGTTTTGGCACTTCTAGGGGAGTTATGCTCGAGCACAAGGTGTTATGCTCGAGCACAGGAAGAACATGCTCGAGCACAGGCCATTTCACTCGAGCACGGGGTGTATACTCTGTTCTACTCTGTTTTACGTTCAGCTTGAGCGAGGTCTGGTATTTTGATCATATCTCTCAAACCACACGTCGGATTGACTCGAAACCGGTGGCATATGAAAGAGGACTCCCAACACGTAAAATTGGCACCAGAATCACATTGAAAGAAGATCAAATGAAGGAGCTATGATTCGTCGAAAATGAAATTGAAATCACCGTCACTTTCTGACACAGGTTCGGTATTTTGAGTATATCTCACAAACCACACATCGGATTGAGACGAGACCAGTGCCAAATAAAAGTAGACTCAAAGATCTTTCCATGGATAGGTAATTTGCATAATTCTAACGTATATTCTAGGAGATATGCCTTCTGGAAGTTGATGCTTGTGCAGACTAGCGAAATATACACTCCTTCGATCATAACTTGCAGAATACAAGGAGTTTGGAGCTGATTTTTGTTGCATTGGAATGCATATGACAAGAGCATTCTTATGATACATCATTTGAATCAAATGAACATATTTTTTCTAAAGCGGGCCCACATCACCCGCGAGTGTAAAAACTGACGCTCTGAAAATGTTGTGCGAGTGATGTCCAGAAGCAGCTGAAACGTGAAGAAAGTTGCAACACTCGAGCACTAAGGTATGCACTCGAGCAGAGAAGTCATTCTCACTCGAGCACACATGCGAGTGAGGGCATGCGAGTGTTTGGCCGAGAGGAAGTAATGGCATGCTTCCTTCGTTCACTCGAGCAGAGACGTCAATGCTCGAGCATGAGCATTCTGTGCTCGAGCAAGGTACTGCGAGTGCTGTCCAGAGAAGAGCTTCCCAGTGCAAAATACAAGATCACTCGAGCAGAAGTGTATGTGCTCGAGTGAGGGACCATATCACCCGCGAGTACAAAATCTCACTCTTGTCAAAATGGTGTGCGAGTGATGACCCGAGAAGACACTCTCAGTGGAAAACGCAAGATCACTCGAGCAGAGGTAGTTGTGCTCGAGTGAGACCTCACTTCACTCGCGAGATATTAAACATTCGGATTGCAGATTCAAATAAAAAACATTACACACGGTGGTTACACGACAAGCAAATGACGCACCATGAAAAACTGTCGGAAACACAAAACGCTCCACAACGTGATGTACAGCTCAAAATGAATCTTCATGCTGTCCAACTAGACACTCCACCTTGCTCCACAACGGACAGGAGCTTGTTTTTCAAATATGCCAAAACGTTCAAATGAAGCAGTGGGACTCCAACGGACGAATGTTCACAACGGTCATCATCTTCATCAACTATAAATGAGATAGCATTCAACTTTGATGAAGAGCTGAAAAAGATAGAGGAAACAGAGAAAAAAACTGAGACAGCGTGCAACCACATAGAAATGTGAATCCTCTGCTTCTATCCATACACTCTCTATTTTCAGTTTCTGTATTACTTATCATTGAGAGAGTGATTATTTGTATTGTACTTCAGTGAGTATTATATCCACTCTGTGAGAGAGTCTGTAAACACTTTCATCTATATTTCTGAGTTGATCTCAAGGTAGAAGGACCTTGAGAGGGTTGATTTTCTTACGGAGAAGCAGTAGAGAGAATTGCCGTAAGACATTCTGCTCGTAAGACTTACAAGGTGCAAGCAGTAGAGAACGTTGCTGCTCATAAGACTTACAGGGGTGTAAGCAGGAGAGAACGTTGCTGCTCATAAGACTTGCATAAGTAAGCAGGAGAGGAAGATCTTCGGAATTGCTCTGCTCGTAAGACTTGCCGTAAGGGGGAGTATTTCAGTGAGAGATTTGTAAAAGGTTTCACAAGTACCCGGCTAAACTTGTGGGAGTGTAAAGGCTTTTCTTGTGCCCGGATTAAACAAGAAGATAGTGGATTTGAAAATCTCAGGAGGAGCCTGGGGACTGGACGTAGGCCATCACAGATTGGACCGAACCAGGATAAATCACAGTTTGCATATTCTCTTCCCTAAACTCTTATATTTCCAGCATATATTATTTAATCTAACTGTTGATTTATAAACCTTCATACTTACTGTTTTCGTTAAGATACGAAAAGATTTCTAAAGTTCTTAAGTTTTTATTATACACCCAATTCACCCCCCCCCTCTTGGGTAATAGCCGGTTCTAACATTTGGTATCAGAGCCCGGGCTCTTGTTTAAAGGACTTAACCGTCTCAAGAGTTACAATGGCTAATTTTGGGTGTTTTATACTTTCAGAAGGTTTTGATTATACAATCCCACCTCTTTTGAAAGATATTGATTTTTGGTTTTGGAAAGTTAGAATGACTAGTTTTATAAAAACTTTTGATTTTGATATGTGGAATGTTTTTACAAATGTTTTTGATTTCAAACCAAGAAAGGATTGGACAGAAAGTGAAAAGAAAATATTTTCGTTGAACATTAGAGCAATGAAAATTCTGTATAGTGCTTTAACCGAAAATGATTTTGAGAAAATTAGATTTTGTTCTAATGCTAAACATATCTGGGACACTCTTGATTCTATGTATGCTTCTAACAATTGTGTTGAAGTTGAAAGTATTGACAGTTCATGTGAAACTACACGCTACGCATCTACTATACATGAACAATTGGAAGTTGATGATGAAGATGGAAAAATCATAGAACATTTCCATACAGTCAACATGGATAAACAAGAAGAAGAGGATTCCAGAAAAGAGCTCAGTATGGACGAACATGAAAAATCACTCTCCGGAGCTCAAGATGAACTTAAGGTAAAAAGTTCCAATTCTTTGTGTGATTTTCATAAAAATGATTTTCAAAGTTTACAAAAGTTTGTTTCTCAACCAATTGTTGATTATATTGAGAAAAGCAAAAATGTTTTCAAATATGCTGGAACATTTGTTGGGAAGAAAGAATGTTTAAATCAAATCCATTCGAATTTCTACTCTCATGATCGACATAATACTTGCATGATATCCCATAATGCATATCTTGATACAATTTGCAATTATTGTGGTAAATCCGGTCATATTTCTCACACATGCTATATTAGAAGAAATTCCCATGTGAGAAATAAGTATATTTGGGTACCGAAGAAACATGTAAGGTTTAATACTAACAATCAAGGACCCAAGTATATGTGGGTACCAAAATGTCCATCTAGTACTTTATGTATGCAGGATGATCCGAAAAGAAATGGACTTAAGGGTAAGGAGAAGATGGAAAAGAAGCCAAGAGTTTCTCATGCGCCAATAAAGAGGTTCATATCACTTATATCAAAAAGGAGAACTCTCAAGGCACCCATTGCTGGGGTTACAGAGTATAAACAGAGAAAGAAGCAATGGATAAAAGGAGTATGTTCTACCTCAACGAAGGGCTACCACAATGTACCATTCAACTATCTTGAGAAGAACAAGAAGAGGAGGATCTTTCATTCTCAAAGAAAAAGATTCTTGAAGTCTACATCACATGAGAAAGATTTGCATAATCCCAAAGCCAAATATGCAAAAACAGAACTTCAAAGAAAGATGCAGTGGGTATGCAGAAGCAATCCTCCGAATATCTAAGGCAAAGGTACACAATGATAAAACCTCCTATTCTGTTGTTTGTAATATTTGTTGAGGTTTTATATTTTGGAACCTTAGGAATGAGCATTGTAAATATTTTTGAATTTATGTTTTTGTATCTCTTAAAAATCCATTTAATAGACTTATTTATAAAGGTATTATAATGCTCAAAAGATTAATTCTTTATGCATGTATAATGATTTGAAAAGAAAATATTTCTCTTATGCATAAAGACGTATTTAATTCATTATGCTCAATTGTTTCAAATTAATTATATTATTAGAGCATGTGAATTATGATTCATACAAGGTAACCACGAGTGGATCCAAGTAAAATTGGATACCAAAGGAAGAAAAATATTTATAAGGTTTTGTAGGAAGAAGAAAGGAAGAGCTTCATCTCAAAACTATAATTTCACTCAAATCTTGGTGAAGTTGGACCTTGAGGCTACATCTTAAAGATGAAAACAAAACGAGGCATTACTTGAGGCAACACTGCAAGTGCCTAGCTAGCAATAAAGGAAGAAAAGATGCACAGTGAAGTGTTACTCAAGTAACTAATCAAGTGATCATCATCACTACATGACAACTAGGAATGAATGTTCAAGTGATAACACCAACTGAAAGATTTGAAGGTAAAAGTCAAGGAATTATGCACAAATGAACTCCAAAGGATAATCTCTCAAGTAATTACGAGATTACTTGAGCACGGTACTGTCTTCTTTATTCTTACCTGATATTACGCTTATATAAATTATTTATTTGGGTAATGAATAACTTGCTCATTATTGCATACCATTAGCAATCAATTATTTATGAGTTTTTAAATTATTTTTAGATTGCTAAATGGACTGAAAGTGAAATTGTGCATAATCTTTCTATGTACTTGAGTTTCGAAATGCATATTTCAAAAATGTACCTAGATTCCAAATTATGCATAATTTTTCAATGAATTGGAAATTTGAAATGCACAAATTTACTTGGATTTCAAATTCATCTTGTAATAAAAATGCATACACATTATTTGAAAATTATTCATATCTTATTTGCATTCAAATCGCTTTCAAAATTGGAAGTTAATATTTTTATACTGAAAGTCAGAATGCTTCAAATTCATTTATCAAAGTATTTTCCCATCATTGACGTATTGATCTTAGTTGTGCTATTCAAGTGTATTCCCTAGAAAAGAATTCTATATGTGAAAGCCTTGTGCCTAATACATAAATCATTAGTTGGTCATGTTATTCCAAGCATTATAAATGTTCATTAGAGCATTGAATCTTAATGCATTAACCATTATTGTGGAATAACTTACCGGGATAATATTCTAGAACTCTAGTCATTTGGATCAATGAGTATGTGCTTCATCATCTATAAATTCATATACTCATATTGTTGCTCAAATACATTACCATTTTTCTTCATCCATTTTTTTTTTGAGTAACTAGAATCTTGCACTTTAAGTCTTGTTGCCTTGAATATTTATCCATTTTAAGACGCAACTCTAAGAGGCAAGATTATCTCTTGATCAATACTAAAGTCATCATGTTTATATATGTCAAGATAAGCCATTTTGGCTAATTCATTCTTCATATGACTTTTGTTCTTGAGAAAATTCTCCAACATGTTAACTCTTATAATTAACATGTTATCTTAGTTGAATTCCTTAGTGAAGCTTTCTGATATATATTTTATAACTGTTGACTTCCATTGTTTTTTAGCATAAGCATTGGTATTTAACAAGCTTCATAAATGAGTTTTCATGCATTCAAAATCTTAATGTCATAATGCATATTTATGATTCGAAAGAACATTTGAGATTTTGAAACAATTTGCATATCTCATTATCATTCTTGAAAATTTGTTTTCATTCATGATTTATCATTTCATAAAAGTTGGTCATTATAGATAGATTCTCTACTCTCTTTGATCCAACTTACATCTATTGCATGAAAATCTTATTAATGAAATATTTTCTATGAAATGTATTTACAAATCTTCATTGATCTTTGAAAATCACCATTCATTGATATCACTTATTCGTTACCCTTCATGATCTAATGGTCTAAATTTATTTAAGTGGGTAAAAATATATCTTGGTCTTTGTTGGTTTATAGTACTCTTTGCTCAAATATCATATGCTTAATTGTATAAGAGCATAAGAGTTGTTATATCTAATATTGTACGGACCCAAGAGAAGTTGGGTACCAAAGAGCATATCATTATACGTTTGCAGAAGTTGACCAAAATGCTCTACTTTTGGATACAAAGACCAAAGGCTAACAGAAGAGGCATGATTGATAGTGTTGCAGCATGAGTTGAAGCAAAACATGTGATATTACTCAAATGACACCTCTTTACTTGCAAATAACTAGATAGTGATACAATCAGAGAAAGAGAAGGAGAAGGAAGATCTCTTAGTAGACCTAGCGGAGATTATTTCAAAGCAGTACAGGGCCAAGAATAAGTTTATCCAATATGAATCTTTGTTGCATAGCCACCTTCCTTATCGTTTCAAGGTGATCAGACATTTTCACTATGATATGGAGCCAACAGAGATGTTCAGAGGAAAATGCTGAGATGCACAGAATCATCAAGCTTGATGAGCCTATGAGGATTCTTAACTACTATCCTAGCTCTATGTCTAATCTTCACTGGATTATCTGCTATACCTATACTAGAGCTATGGCGAACAAGGAGAGACAACACTTTGCTAGAGTTGGTCTCCATGATCCTTCATTCTTTGGTCAATTTGTCTAAAACTTTCTGAGAAAGGAGATTCAACAATCACACAGAGCTTGCTGCAAACAATGCTGAGATCATCAGTCAATGATAAGATGAAGCAGCTATGTGAATCAGAACTTCAAAGTTCTATTTGAGATTATGGATGACAAAATAAGGATGTTATGTGCTATGATGAAATTAAAAGTTCTCAATAATGTTTGCTAAGCAAGGGGCACATACTAAGCCAATATGCGCATAAAGCCTTACTCCGAGCTCATCTTGATATCCTAAAGTGCTCACAGAAGACTATACTTCAGAATCCCTCAGTATCAGCCACATCATTCGATATTGACTAGGACATGATGCATCAATGGACTACAGAGGATTATAACTCGAGTGATTACGATATTACTCGAGTGAGGTATTGTATTCTTGTTTAATTCAAAATCTTTGAGTTGCACCACTTGAGTATACAATCGAGTAATGATTGAGTAGAATCACTCAAGTAACCACTCAGGTGATATTAGGTTGTATCTCTTAAAACCTCTTATTAGCATTGCCATTTAATTTCTCTCTAAATCCTCATACTTTCAAAATCATTTTCTGTATTAAGTTTCCAATGGTTTCTCAAATCCAGGAGAGTTATTAACTGTTTTCCTAAAATTTTTAAAACCATGCATCAATTAAGGGGGAGCTTCACATTCACATGTGTTTTATATGTTGAAAGCTGATCTTCTATTTGAAAGAAAATCTTTTTAATATACTCATCTATATTCACCATGTCTTGATTAGTTTTGATGATGAGTTATTCTTACATTGTTCTTTTCATGATCTTAATTTTAATATATCATAAGGAAAGGAATAGTTTGTTACTTGATTGACCTAACAATTCTCCTTGCAAAGAAAGATTAAATTTTATGACAGGAGAATTTGTTTTGTGCAATAGCATTCCTCAACATACTACAAGAAGACTCTATCAACCTTGAGGATGTTTTTTAACGCTCAGTCAAGGAATATATATTGGCTGTAACATTCAGAACAATAAATACATATGCCAATACAAATGAGCATTGAACATGCTAAACAGAAGCTCAACTCAATTGGAGAATCTTGGCAACAACATGAATATATATTGAGTTGCATAACAGAAGTGTGGTGTACATCATCATGAACTAGCATTGCCAAAGGATAAAGCAATGGACTTCATGGAGCGCTTCACCAATTTCCAAATCTACATGAGCATTTCTAAACCTTTTCTCTTTACATTTCAAGAAGACGTTTCATATATTTTATTTATCTTGATTATAGAAGTTTTCTTGAAAACCTCTCCAAATCCTTTTTAGTTCCCTCTCATTAAAAATGAAAGTACTTTCACATAGGGGGAGTGTAAATTGTTTTATTGGTTCATTCTTTTTGATTAAAATAATTTCTACTCTATTTACTTCTTCACAAGCCTTACATCTTTATATATTTCAAACTTTTTGCTGATGTCAAATAGGGGGAGAAAAATGTAAGAAAAATATGTATGTTGCAGAAAAATATGTATGTTGCATATGTATGTTGCATTATATATAATATGTATATTGCACTTTGCATGTTGCACTTCATTCAGACATATTTTTCTTAAAGGATTTGTCATCATCAAAAAGGGGGAGAATGTTGGATATGATTAGTTTTGATGATGTCAAATATAGATATGAAGTAATAAGAGCAAAAAGTTTATATAATGTATTTCTTTGACTAACTACTATATTTAATGTTACATATTTTGTAGATTAGTCAAGCAAAGAATGAAGAAGATTGAATTAATGAAAATGAACAAGAGGAAGAAGAAGAAAATAAATTGAAGATAGTCAAGGAGATGCCTACTCGGATTATGAAGAATGATTATCAAGAGGAAGATAAAAAATAAAGATATTGAAGAATGAAGAACTTGGTAGATCTATCATGAATATCAAGATTCAAGTTGTTAGATGTGATATTGGAGGTTTCTATAATGATTCCGGAGGTTTCTATGATCAAATGATGGTTGGAATATGTTAATATGAAGCTAAAATGACTTATATATGAGTTTTGGCACTTCTAGGGGAGTTATGCTCGAGCACAGGAAGAACATGCTCGAGCACAGGCCATTTCACTCGAGCACGGGGTGTATACTCTGTTCTACTCTGTTTTACGTTCAGCTTGAGCGAGGTCTGGTATTTTGATCATATCTCTCAAACCACACGTCGGATTGACTCGAAACCGGTGGCATATGAAAGAGGACTCCCAACACGTAAAATTGGCACCAGAATCACATTGAAAGAAGATCAAATGAAGGAGCTATGATTCGTCGAAAATGAAATTGAAATCACCGTCACTTTCTGACACAGGTTCGGTATTTTGAGTATATCTCACAAACCACACATCGGATTGAGACGAGACCAGTGCCAAATAAAAGTAGACTCAAAGATCTTTCCATGGATAGGTAATTTACATAATTCTAACGTATATTCTAGGAGATATGCCTTCTGGAAGTTGATGCTTGTGCAGACTAGCGAAATATACACTCCTTCGATCATAACTTGCAGAATACAAGGAGTTTGGAGCTGATTCTTGTTGCATTGGAATGCATATGACAAGAGCATTCTTATGATACATCATTTGAATCAAATGAACAGATTTTTTCTAAAGCGGGCCCACATCACCCGCGAGTGTAAAAACTGACGCTCTGAAAATGTTGTGCGAGTGATGTCCAGAAGCAGCTGAAACGTGAAGAAAGTTGCAACACTCGAGCACTAAGGTATGCACTCGAGCAGAGAAGTCATTCTCACTCGAGCACACATGCGAGTGAGGGCATGCGAGTGTTTGGCCGAGAGGAAGTAATGGCATGCTTCCTTCGTTCACTCGAGCAGAGACGTCAATGCTCGAGCATGAGCATTCTGTGCTCGAGCAAGGTACTGCGAGTGCTGTCCAGAGAAGAGCTTCCCAGTGCAAAATACAAGATCACTCGAGCAGAAGTGTATGTGCTCGAGTGAGGGACCATATCACCCGCGAGTACAAAATCTCACTCTTGTCAAAATGGTGTGCGAGTGATGACCCGAGAAGACACTCTCAGTGGAAAACGCAAGATCACTCGAGCAGAGGTAGTTGTGCTCGAGTGAGACCTCACTTCACTCGCGAGATATTAAACATTCGGATTGCAGATTCAAATAAAAAACATTACACACGGTGGTTACACGACAAGCAAATGACGCACCATGAAAAACTGTCGGAAACACAAAACGCTCCACAACGTGATGTACAGCTCAAAATGAATCTTCATGCTGTCCAACTAGACACTCCACCTTGCTCCACAACGGACAGGAGCTTGTTTTTCAAATATGCCAAAACGTTCAAATGAAGCAGTGGGACTCCAACGGACGAATGTTCACAACGGTCATCATCTTCATCAACTATAAATGAGATAGCATTCAACTTTGATGAAGAGCTGAAAAAGATAGAGGAAACAGAGAAAAAAACTGAGACAGCGTGCAACCACATAGAAATGTGAATCCTCTGCTTCTATCCATACACTCTCTATTTTCAGTTTCTGTATTACTTATCATTGAGAGAGTGATTATTTGTATTGTACTTCAGTGAGTATTATATCCACTCTGTGAGAGAGTCTGTAAACACTTTCATCTATATTTCTGAGTTGATCTCAAGGTAGAAGGACCTTGAGAGGGTTGATTTTCTTACGGAGAAGCAGTAGAGAGAATTGCCGTAAGACATTCTGCTCGTAAGACTTACAAGGTGCAAGCAGTAGAGAACGTTGCTGCTCATAAGACTTACAGGGGTGTAAGCAGGAGAGAACGTTGCTGCTCATAAGACTTGCATAAGTAAGCAGGAGAGGAAGATCTTCGGAATTGCTCTGCTCGTAAGACTTGCCGTAAGGGGGAGTATTTCAGTGAGAGATTTGTAAAAGGTTTCACAAGTACCCGGCTAAACTTGTGGGAGTGTAAAGGCTTTTCTTGTGCCCGGATTAAACAAGAAGATAGTGGATTTGAAAATCTCAGGAGGAGCCTGGGGACTGGACGTAGGCCATCACAGATTGGACCGAACCAGGATAAATCACAGTTTGCATATTCTCTTCCCTAAACTCTTATATTTCCAGCATATATTATTTAATCTAACTGTTGATTTATAAACCTTCATACTTACTGTTTTCGTTAAGATACGAAAAGATTTCTAAAGTTCTTAAGTTTTTATTATACACCCAATTCACCCCCCCTCTTGGGTAATAGCCGGTTCTAACACCAATATCCTGACATGTCTATTTCTTTTCTTGCTTGACAACTTTAAGCATCCGACTATTACTAATTGAGGCAGATGGAATTTGTGTTGTGGGAGAATCCTCAATGTCCAAAACAGCTCTTTTCATTGCAGCCTTTTTCTTTCCCTTAGGAGTAGCAGGAGTAGTGTTTTGAGATACCTGTGTGGAAAGTAAATCTTCAGCCTCAACTGTCCCTCCATTAGCATGAGATACTTGATGAGAGGCATCTTCCTTAGATGGTGGGTCATCATCAGGTATTGCATCAGGGACTTTGTTAGATGATACATGTTCAGATGCTTCATTGAACTGCTCATTCAAGTCCTCACATAAGGTGTATTGCTGGACACTAATGCTAGACCCAATATGCTTCCCATTGTAGTCATTTCGTTTAAGCTTTAACAGCATCCTCTTTCCCACAACAAAGTCACATTCGTCTGGGAAATCATATTCGCGGTCTTGCTGTATCATGAAATCATCTCAGTCAGCATACAAAAAAATTCAGAATGATGTGGATCGAAGATTGCTGGGGTAGTAATAGAAAATAGCAACAATAATTGTCCCATACATTTTTCAAGTTCTGTTTAAGTTCTGCAGCAGATTTTTCTAGTAATTGTGCAGCAAGCTTGTCCCAAAACACAACAGAAGCACTTCCAGTATCATCAACAATAGAGTAGTGAATTTTCAGCCTGTTCATGTATAGAAATCTGTTATTCTTGTTACTTTCAGGTGTAAGTTAATGACAAGAATTAATTGAATAGATAAACTTACTTAGGTTCAATTGAGTCTGGCTTTTTTTTACAGTTTGGACAAACCAACATGTTACCCTCATCTCTAGGCTTAGAGGCACACTTGGAACAACCATCATAGGTCCATCCATGTTGAGTTTCCAGCTTCTGAATTAGACCGTTAACAACAAAACTTGCTCCCTGTGAGAAATAAGGCAGTAGCATTAATTGTTTTTTGTCATATGATGTAAACACTGAATAGTCAGTTAATGGGCTGTGTAAAAAATGGTACAATGTTCTGGTCTCCAATCTGGGAGATTGATATTCTGTAATTGTTACGCATAATGCTAGAGCAAGATTGTTGACTTGATTGTGTTGGAATGACTTGGCTTAAACTTGTAGTTATAGGTGAGGATTTGTCTTTGGCACTGAAATGAGATATATTTAGTTGCAAGATGATTAGTGGATGTAAAACTATCTTCAATGATACTAATTAACGTTCTATACATTATTTAAATATAAAGTAGGCTATTGCATACATTATTTAAATATAAAGTAGGCTAAATCATGTGACCTTTGAATCATTTCTTTAACTTTAGGTATAGGTGGGTTGAATGAAACTCTAGTAGCATTGAAGGAACTACAAACTTCAGGTATCCCTGTAGCTCTCAAATTATTAATAGAGTAAGATTAGTAAAGCAGAAGGTATATATATCAATGATAATTTGGAACTATATAATACATATGGCTGATTAGAGAAGGAGTTAAAAAGTTAAACAAAGCAATCTGACCATCTTCTGACCAGCCTATCCTTACAAGATTGATAAGCACCACAACTGGATTGTCCATATTCTCAAGCTATGCCATGTAAGCATTAGTGGAGCATTCATCAAATAAAACACACCCTAACTCATTGTCACTGGCATAATGATTAAATAACGTTTAGTCATCAATTTGATAATAATGTAACATGATGATTAGTGTTAATCTGTGATGTAGTTCAATAAAAGTACTTAATATCAGTCAGTATCATTTTCATCTTCTTCTTTGTGGCATTGTCCCTTCGATACTCCTCTAGAGGCCCCATAGTTTTGACAAAAGCAATGACATCTGATTGGAAAAAGAAGCCCAAAAGTTAAGAAATTGTACAAAAATATAACAACCTTGATTCAAGGAAAAGCAATGGTTATACCAATAAGGAAGTCAGTGAAATCTCTTTCTTCAGTCTTCAAGATTTCAGGGATTGAAATGAAAGAGAATGCATTAATTGGTATATCAGCTACTTCTTCACGCACAAAGGTCTGCTGAGTGAAACGGATTTTATACTGATGCCTTGTAGCTTTGTATTGGCTTGCATTCTGAGACACCACAAAGTTAGCAATGAAATAGGTCTTCCCTTCAATTAAAGACTGGTGGAATCTGTCTTAAACATCCATGTGGATGAAGGTAGCTTGGATTTTGGACCCCTGCATATCATAGAAATCAGATAATGGGATGAAATGTTTTTTTTAAAATAATGATACAACCATAGACGAAATGAATGTTAAGCAATTAATCAACCTCCTCATCAACTAAAATCATAGTTGTACAAAATAATTCAGAAGGAGATGTCTTTTGGTAGACATGCCACTTCCTAAACACACGAACAGTGATTGTCCATCTGTCAGTCCTATCATGGACTTCTTTGATCATTGAACGACGAGACATGTTGAAGGTGGAAGTGAGAAAGGAACTTCAGTGAAGTAGGAACTGAGAGTAAAAGGAGAAGATAAGTTAGTAAGGAGTTGGTGTGAAGGACTACAAGGGCTTGCATCTTATTTATGTAGTATGTATGCATGGCCTTTGGCGGGAATTAGGTTGCATTGTACCTAGGTTGAAAATGTGTTGAATTTTGAAAGGTTGAGTTCGAATTTCAAATCCTTTTTTGTGTTCCCTCCAGTTGGAACAGGACAAATGAAGCATAGCAACCTGAATCAATAAAAAGGATTGAGATATGTAATTGATAAAATGAATAACAGCATGGTAGGGAAATGTTATTATCTGTGCCAACTGATAATAACTTGTGAAGAGGATTTGAAATATGGTTGGATACTATGTTAAAGCATGGAAGACGGGGACTTAAACAGAAAAAGGTGATTATAAAGCTAAAAGTTAGCTAAATAGCAATTAGGAAAAGTGACATAAAGGATGGTGAACAGGTCTGGCTTATCTGTTCATAAGTCTACAAATCAAATAATAATCAATGGTGATATGTTGACAGCTGGTAACCAAAAATGATTTGTGATCCCACATGAGATACAAATAGAATTTCTGGATAATGTAAAACAGAGGACAATTTCAGACATAAAAGGACTAAAGCGAAGAACACTTTCCCATATAGTGGTCCCCAAGTTTCATATCCTCCACTAAGAGTATCAGAGAAGCCTTTAATTACACCAACCAAGTTTACCACAATAAGGGTCGTTGGAGGAATCTATACTGTTGTCCACTTCACTATGTACTTTAAGTCCAACTTTTTTTATTGTGGTCTGAATAATGACAAGAAAGTAAAGGCAGAAATAAAGGTGTTTGTTCTTTTCATAACCAAGCATCCAATTTGAGTTGATTACAATAGTGACAGCAGAAATAGACCAGGTAAAGGCAAGATATTTTAATTTTTATCACACCATCTTTGTTCTATTCCGGTGCTCCAACGGAGTACAAATCAAGTAAGATTGATGAGTAAAAGATTGACAACTGTAATGTAAAAGCATGGTCCATGGATAAAAGTATATAATATTGATGACTAAATGCATCTATAATAAAGTAAGATTGGGCACTAAGGAGGTGAAAATTATAATATTGATGAGTAAATGCATCTACCAGGGAATGAACGCACCTTTTCATGGTTTGAATAAAGACAAGAAAGTAAAGGCAGAAATAAAGCTGTTTGTTCTTTTCATACCCAAGTAGACAATTTGAGTTGAATACAATAGTGAAAGCAGAAATAGACCAAGTAAATTGCTTTTGTGAGTGAGGATAATGATGATACCATTTGAAACGTCACTTGCTTTTGAGTGTTTTTTCTGAGCCATTAATATTAAGTAGCTTTATTTATGTCGTGGATTTATCAAGTTGCTTTTGGAAAGTCTTCACCCCATATAATTGAGAGTCTTGTCACTTGCTTTAGGGTCCCATATGGTTGAACTCATCCATTTGCTTGTCTTTTGTCGTCGGAACCATTGTTTCGATTTTTTCCTGACCTAATATCCGAACCCACATTTTTTTTAGAGTTCAATATTGTGTTTAAATGTTGAACCCCTGTTGTTTTGTAGTAGGAACTAATATACCCTCCATTTTCTGCGTCATTCACATGAACTAATATACAAAGCCAAGATCCCACAACAAATGGATTTTGTTTCGGCTGTTTTATGAACTAATATAGAACTAACATATTAATATGTCATCTAAAATTCTGAAGTTTTTATTTAGTGCTATATGAAGGCTTGTTGAATCCAATAAAATTCTCAAGATTCTTCATATCAGCTATCTGAAGGGTTGATATTAGTTAAACCCATATATAAAACAACAAATATCACAACAGTGGCTAACCTGAGTCAAAAAACATTGACCCACTACATAGACCCACTTGAGAATTGATGAACTGATTAAAGTTGAAGAAACTAGCGAAAGGGTTCAGCTGATATGAAGACTTCAAGGAAAACAAAATTTACACTTCACAATTTAACATGACATATTAAAAGAACAAAGATAACAACAGGGGCTAACTTGAGTCCAAAAGCAGTGACCAAATCCATAGACCTAAACTCTTGAAAGCCAAAAACGTAATTAAGTTACATCCACCATTCTTTCCACAGTACATTAACCACGAGAATAAGTTATATACATTGGCTAAACAAAAGAGACTAAACAGCAACAGCAGCAGCACCATATCAATTTCCCTCATGCACCATCACAATTTCCCTTGCACAAATGCCCTCTGCTGAACATCGACCCTTAACAACAGCAGCACCATCACAATTTTCTTCATGCAAGTCTGAAAGAGGAATGGCATTGCCGGATGATGCCATGAGAGAGAGACCCTGTTTGGAGAAGGGAAAAACGGAGTATTAGTTGGGTTATTTGAAAGTACGATTCAGAGGAGGGATGAGGTATGTTATAAATAAGATGATGGATGTCTCATTGATAGTGTCAGTTTTCTGAAAGAATAATTACCTCTCAACAGGTTGAATTCATGGTGTTGATAGTGTCAGTTTTTTGCAAAATTAACAGAAAGTCCAGCATTAAAGAACTTACTTAATTGAGAGTGAGATTAAGAGGGAGGTGATTTAAGATGAACATCCAACATCTAGCTCAAATTCAAAATTTACAGGGCTTCTTTTACAATCAGAAGTTCATGTCAATGCAAATTGGTAACAAAAAAGTAGTAAACATCAAATTGATTTAAATATCGAGAGACATGTTACTCACCCCTCAATTCAAAATATGTAAATCCAACATCTAGCTCAAATTCAAAATTTACAGGGCTTCTTTTACAATCAGAAGTTCATGTCAGAGCAAATTGGTAACAAAAAAGTAGTAAACATCAAATTGATTTAAATATCGAGAGACATGTTACTCACCCCTCAATTGAAAATATGTAAATCCAAAATTCCAATAGTGTTACTTTATAAAAGTAACAGCTCCTTTGTCCTCTTTTAGATTCAATTCATAATTCAAAATTCACAATTAGAATATAAAACGTGCATGACATTAATAAAAGGACAAAACGTGCATGACATTAAAGCTGATTATAATAACTTAACATTTATAATGATTAAGATATTATAAACCATGAACATACAAGCTTGCAATTATACAACGAAATGAGTCAAAATAACAAAACCCAGATCCTCAAATCATCGTTACAAGAAATTAGTTCATGTAACCAAGGAAGGGAAATGAAAGCAGACACTTTAGATAATCTATAAGCATAAGATATGCAAACCATAAGGCAAGAAGTTCTAACTTTGGTATTAAAATTAAATTTCTCTTGGCAACAGCGATATGATGATTCACAAGCAATTTCATAACTCATGATAAATCCAAGAAACTAAATTGGCAGGAGTATAAATTCCCATCTTAAGGACTAACTTAAAAGTGCATAGTGCATAGCCACCAGCAATTGTGAACGACTCAAAGCAAAATAATGCTCAATAAGTTATTGACATTAAAAGTAGAAAGTAATAGTTCATATTTTCCTAGCTCATAACTCAATAAGTTTTGGTCCATAAGTTATTGCTTAAAATTTTTATTAAAATTTTTGTATTCTATGAAATGTCCAGTTTGAATGGAATAACAACACTAAAAATTTAATTGACTGTAAATTTATAGGCAGCCGAAAAGTTAAGAATAACAGCTCAGGAACATTACAAACGTGGAATTGCTGATGGTATTATTCCTGTAAGCACATTGATCCTTCACAATCTCTAACCTCGTAACTTTCAATAAATTGTAAGCGTTCCAGGATAATAAAAGAAAATGAAAGCCAAGAAGATGATTTACCTGATGTTCTTCTTCGCAACTTAAGAAACTCCACAGGTAGCAGAAGACAATGGCTTCTTGAATACAAAGAAAGAGGATTTTCAATTATGAATTCCGAAATGCTGAGAATGTTAGTAATAACTCTACTATGAAAACAATGACAAAACAGGGGCATCGTTGGCATGGAGCATAGTAAATTAGACGTCCTGAAATTAAACTAAAATGATGAACATACAGAGTATGCACGGAGGATGTAAGAATGGTTGATTGAAGCACAGAGAAGAAAGAAGTGAAGAGAAGAATGAGGAGTGTTTGTGCGGAAGTTGAAGGAAAAAGGAAGCAGTGAAGAAGATGATAGATGTATCAACCTAGCTCATAACGCAGAGAAACCTGTATATATACCAAAAAGATTACCTTAATTCCGTCACAAACTCCCCATCATCAACTTCGCAGCCTCGTCTTTGCTTCTCCTCAGGTTGCTTCTCGGCCAGCATCATCACCAGATCTGCCGATCGAAAGGCGATTGTAGGGCAAAGTGAGGGAATGAATAAAAGGGGGCGAAGGATAGGCGTAGAGAGCGAGGCTGATACAGATTGAGCCGAAAAGGAAGGAAGCTCGAGCACCAGATCTGCCGATCGAAAGGCAATTTTAGGGCAAAGTGAGGGAATGAAGAAAAGGGATCGAGCACCAGATCTGCCGATCGGAAGGCAATTTTAGGGCAAAGTGATGGAACGAAGAAAAGGGATCGAAGGATAGGCGGAGAGAGCGAGGCTGATACAGAATGCTCGAGAAGGAAGGAATCTCGAGAAGGAAGGAAGCTCGAGAAGGCACCTCGATGCAGAGAAGGAAGAAAGACAATATAAATGGAGAGAGAGAGGAAGGAAATAAAAAGAGACGGTGACCTATTATTCAGGATCTCGAGGCGTGTATGTGAGGAGGTGTAGAGAAATCTGAGACGTCATTTCCTTATAAACAGTAACTTAGCTTACAGAATGTTGATTTAATCTGAGCCGTGGAATCCTTAGGAACAGTGTTTGGTGGAAGAGTATTTATAGATATATAGATAATAGTAGAATAAATACATATAATATGAAAATAAGTGTCAAATAAAAAGTATAGGGAATTAATTAAACACATCATCAAAGGAAATGAGATAAAGGACTAAGGGTATTTGAGAAAAAAACTAAAAAAAAATTAAATAAAGCGAGCTAGCCCGTTTAGCCCGAAATCAAATGATGGCCCGAACCTGATTATTTTGGCCGGACTGACGGGTTGGTCCGAATTACCTCCTCTAATTATAATCAATTCCTTTTAAAAAATCAATTAAAAGATAACAATGATATATTTTAAAGATAATTCATTCGAAATTGGATTTTCATTATATCAAGTATTTATATGTGAGTTTTCTCCACATTAACTTACCTTTAGACACACAAAAAAAAAAAATTTACCTAAAAAGGATAAGATTCGTGGAGAATTGAGAGAAAGTCCCATATGAGAAATTTAATTTGTGAGGACGACTTAGAGTATTTGCAAATTTTGTAATCACAAAAATAGAGTTGGGAAAATGATTTGAGTCAGTCGGGCCGTCCCTTTTAGACCCTAAATTTATAAGGATCGAGCTTAAGATTTTTGTTTCAAAAGTGAACTCGGATCTAAAAGCGATGGCCTAAAAGAGCCCCATATATATATTTTTTATTTTTTAAAAATATTTATATGATAATAATATTATTAATTTTTTATATTTTATTAATAATGTTGTAAATATTTAGTTGTTATTATCTTTTTTTGAATTAAGTTTTATAAGAATAGCTTGTATTAAAAATCCTAAAAATTAAAAACTTATAAAACATTTTTTTATTTCATAAGTATTTTTATCAATTTTGTATTTTTTGACTTATTTTCTGATAATTATTTTGTTTATATCTTGTGTTGTTTACGTTGTTGACTATTTATATTTTTCAAGACATATTTATAAAAAATATTTTTAATTTTGTTAAATCTTCTCATTAATTATTTATAATTATGGTATGCGGACAATAGTTTACCTTTGATTATCACTTAGTGATTATGTTTGTTTATTGTATGATGCGTACCGTTTAAACCTTAAGTTTGACAATATTTATGTATTAAATTAAGACTTTCATTGTTGTAATTTTTTTAAAAAAACTTTAAAAAAATAAAAGTTATTAAAATAGCTTTGACCCTATAGGGCTAATTTTAACCTTTATGCTCACAGGTCGAACCTCAAAAAATAATTATTTTTCTTTAGTTTAATCCAAAAAGGCCTACCTTTTTAGACCATGGCACATGAAGGGTCGACTTTTTTCCCAACTTTACACAAGAGCACTAATACTAGAGCCGGTAAAACGGATCCAACCCGCGGGCCCACGGGTTGGGACAGGGTTAGGGTTGGGAAAATCCCAACCTGCGATAGTGCAGGCCGCATAGGCCCGCACCACATGGCCCACCGGCTGATGCGGGCCAGCCCACGGGTTGGCAGGTTGGCCCGCAAATTTTTTTTTTTTTACATATAATAATTTCACAATATTTATAAGCTGTCCACTCTTATCTTGATATTTCTCAATTCAAAGAGAAAAAATTTTAGCCTCTTCCCTTCTTTTTTAAACAAAATTATTATATTTTAGTTGTTTGAGGATGAGTTTATATTTTGCTTATAAACTTTGACAAATTTAATAATTTTATCTCTTAAATTGTGAATTATGTTTTTTAAATTTTTGTAAGAGGAATAATTAATACTAAAAAAGTGTGTTTCATATTTTCGACTACCTTTAAAAAATAGGATTTTTTTTTAAAAAAAATATGCAGGCCCGCGGATTGGCCCGCAACCCGCACACTGCGGGTTTTGCCAACCCACAGAAGTGCGGGCCACACGGGCTCGATCCGTGTGGCCCGCGGGTTGTGCGGGCCAACCCGCAACCCATGAGCTGATCCGTTTTGCCAGCTGTAACTAATACTATGATTTTAGGTATACATCTGTAATTAATTTTCTGACGGGACCTTTCCCCAATTTCCCCGTTAATTATAAAAACAAAAAACTTAAAAAAATCGAAATTAATCTCTCCGTCTCTTTTTATAAGGACTCCAGCTCGTTCAAGATTCTATCACCCTCCCAAAGATCCTTTTCTATTCTCTTCTCAATTTCCCATCTCTCTCCCCCTCTCATCTCACACAACACAATCAGAGTCTCTTTCCCCTTCTCTCTCTAACCACTGTATCATCAACCAGAAGAGAGAGAAAATGGTAGCAGAAGCCGGCGAGAAACGAACGCTCGTATTCACCTACGGAACCTTGAAGCGCGGCTTCTCCAACCACGTCCTCCTCCAAGATCTCATCCGCTCCGGCGAGGCCGCCTTCGTCGGCGTCTTCCGCACCACTAAAAAATATCCGCTCGTCTGTGGGCCCTACCGCGTCCCCTTCCTTCTAAACTTCATCGGATCAGGTCACCACGTTCGAGGCGAGCTCTACTCCGTGACGGCGCGTGGACTCGCCAAAATGGACGAGCTCGAAGGCACTACGCGCGGCCACTACGAGCGCCTGCCGATAACGGTGTTTCCGGATCGGGCCGAGAACGACGGCGACTGCGACGGCGAGGTGGATTACGGATTAATTGAAAAAGTCGTTATCAGTGACGGAGACGGATCATCGGCGATTATGTGCGCGGCGGAGGCGTACTTCGCGCACAGAAGCTACGCGGTGGAGCTGTGGAAGAAGAATGGGAAGAGAGGATTTGAATGTTACACCGAGAAAGAGGCGATAGGATATGTGAAGCGCAAAGATAGGCCTCAGAATCTGACGTTTCTGGATCATATTCGCTTGTTTGTTACTTCTGACTGAATCTGCATCTATGAATTTTCCCCTTTCTTTTTTGTTCTGTTTTTCTCGCGCGAGCAAATTTCTCCCTCCATGTGGATGGAAAATTGGATGCGAGGGCTTTCTCGTAATTTCGTAGTGAATGGTTCTGCTGGGTTTCGGGATCACGGCGAGTTTGTGATTTACATTCCCTTATCAAATCAGGCACTTTGCCTGGTGCCGCAACTGTCTGTTGGGATTATATGGAAATTTTGTCTGTGTTATCAGTTAACAGCTACATTGCATTTTTATAAAGTACGAGCACATAAATTAAAATTGACCTTTCAAATAATAAGAGATCAATTTTTAAAAATTATATTATAGGGGTTTAATTTAAAATTAAGGGTAAATGACAAAAATTTGAGAATTAATTTTTTAAAAATTTAATTATAATCATTTTTAGAAAAGACAAAGAGTTATATATAACTGGAAATATTTTTTGCCAATAACCTATAACTGGAAATTAAACTGGTGCGGTGCATATTGTCATGGATAAAAGGGGTATGAATTTTATATTGTTCAATTTTTGTCTAATTATATCATAATTCTTGAATATTGTATCATTGGTTAAGAATTCTTGTTGAAAATAAACTTATTTTTTGGTGTTGAAATAGTTAAAATTCAATACGAATGGCAGGTTAATGATAATTGGCTTAAAACAATATCAATAATTGCAAGAGACGTGTAATTAAGAAAATTAATTTTTTAAATATAAATCATTGGTTTAATATATAAAAAAGATTGAATTACCCAAATTTTAATTTAAATAATTAAATTTAACAAATTATATATTATTTTATAAGTCATAATTAGATATTTAAAAGTTGGGTCAAATTACCTTCATATCTATTAATTATTAGAAAATGCAAATACAAAGCCATAGAACACCGTCTCAATTTCGGGACCCGGGAATGCTGACGACCCACAAGAGAGCTTCAAGAAGCCAGCACCCCAAAGCCGGTGTATGAAACCTCCGGGGCAGAAGCAAAAGGGTCCCTCATTCAATTACCACATATAATATTACCTTCGGTCCTAATTATAAGATAAAGTTGAATCTTTTAGAGAAATTAAGGAAGCCAATTAAATTACTTAAGAGTATTTTTATTTTTATTTTTTTCTCCAAACTAATTGATATGACTAATAAATTAATATATAATCTTAGGATACTAAAAATATAAACACTCTGAAGTAATTTAATTGACTTCCTTAATTTCTTCAAAAAAATTAACTTTATCTTATAATTAGGACCGAAGAGAGTATCAAAAAGCCATAGATTTTGACGTGCAGAAAACATAGAGATCAAAATGTCACGAAGGATACAGAGACTAGGGGCTTGGATTGGCAAATATTGACGTGCTATTTGGTACAAAACAAAGGAAAAATTCACTTCCATCAATGCAACCCTAAATATGAAGTTTAGAATTGACGATTCAAGCAGGTAAAAAAGTTGGGGCTCTATTCGAAACCAAAATATCATTCTTTTTTTTTAAAAAAAAAAAAAAAAGGAGCCCTTGGGGCATTTTTCAAAAAATAAAAAGCCCCTCTTCATTTTTTTTTTTAAATAAGGGTATTTTAATCATTTGCAATCAGAGTATAATTTCCATTTGATCTTTTAATCATGCACTGTAATGTCAGATTTTGTTGGTCCTAATTTTTTTAAAAAAATTAAAATTAGGGCCAACAAAATCCATAATGGTAGTACTTGGTTGAAATTCTCCCATTTAAAAATTATCCTTAGGTGGGGAAAAATATTACTTCATCGTATCTTTAATATAAGATATATTTATTTAATTTGATTAAATTAAGAAAATTAATTAATATGACATGTATTTTCTAAAATATCATAATCATCTTTATTAATTCCTTCATTCACCTTCCTTTTTAATTATTGTTGAAGAAACATCAATAAAAGTAAATTAGGAAAAAAAATTGACAAATATGAACATCATATTTTTTATATATTTAGAATTAATATCAACCTTATAAATATGTCTTATATTAATAATAGCAAAAATATACTCTATTACAATAAAAAAAATGTGGGATCATAGTACTTTTTTTTTTTTGAAAAAAAGGAAAGTGAGACTAAATTCACTGTTTAATAATGTAGATCCCAACTATATTGTGCAAAATCATGATAATGTGTATTTGACATCATTTATTTTTGGGTAATAAATCTTTATTATTCATCTCACATATTTACCTCAGGCTATGTTTGGAAACACTTATTTCTGGATAATAAGTCCTTATTACGCAAGCCGAGATAAAATTCCTTTCACATACTTACCTCGTATATTATGAATCACGATTTATAAGTATTTATTGCCCAAAAATAAGTTATTTCAAACAAACACACATATTGTAAATCACGATTTATAAATATTTATTATTTAAAAATAAATTATCCGAAACCAACGTATAACTGACTTGTGTGGTACGATCATCTCTCATATAAGTAGGTGCCTAGCAATTGCATTTGGATACGGAACTCTAAAAGCAGAATGGCAGAGCATGTGAAGCTAAATTGTCTCATATCCCAACAAACCCCCCCCCCCCCCCCAAATCTTTTCCTCTCTCTCTCTCAAAGACAGCTATTTTTCTCAAGCAGGCAACTCCACTTATCATTGTTTTGGTTTTTTTAAATTTTAATTCACCGTGATCGTACCAAGCCTTACACATGATAGTACAAAGCCAAAGTTCCTTTCCCTTATCACGGTCACTGGGCACAGGATTCTGACACGTGTAGGGTGTGATGGGCCATCCGTACTTGTACCATCCCCACGTACCTTACGGCCTTTACCTCTTTTTGCCCAGAAATGAGACGCGTGTTGATGTTGTTTGTTGGTCGTTGTACTGCAAAATCAGTGGGCCCACTTTAGCAGAGGCACTTTCATCAAATTCAACAAACCTAACCCCCGCAATGGGCCGCCCCCATCTTGCTTTTGAGTGTTGTTGTCCTGAACTCATCCCTTCAAAGCACAATCATTATTTGATTAAAGGACAAGAATAGGGCGATTATTATGACAAACATTTAAAAAAAAAAAAAAGAAAATGGGAGAATTACACTCAAGCCAAAAGAAAAAGAGAAATAAAAAAATAGTTCCTATAGATTGCAAAATGAAAAAATGGTCCCAAGGAGTTGTCAATACAGATAGAGCCGGGAAAACGGGCCGAGCCCGTCGGGCCGGCCCTTTTAGGCCCTGGCCCTTCAAGGGCCGGGCTTGTAAATTGTAGCTTCAAAAGGAAGTCGGGCCTAAAAGGGCCGGCCTTGTAGGGCCTCGGACTTAAAAGGGCCGGCCCTTTAGGCCCATTTATTTTTTATTTTGTTTACTTGGAAAAGAACCATATTACATTTTTGAATTACCTTATTGAATTTATATGTCACTCTGTCCTCATATTGTATAAAGTATGATTATTGAGTATATTGTTTTGTTTAATTGAATCATATTGTGATTTTTGAGTATATTGTCCTGCCTATTAGACTAAAATCATATTATATACTATTCTGCCTGATAGAGTATAATTTTTTATGAAGGTTGTAATTATTTGATTACTTGAACCTACTGCTTAAAGTGAAACACAATCAAATGTCTTTGAAGTTGATGATAGTGGCGAAGAAGGTGAAAATGATAGTCGTCATACTCATGTTGTTTAGAGGTTAGAGTATTTAGTTTCTTGCCTTCTTATACTTTGACCGTTGTGTGAGTTATTTATGGACATGATTTTACCTTTGATTATACATTAGTAACTGTGTTTATTTGTTACAAGAGACGTGTTATTTAAACCTTAATGTTGACAACATATATGTATTAAATTAGAACTTTAATCGTTGTTATTTACTAATTATATCTCTCTCAGGAAAATACGCAGAAAAAATAGTTAAATATTGTGAAAAGGATTTCCCGGCCCTGCGGGCTGGCCCTGGCCCTGATGCTCTCGGGCCGGGCCTTGAAAAACTGCAATTTTCCTGACCCCGAACCCTTTAGGGCCGGCCCTGTTAGGCCCTGGCCCGTCAAGGGCCAGCCCTGTAGGGCCAGGCTGGCCTTGATTCCCAGCTCTAAATACAGATTCCTGAAGTTGTTAATGGGACCATTTCTTCATTTTTTTTCTTCCTTGGGACCTAAATATAATTCCCCCAAAGAAAATTATGAAAAATTCCACATTTAAAAATTTTATCAGTGAGACAAAAAATTTTATATACACAAAATATCGACACTCTACATTTTTTTTTTGGTAGATTAGGGGCGGGATCAAACTCGCATAATAGTGCCACATAAGGCATTCTTATTGGTGCCATTCTAAAAAAAAAAACAATTAGTGGTACTCAATAAATTTTGTATATAAAGAATATCGGTACTCTGGTTTAGTTCATTGAACGAAGCACAAATTCACCATGTTGCTCTTTTACCTTTTAATACTACGTGAGAATTTGATTACCTTTTCACTCCACATGGTGTCCATATGCAACTTTTTTTTTTGGGGGTAAAATGAAGATTAGGTATGATAAGTGTTAGGTGTTTATAATAAATATAACTTTTGATTTAAAAAGGTATCACAAACTACCAACTACCTACGCAAATTCTCACATCAACAACAAGATTACAAGGCACAATACAGATACTATAACTACTAGAGACTAATATGAAACTTTGAAGTTTCATCAAATAATCTATCTCAATGACCAAGAAGCATACAAAATTTACAACATATAGAGCGAATAGACCATTGAAACAGAACTCTTCCTTTTCTCTCATATTCCGTGGCAAGCTGAGTTTTCTTCACATTGATGGATTCAATGCCATTACAGTTTTCATCATTTTCTTGGATCCTTTTCAATTGCTTCTAAATACTTCTTCATCAATTTCATCGTCCTAAATTTTCACCTTTTTTATGTGACCTTTACAATGTTATTGTGTACACATATTTCTAAAGTTACAACAATTTAATGTTGCCATTACCATTGTTAGCTATATATTGGGGATGGACCACACCAGTCTCTACCGCAAAAAAAAATAAAAAAATAAAAATAAAAATAATCTGAAAAAGCAAAGAGGCAAGTGATGGGATGGGAGGAAGGATTAGGATCGCACTATGTGGAAAGTGGGAAGTCCCACGTTGCCTATTTTAGAAGAAAGTTGGGGTGGGGCGTCCAGAGGTATTTTGGACTTCATATGGTAAGCATTGGTTTGCCCATATTTTGGTTGAACCAGCAAGCTTTTGTTATTCCTCCCTCACAGCTATCCTAAAACTTATTTATTTAATTTGATTATATTAAGAACGTCAGTTCAATTATTTAAAATAATGCTATATGAACATAGTGATCATGATTAATGATGGTAAGGGTACGCTACTTGAGTGTAAGGTTGGATTAGCTGGAGGAAACCAATTTGGTTAGGGTAGATAAAAGGGGGGATGGTTTTTAGCCAACCAAAGGGAAAAGAAAACTAGTTCAATACTAATGGAAGCCAAATGGAGTAATTATGACATAAATATGAAGGAGGTATGGGTTGTGACAAGTGTTACCATCATATGCCTTGATGAAATCAAATGATGTAGGGTGAAGGGAGATATTTTATGAAGCACTCTTTCCTTCCTCTTCCCTTCATATTTTCGTTCAAAGCTAGAGAAAGAAGAGTGAGAGAGAGCTTGGAGACCTTGGGAGCAAGAGAGAAGAAGAACAAGAAGCTTAAGGTAAATGTTGGTTCCTTAAGCATTTTCTTGTAACATAGCATAAGATCATTCTCTAAACCTTTCTTCTTCATGAAATCCATGATTTTTAAGACACATTTTGAGCTCAATGAGAGAGAAAGAGGAGACGCCTAGAGAGAGAGAGGATTCAAGATTTTAAGAGGTAACCTCACAAACCTTAGATCTATATAAGTATGAAGTTGTTGTTAATGGTTGTTGTTGTTGTTGTTGTTGGTTTTGGTGATTTTTGTCAAGTTTGTAAATTTGGAAAATCCTAACCCTAATGGGTTATGTGCCCAAATTCCTTTAAATCATGATTAGAATGTGTTTAAATGAGTTAATAAGCGATTAGAAGTGAAAAAGTATAAGCTTTAGAAGTTAAAACACAAAAGTCCAATTTTCCCTTTTTCTTGAGAAACTTTCGGCCAAGGTTAGAAGTGGGGACAGGAGTTGGATTTTCATGAAATAGATGGTTCCATTGGATTCATTAGGAAAAAATAGGTGGGTTCATAGTTGGTCACTTTTTTAGAAAAGGCCGAAAAAACATAATTACGAAAACGCCCATAAAACCCTAAATTGGGGCAGTCAAGGGTATTTCGTAATTTGGCGGTGAATTTGGTAATTTCAAGCCCAGAAATGGATTCCTTAGGTGAAAATATGTCAGGATAGCCCTAGTCAAAATTTTAGAAAAACGTGCCATTGGTCGGGTACGGAGGGGCCAGGTTAGGGTCCTGGAGGCATTTTGATAAATTTTCACTATAGACTAATATAACCACAAGAAATACTATGGAAGAGTCTAAAATGATACTTGGATAGGTTATGACATATTTATTATACATTTAAAATTTTAGAACCGAGTCGGAAGCTGGAAGCAACATGTTTTACGAGGCACATTAAATGGGATTGATAATACTTTGAGGTAGGGACTACCATCTTTCATACACTATGTGAATAATTATATGTATTTGTTACTGTATTTCATTATATGATTGCGTGCTAAAGGCACGGTACCTAGTTGTGGTTCGGTGCCCAACAAAGGTATATCAGAAAATCCTAGCTGTAATTCAATGCCCAGCTAAGGTATATCGAAAATCCTAACTGTAGTCGGTGACTCGACTAAGATAAATATATGTGAATCGAATTGAACTTTCATTTTTGCCTAATATGGTGTATTACATATTTAATTTTCACATTTTATATGTCGATCGTATATGTTTACGGGGATTCTTCCAAATCTCACCCTTTTTTTCAAAAATAAACATCCCGGTGGGTGTCGGTGGGTCGAAAGGTAAAGGTGCAGATACAGAGAAGTGATCGGCACGTGTTGTGAGGCAAGGTTAAAGACAGTGGTTATAATTAGTCTAATATTAAGATATTCTGGGGAATCCTGTTATTATTAGAATTTCCGCTGTATTTTGTATTTAGTTTACAAACGATGTTGTGATTGTAAACGAATACTTTTATCAGTAAAATTGTACTCTTCTGTATGCCCATGGAATTCCGTCTTTATTACTCTTCAATTATCAAAATGGAAAAGGGTGTTGACACAAATCATCCTTCCACAAAAAATGTTGCAGTTGAAGTGGAGGTCGAAATGCTCAATCTGAGAGGCAAGACCTAACCAATAAAGCTTTGATAGCCCTTCAGCTAGCAAATATGCTTCTCTGGGAATCTAATCACAAGACATATTTCTAATTGATTTCCTTAAGATAATTAAATTTTTAAGGAGAAGATCACATAGCCATTCAACATCACTAGGGAGTTTCCAGAAACATGATCTTTTTGACACTTCCCTTATTAATTTAACTCGCAAGGTGTTGGAAATTGTGTTCTAAGAGCCAATCATTGTACTTTAAATATTATTAATTTAATGAAATTTCTCCATTCTGTTGTCATATTATTTGCATGTTAACTGTGATAATTGTATCTTTGGATAAATCATAAAGATTGTCCTAAAATGTCCTTGATCGGTCATCTATGCGGGAGCGAAGATGAAACAAGACCAATATGACTTTGATAAGATATGGAGATACGAATCAAAGTCTTAGGCACTTGTAAGAGTACAAGGTGCTGAACCGACCCACTATGAGAAAGCTACATGGATCTAGTCATAAGCTTTTCTCATGTATAACCACGTTACAATACCTTTTGACCTGAGGTCATCATGGATTCCTACATGAGAGTTGCTAAGCTTTGAATTAGTCAAAAGTCACTTTTGACCGGGTGATGATAAAGGCTATGATCGGGCTTGGTGGTCTTTCATGCAGAGGAATATGAATGATCAAGATGGAATTTATCCCTCACATTAGTAGAGAGATATTACTGGGCCCCTCGATGAGTGAATCTAAGAAATGTATGGCCATATTATAATGGAAAGGAGTTTCCATTTCTATTGTCAGGCTACTCAGGAATTGAGAAAGTAATGGTTAGAAACAAGAGGATGATATTATCCATGCCTCATTTTTTACCGATATAACGTGTGACAAAAGGGACGTGACATGGTTGTATGACAGGTTGTATCGTGATAATAATCCTCATATGAATTGGGTAGTCATAATGTTTTGCTAGAGGCTGCTTGCGACTTGTGGATTAGTACAATTATTGGCCCATTGCCAACTTCGTATGGGCCTACAGGGTTGAACACAAGAATGGCCCAACACAAAATAATGTTTAATCTAGGATGGATGAATTATATATATATATATATATTTGAAATATTATATATATATATATATATATAATGATATTATTATATTGTGTTAGTTTTAAATTTAATTTTATTAAGATAAATTAGATTTAATAACTAACATGATAGATATATAGTATCTTAGATTAATGGCTCTTTATTTGGATTAAATAAATAGGTTAAATTAAAACTGTTGGACAGATTTAATTTAAACTAAATTTATTTAATTAGCTCATCAAAATAATTAATTGTTAATTAATTTTGAAATTAATAAAGATTAATTTTGAAATTCGAATATAGTCCTCATAGGTTATAAACTTGATAGAGCATATATACTCATACATGTATGAGAATTCTAAGCCGCAAAGGAAACCTTAGGAGACATTGGAGGCGCAGTCTGTGTTGGAGAGCATTCGTGTGGATACCGGTAGAGGAAGCGGACCTGAGGTGTTAGCTTCTAGAGATCGAAAACCTGAATTGAACAAGGTACGAATCCTTCTAACTCGATTTAAATGTTGTTGATAGATCCTCGATTAGGTTCGTCGAAAATTTTAAAATTCTTTCGCTGTGCCTGCCGATCCTAACACAAGGACCCTTGTCTTAATAGTCTCCCCCGTTTGTCCATCATTATGGTTGCTTTACCCTGCATTGCCCCCTGTCAGAGTCATGAGAGACAACCATCAAGAATCCTTAGCCATTGCAATAAGATTTAGTGTCACCTAAACCAGCAAATCTAACCACCACCACCAGACCACAACCACTGGCGTTATTGAACCCGTAGGAACCCATCTAAGATCCACCGCCTTGCCTAAATCTTCAGATCTCCCTTTTGTCATAGCAAGATTGTTGCTCTCGTTCGCCCATACTTGATGCTCCATAACTCCAACCCAAGAAGGCAATAACCCCTGCTTCCAATGTTGAGGAAGCATCACTCCATTGCCACTGCTTGAAAACCCTAATTCCCCCAGTTGAAGCCAGCCGCGCAACCGAATAGAGGTAGCACACCCATCTAGCGAACAAAGGGGAAATGGGTTTGAAGACCACCTAATGACTCCTACTAGAAGAGGAGAAGGAACCCTCCATCGATGAATGAAGAGCTGACCTGGCATGCCCAACTTTGCTGCCAAAACCCTAGAAAAGGGAAGAAATCCTAGCTGCTTAGGTCATATCATCGAACTCAAAGGTGTTTTTTTTTTTTTGGGAAAATGTCAGCTAGGTCTCAAGCTAGGGAAAAAATACCATAAAAGTCCCTTTGAAAAGTCAACTGTTAGAAAAGTCCCTAGGGACTTTTCTGACATGAATTCCCAATGGCCATTTACCAAAATACCCCCAAGCAATTTAACCACTGTCATTGGTTACAACATGTTATGCTATATTTACAATTTCGTAAGTCATATTAACAATATAGTAAGTTACGTTTACAACATGTATATAAAATACGTGATTGTGTTGCGTTTACAACCTCTTCAGTTACGTTTACAACTCATTAAATATAACGTAACATGTTGTAAACGTAACTGATTATGTTATTAATATGACTTACGATGTTGTAAATATAGGATAACATGTTGTAACCAATGATAGTGATTAAATTGCTTGGGGGGTATTTTGGTAAATGGTCATTGGAAATTCATGTCAGAAAAGTCCCTGACAGTTGACTTTTCAAAGGGACTTTTGTGATATTTTTTCTCTAGCTTGGGACCTAGCTGACATTTTCCCCTTTTTTTTTTCCAAGAATCAAGTCCTTAATTTTGTAGGTGCTACTGATCTAATCTCAGCAAACAGCCCATATCACTCAAAATTAATACCACACAGCCCATATCAGTAGTACCAAACATCCAGTATGAGGATTTATACACTAGCCCAAAAATTGCTACAATCTTGCCCAGGCCTAACAAATTCAGTGGCCCATCTTATAATCATAGTAAAACTGATGAATTCGAATTTCGCAAAATCTTTCATTGAACTGTCAAGTGTAAACCGTGGTTAGACAGGCATGGGGAAGAAGACGATACTTCTTGCTACTTCTCATAATTCGAAGAGAATTCCATAGGAAGTTGAGTGTATTCAACACAATTATCGTCGAACCAGAAAACCGTTTTCCGATAGTGATGGTGGTGGAGGCGTTTTTCTGGAGGAATTGCGCGCAGCCACCTGAAGAAATTGAAAAGCTTCCGAATCTGCTTCTTCTTTCTGGTCCTCCTTCCTGCGGCAAAACCTCTCAGCTTTTTCAGTTTGCATTCAATGTCGCAATATCACTCACCAACTCCACCACTTCCAAAGTTTTCTTCATTTGTCACCGCCATAAGTTGGATTCTAAACCCCCTTTTCTTTCTCAGGTATGCAGATCTCTAACTGAACTTTACTCTAGCACTGAACGTCTGCCTAATCACGGAATTGGCTGGTTTGATTTAGAATGTGATAAAATAGTCGGCCTTAATTGTTGAAACTAGAGGTAATCTGTTTAGAAGAAGAAATATCAAGCTAAGTATAATAATTACGGTCAAAATTATCGCATTAGTTTTTTTTTTTGAAAAAAATTTCGGGGTTAGTGAGTTGTTGTTATCAAAATAACATGGGTTATTGCCATTAATTTTAACCAGGAATTAATGTTTTTGTTTAGGTCCCAAATTTCGGAAGGGTTTATTACGTTTTGGAAGATAATATTGCCCATAGTTCGGAGGGGTATCATGTAGCTTCCCTTCTTTTGAAACCCACTTCAAGTTTTGTGAATTTCAGGGCATTGATGCGTCTTCTGATGTCTTCAACCGTATACAAATGAAGTATGATCATCAGTTATCACCACTTCACTCATTGCTACTATATTTGCAATTCTGATTGCTTTTTTTTAGTTCTGCTTTGAATTTGATTATCTTTTCCTTTTTCATGGTTAAGTAAGGTATGTGAATGATGATGAGGACATCAAGAAGTACTTTGCTGCCTTCCATCTGTATGATGTATTGCCTGCTGCTGTTATAATTGATGATTTTGGAGATTTCTTTGATAATAGGTAATTCAGTCCTTAAAGTCTTGGATATGGGCTAAGTTACAACCTTTTTTTAAATTCCCATGCGAAATTTCGGTAACTCCTTAGCAACATTTGTCTAAAATTCTGAATTCCCAAAAGGATCTGCCAAGAACGTCATTGTAATCCTCGTGGAAGAGATTTAGCAATGGTCAGGAGTCTAGCTTTATGTCACAATGCAATTACTTATGCAAAGTAAGTGTGCATTAACTTGAGTGAGATGCTTCATTTGCATGACTGATATATTTGATCAAAGTCTTTTCTAACTTCTTTAACAGTCAAAAAGGATCTTGCAAGCTTCTATTATCAGATACATACCATGGAGACTCCCCAAGGTTGCATTTCATCTATAAGAAATGGATACCCTCCATCCTTACAATCAAAGGTTAGTTGAATATGAAATGACTATATATAAGTATGGTCCTTGTACTTGATTATCTCCTCCGCTCTCCTCCCTATTTGAGTCCATTTCCTCCAGTCCTTAATACAAAATCTACTTAACTAATTTGAGTAGATTAAGAAAGTTAGTTAAGTTAGTTATTTGTCAAAAATATCTATTGATGTCTCTAAATTACCTTCTTAAATCATTTGTATTTAAAATACCCCTTGAGTCAAACTCCCCTTAACATGTGCAATCAATAGGAGTAGTTAAGGAAAAAAATGAAAAATATGGGAGATAAAGTGGATTGAGGTCTTATATTTAGGACTAAATCTATTCACTCAGCTACTCTTGTATTAAAGATTGAGGTAGTATTAGATTTCGCTTGAACATTTATAGAGGCCATCCTACCTTGGTAGAAGGAAGTACCCTTTTCATGACCTTTATGTAGCTCTCAGATTCATGTCAACTGTACCTTCTTAGTGACGTGCTAATTACACTTGTCATATTTTTGAATCTTTCAGAAGGAGATGAAGGTGGATCATTCATTCTAAAAGATAAGAGTTCTTCAGGAACTCAGAACCCTGATAGGACAAAAGTTGCAAAGTATTCCATAGCTCTTCAGTATCTGTTATTGGAGAGAATTGCTGAAGACCAAACGAGCTAAATTTTTCATCATTTGCAAAATCACAACTTTGTGTATCTCTAACTGGATGAAATTGATACTGATTGTTTCCTTTTCACCTATTATACTTGTATTTCTGCACACATCCACTGAACCAGCCATGTTATTCTCAAGATATTATTAACTTATTAATTTCTGTTTGTAAGTTTCCCTATTTTTCTCACCACTTGGTTGAGTTATATGCTTTACAATGGACTGCCTATTTATTGAACTAATCTAAGGCACAGATTGGTGACACTAACAACAAAAAACCTCTTGTACTTTGGCTCTTAGATGATCATGATTTTGCAAATTTGGTATCTGCAATTCATCAATTAATTATGAGTAACAGAATATCCACAACAGGTAACTAAATTAAGCATTCTGCAACAGGTAACTCCTCTTCCTCTTCCTCTTCCTCTTCCTTCTATCATCCGGTCGTCTTAGTGTTTTTTCTTTGGTTAAACTTTATGACTCTTTGGTTTAAAAAAAAAACTTTATAACTCTATCTACTAAGGCTTTTTTTATTTTTATTTTTTGCCAGAATCTACCAAGATTACCTTAAGTGGCCCTGTGACATTGGTTGGTTTACAAAGTCCATGTTTTAAATCAGATATTCAGAGAGCAGTATTGATCAATAAACTCTTTGTTATCATAATCAGATCCCTTTACATTTGAAAAAATGGTGGTTGAGTATATCAATAAGGTTTATACGAGATAATGATTGACAAAGTACTTCTATGAAAGACTAAACTAAAAATCATCTTCTATGTAAGAAATTTAAATAAACTTTTTGTATTTATATATATTATTAAAATTGTACATGAATACAAAATATATAATATACTCCCTCGTTTCTATTTATAAGGTCATATTTTTGGAATTAATCTGCCTCTTTTTATAAGATCATCTTTGGAGTTGTATGAACATTAAATGCATTTTTACTAATGTTGCCCCTAATTAATTTTCCCATACACTTTATTTCATCATTTTTTTATTATTACTTCTCTCATTTACCCACTTATAAATAAGGGTATATTTGAAAAATAAGCATATTTTTTACATCTTTATTTCTTTTGACTAATTTTAATTATTTCCTTAAATAATGTAATCCAGTTAATATCACCTTTATGAGAACTTACATTTTTTTCATACGCTTGATAACAATGTTACTTTTTATAGAATAATAATGTTATTGTATTTGATCCCTAGCTGTCACCATTGTCCATCCCGTAGGAGAGGGGTGTCTCCATTGATTTCTCTCTCCATTTACTTTCTATCGAGTGTATCTACTATTAGATTAATTTTCAATGGTTGGGATTTATTATGTTAGATTTTTATTATATTGTTGTTTTTTACATATTATTAAATCTCAACCGTTGAAAGTTGATCTAATGGTAGATACACTCAATAGAGAGAAAATAGAAAGGGAAATTCCCTACATCCGTCGCTGCACGTGTGTTCCTTCTCCACCATTTTCCCCCATTCGCTTTTGTCATTGGTCGTCTGTCACCATTGCCAGACTGAATCTGCTTGGCTCCCTTCATCTTAGTGTGCCGCTTCTGGTTTGGCTTTTTTCTCTTAATTAGTTGGTGATTTAGTTAATGCTAGTATGGCAAAGCACGCTGGGTGGCCCTCTTATGCCTCTTCGATGGCATACTTCAATAGATGGCACTTTGTGGTTACTAAGGTAATAGATGACCGTAAATTGCATATCTCTTAAGTTACAATCTTTGATTAATATTCACTGGAAATTGCATGGATTGGTGTTGGTGGTTCAACAGATTAATTCTTCCTACTTGCTTTATTTTCAATATGAGGAAGATTTGCTTTGTATGCTATTGCATGGTTCATGGCTATTGCAAGGATATCTTATTGTTCTGTATCCATAGAAGCCACATTCTTATTTGTCTAATATGCATGTTCATCATATTCCTGTTTGGCTCCAAGTCCATGGTGCTTACCTTTAAAGCAATACTCAGAGGAGGAGGCTAGACTCATTGCACAGCATTTTGGAAGTTTTATTTCTTATGATGATCAGAGTCAATTGAATGGTTATGGTTTACGCATCCTTGTCCTCCTTTCACAAAATGGTTTAAATTTCAGCAATCTTAATCTTCAGCATTTCCAATTACTTCATGGCTAACATGGGACAATATCTCTAGTTATGGAGCATGTTGGAAGAGTCTGTTCCTCTTGTATGGGCATTGGGCATGTTGCTAGTCATTGCAAATCATATTCCAACTCCTACTCTCAGTGTTTAGTTTCTGCTTTGAGACCTCGATCTGCTGGAGTCAGATATGAATCCTCTTCTGGTTTATATGTTTTAACTGCTAGGGCGCCTGGAGTTAAAATTGCTACTCTTGGTAGTCTACAAAAGGTCAGGTGCAAACGAAGAGCAGAGTTCCTTGATTTGGATAACAGGGTTTGCAAAAGAATTAAAATTCAGGAATCTGCAGCTAGGAAACGTATGTTTTGTGAGACATCAATTCCTATCACCCAGCTTAACAAACGGGCTTAATGTTCTTTAATTCCTACCTCCCAGCTTCATACACCAGTTTTATTTGAGGCACCAACACAAATGGCTGATGAAAGTAACAAAACAGTGAATTCCTTTAAAGCTATTCTTATAGGATCTTTTATCAATGATCACAATTGTCGTAAACATCTGATGCAGGATTTTCAGAATATAGAAAGTTTAGTTCAAGGTATTTGGTCTTCAAAGAAACGATCTCGAGTCTCTTTTGATCCTTCTCTTGACAACCTTGATTTCTGTGAAAGATCCCATTCCTCTTCTAAAAGCATACGACAGGATATCTCTCTTGAGAAAATTGGTGACATCTGCCTTGAGAATGCCCTTAATTATTATCAGCCCAAGCGCCAGCGAGGAGCAGAGTCTTTAGCTTAGGAAAACAGGATAGGAAATGCCCAAAATTTCAAGGTACTAAGGATCGAAAACGCATGTATAGTGAGCAGCTAACTCCTATCACTTTGCAATATAAGCGGGCTCGATATTCTTCAAGTGATGTATCTGTTAAGGTTGTTGTTGGCTTCATGGTCAAGGCTCCTAAGTTCTCTGATGTTTCATCCAAGTTGACGGAGGTAGTTCACAAGGATGGTGATGTTGAACTTTCGAATAGGAGAGGTACTAAACGGTTGATAGGGGATGATGACGGTATCTTCAATGAGGTTACTGTGCATGGACTGCGACAAGTCTTAGGTTTTGGTGGGTTACCCTACAATAAAACCTGCTAGACGATCCCATGATTATAAAGAGGGGCCATTATAGTTCAGGTGATACTGTGGCGGCCCCAAAGATTTGAAACTCACCCATATTTCTTTTTTGTGTCACTAATCTTTGTTTTTTGCAGGTCTTAGAGTCCAGATTCAAGGTTGGCCACATGAACAATTATAGCTTTTATGGAACTTCTGAGTATTGCAAACGTTCGCTCATTCAATATGGGGCTCCCAACTCAACATTGGAATTATGCCCACCTTTTTCAAGCCTAGTTTGGATAGATTCCCGTGTCTTCTCTTTTGAGAGTGACCTTTGTGGCATAAGTTACTTCATTAATTTTTTGTTAATGGATTTTTCACTTTGCAGCGTCGCAATACGAGGATTTTCTGTAGGGTGTATCACTTGCTTATATTATGTTGATGAGTCTTCAAATTTATGGCTATGAAAGGTTGCTATATATGGTCAGCCTTCCTCTTCAGCATCACTCCACCAAAGTTATCGACACTCTCTATGTGCGACTTGTAAGCTCACTCCAACTCCTTATCATGGTCGTATAAAGACCTTTTTCAATAGCTCAAAGCTATCAACGTTCATCGGTGACCCGTTGTGGCGTATTTTCATGTCCATTGTTAACTCAATGTTGCCGAGTATCATCTACTCTTTTGCCTTTTGGGACTCCAAGAAGTGTTTAGTTTGATGGTATGGCAGCTGGTTAAAGATGAGACTCAAACTTTGGCAGGTCTGAAAGTGTTAACTGTCTTTTGGGCCCTTTGAATGCGGCTTCTTCTTCTTTTTATTTCAAAAGTTGTTGAGTCAATGTTAATGTCTGCTTACTATAATGTTTCTATTTTTGGACTTTGAGTCCCCAATCTGATCTTGACCCATGATCAATTGGCGGTTCTATATGTATCGTTTTATCAGTTTGCTGTCTTCTAGGGTGTATTTGGTTTGAGGGGAGGGGAGGGTTGTTAAATTACAATTTTGAACAAGGGAAACCTAAAATTTACCCTCTCATTCTTTTAAATTTTGGTTTCCCGCCTAAAATTTACCCTCACATTCCTTTTAAATTTTGGATTCCCGCCCAAAATTTAAATACCTTCAACCCAAAAAGGTAATTTAACCCCCATCTCCTTCCCTCCCTCCCCTACCCTCCCTTCAAACCAAACACACCCAGGGCTTGTTTGGTCTGAGGGGAGGGGAGGGAAAACGGGCGGAGATAAAATTTTTTTGAGTTGAATTTAAAAAAATTGGAGAAGTGAGGTTAAAATTTTTTAATTAATTTTTCTTACTCTTTTATCTTATATATTATCTTTATTAAAATTTTATTACCCCATTTCTTTAATATTTTAAAATTCAACTCATAAAAATTTTCCTTCCCCTTTCTTCCCCTCCAAATCCCTCACACCAAATACACCCTTGTAAAAAAAAATGTTATTGATATTGATTGATTTATCTGCTTGATTACTATTAATTCTGTTCGAGAAGTTAGTACGCTGCTTATCAAACTTTCAAGTTTGACCTATTTAATTAAATGAATTTAATATGTCAATCAATAAGTTGGCGGTGAACTTCTCACAAATCAAATTTGAGTTGATCACGACTCCATATATATATATATATATAAATGCTTTTAAAGGCTATAACATACTATTGCCGGTCCTTAATAAGTTGGGTGTCTACTCTTTTTTGGTCAGATGGGTATCTACTTCAAAGGAGTAATAAATATTATTAAATAATATTTTAAAATTAAAAATTATAATGAATGTTATAGGAGTATATGAATTTATTTTCTTCAGACATACCAAACTAGTGTTTATGAGCCGTAACATACTTATCTTGAGTCTTTATTTTCAGCATGCCATTGATTATACCCCCTTTGCTCTTGTGTGGAGTCTTTCAATTCATCATTCTATATCTACACTCTCCAAACATTAAAAAGTACGTACTATTTTCTTAATTTTTTTTCTTTACTCAGTTCTATCATAAATATAAGACATAGTTACTTAATTTAATTAAATTAAAAAAGTTAGTTAAGTTAGTTAATATGACATGTATTTTCTAAAACACTCTAATCATCTTCTTTAATTTACTCCTCCCCTCCCTTCTTTGATTATTGTTGAGGAGGCATCAACAAAGGTAAATTAGGAAAAAATTGACAAATTTAAAAAATATATCTTATATTTAGCACCAAGATCCGCTTCCAAAATATATTTCATATTAAAGATCGAAAGTAATATTTGATAAAGGTTTTTTTCTTTTGAAACTTTTAGAGCGTAAAATGTTTTCACCTTTTTCAATAAGTGTGTTTCTCGATATTTGAACTTGTGTTATTATGATCCTCCTTATAAGATGCGACCGCTTACCATCTTAACCAACAGGTAGTTGGTTTTTCTTAACTTTAACTTCGTCTAAAATATAAGTCCAGTTTAATAATATCTAAAACATTAATAGTTATTTTTTTATTTTACTTTTCTATACAATTAATTAAATTCTAGAAGTATTTAATCATTATAATTAATATAGTATTGACTTTTTGTCAAGAATATATTTCAAAATTTTTTACAAATTTAATGTCATAATTACATTTTAACTCATATTTTTTTTGTCTATATAAAGTTATTAAACCTGACTTATATTATGGACATTAGGAATGTGTGTATTAAGTATCTTACTTTTATATGAATGCAACAAAGAATAAAGAGGGAAAAACTAAAATTAAAATTTTAAAATATATTAATTCAATTACAACTAATTCAAATGTGACTACAAAGATCTTTGAATCGATGTACTTACTAGTCCAATTATGGGAAATATTTTATTCTCCTCATTTGGCATGAGTATAGGCTAAAAATAAATAATTTCCTTGAATTTTAAATTAGTTATGCATATAACTCATAACTTTTAATTAAATGGGTAAATCAACATTCTAATGTCCCATATTTTGTCTAAGGTTAAAAAAGGTCTGATATTTTGGGCACTGGTACTCCCCCCATTAAAATTACTCTTAATTTTTTGCTTATATATATATATATATATATATATATATATATATATAACTTCTTAAAACCCCCATCAGCCCATCTTGTCGTTATCAAAAAAAGAACCCCATGTTGTTAAATTTTCTCATTAATTTACTTATTAAAATTGCCATATCAAATTTTTAAAAAAAAATGAAAAGACATGTGGAATCTTACGTGTGCCATATGAAATCTGTACCACCCAAAAATCACGTTCCAAACTGGAATCATATTTATAACGTGATTTGAAAGATGCCCGTAGTAAAAAAAAAAAAAAAAAATCTCATTCTCCAATGTAGTGTAATAGTGTTATTAACTGCAAGAGTTTTTTTTATTTACTAGTAGTACTCGTAATTAAAAAAAAAAACAGCTAAAACGTTGCAAGAAGATGAAGAGAATGGTATTAAATGGTCCATAAATTTTTTGTCTGAATAAAATTATTGAAAAGCTTAAATTTTTATTAAAAGAGACAAGCCTCAATGTGTACCTCCTCCATTCCTAATTATAAAATATATTTTAGAAAAATTTTAGTTCAAAGTTTTCTACTTTTTAGTATTTCTTAAACGTTTTTCATGAATTGTCTCAAAAATTGATATAGTGATAATAATAATAATAATAATAATGATATTTACAATCATTTAATTATTACAAGTAAAAACGGAATCTTGAGTTGTCTTTTAGACAAATTTAATAATATTGTACCAGGCTTTCATTAAAATGTATGATGTAATTAGAAATAGTTTATGTTTAGTATTCCTATCAGAGAGTATATATTTTAATTTAATTGAACAAAAGTAGTTTGACCATATAAGTTCGCCCAAGTATTTTATTTCCTATTAGAAATACAACATATAATATTTATTATTTTTAACAACAAGAGATAATATTTATTATATTTCTTTCAAATGTTGAAATGAAATCACTTCCTTTGTTATATATATGTATATATATATATAGAGAGAGAGAGAGAGAGAGAGAGAGAGAGAGAGAGAGAGAGAGAGAGAGAGAGAGAGAGAGAGAGTATTTTCTTCAAAATGAAAAAAAAAAAAAAAACTTTCTGAAGTTTTTAAAAGAGAAGATTCCAAGCTGCAATTCTAAGCGCAGAAGTTGTTCAGAATCGAACACTTGGCCGTTCATGTTTTTCAAAAAATTCTTTTCTCATAGTATTATTCTAACTCGTTTTTTTTTATTACTAAAATTTAGCATCCTATCCAAATATCAATTCTTTTCTCGATATATTCTCTGCATAAAAAATCTATTAGATGATTAGTTGTGTGTAGGTCAAAATTATTCTTCCAAACTAGTACTTGTGTATGTTCATTAATTTATTTATATTCTTTTGTGAAAAATATAATATTCTACAACTAGTGTTATTTATTATATAATAAGTCACTATATTAGTTTATGAAGTAACATTCCAATGGTGAACGGATCTGATTCCTTACATTTATGTTACACCAAATTTTCCATTTAAATAATTTTTGAGCTTATTTTATTTTTACTTTTAACCAAAAATAAATTCAAATTGATTGGTAAATATTATTTCATTTCATGCTATATTCATATCAAATTTTTTAATATATATATATATATATATATGTATGAATAAAGTAAAATTCAAACATGACACTATGACAGTTTTAATTGTCTCATTAAAAAAACTGCCTCTCAATACCCTCTGCCGAGATGACATGTTGTCCTAATAAAAATAAGTGTAGGATTATTTATGAAAACGAAAACAACAATGAAAAATAGACCTGTCCATAAGGAGTTGCTGTAAAATTAACTATATTCAATGTTTAAGAATTTTTTTGATCATATTATGGAATAAAATAAAAAATACAGGTTTATAAAATAAGAGATATATTTACATTTTTAATAGATAATAAATTCAATTATTATATATTGATAGAAAAAATATAATGAATGTTCCATATACTTTTTACAATAACTACAAGCAATAGTGCTAAGAACAGCCAAGTTTTGACCACTTGGTAAGTTCATAAAATGCATCACTCTAGTCCCATTTATAAGAGGTAAGAAAAAAATTTTGTTCGAAAAAAGAAAAGAAAAGAAATTGTTGGTTCTAATTATATAAGACTTGTCATTAATTTTTTAGCATTACCTCTTATAAAGTGTCTGATATATATTATTCCATTTTTAAAATATGAATATTTAATATAGGTAAAGTTGAAAAGTTAATAAATCATTAAACGAGATTAATATTTTAATTTTTTTTATTATTTCTAGTAAAATGAAAGAAGTGACATTTTGCATGCAATAGGATTGATGATACATGATAACCAAAATTTTAGTTAGTATGACTTTAAGGTAAAAGTGCCCAAAATGTGTAAAGAGAATGCCATTTATTTTATAAAAAATTAAGTATATAAATATTCATCCTGACTTAAAAGATCTATAAAAGATGAGTACTACATGTTTATTAATGAACCAGGTGTTCATCTTAAGATATAACTCGTGCTTATCTGTTGGCCAAAAAGAAAAGAAAAAACTCGTGCTTATCACTTCAATATGTATGAAATTAAATGCATCTTTAAATAAGTTTTGTCGTATTAAATTTGAAGATTAAATCAATTTATAACATCAAACATTTGGTTTATTATTCAAAGATAAAAAGTTTAAATCTAATTTTGACAATATAACATTTGCAAAAGCTTAGAACATATATTTATTTAGTGTATAATCAAAAATAAAGGAACAACAAATAAAACTTTTCTTTTTAAAAAAAATATAATTCGAAAAAATAAAAAATAAAAAATAAAAAATATACATATATAGTCAGAAAATAAGAGGAACATTCCATATTATTGTTTTGATTATTATCATCAAACAAAAAAGTAAATAAAATAAAAAAGGAAGTTCCTTCAAACAAACGCGTCTCGTGATCTTGGGTTTGGGCGTAATGTTCGGTTTTGTGGACTTTGTAACAGAGAGAAAAGAAAATAAAAAGAACAAAAATTTGGAAAAAAGAACCCAAAAAAAATTAAAGAAAAGAAGGATAAGCAAACAACGCACTTCCAAGCCTTCCTCTCTTCTTTCCTCCTCTTCTCTTCATCTGCCACCAACCACTACAAAACCATCCTTACCCCTCTCCTTTTCAATTTCCCCCTTCTCTCTCTCTCTTTTTCTCTCTCTCTCTACAAACCCATTTTCTCTGAGCCAAAAAGTTGAAGCCTTTCTTCTTCTCATGATGAATCAGCAATATCCGACCGTCCCAGAAATCAATCCCACAAACCCCACCACGCTAATCATGGTTAGTTCTGCTTCTGCTTCTGCCATCTACAATCACACCCCATTTTCAGTTTCAGTTTCAATTTCACTTTTCTTCTCACACATTCTTCTTTCTTCTTCACTGTCTCTAATGGGTTTGAATTTGATTTTGCCTTTTTGCTCTTTTTGTGTGTTTCTGGGTAAATTAGGCTGGTTCTGCTGCTGCAGCTCAAGGGGTCAACGAGGAAGATGATGATGGGTTGAATAATGGGGAGGAAGAGAACAACAAATGGCCGCCATGGCTGAAGCCTCTTCTTCAAACTAGCTTCTTCGTTCATTGCAAAGTCCACGCCGATTCGCACAAGAGTGAATGCAATATGTATTGCTTGGACTGTATGAATGGAGCCCTCTGCTCTGCTTGCTTGGCTTCTCACAGAGACCACAGAGCTATTCAGGTATAAAATTAGGTCAAAATTGCTTCCCCTTTTTAAAGGGTCGATCATTGAATTTCGATCCAATTCTTCCAGAAATTGAAGTCAAAAGTTCAAAATTGTTGCATTTTTGTTCTCTGTATTGACATTCCTTCATTTTTTAGGATCCAATCCCTTTTGACTGTTTCAAACCCCCAATTTCATTGCCGAATTTTTTCATCTTCAAAGTCAACAAATGGATTGCCAGTTTCAATCTTGCTTCTTGAATCCTCTTCTCTTTGAATTAATGATCATCCTTCACCAATTCAGTTTTTCATTTATTATTTGCATATCTGTATACATACTCTCTTTTTCTGTTGAATTCTGTTTTTGTTGTAAATTTTTGCAAGATAAGGAGGTCTTCATACCATGATGTGATTCGAGTATCTGAGATTCAGAAATTTCTGGACATAACAGGGGTCCAGACTTACATTATAAACAGTGCCAAGATTGTGTTCTTGAATGAAAGGCCTCAGCCTAGGCCTGGCAAGGGTGTCACCAATACCTGTCAGGTCTGTGAACGCAGCCTCCTTGATTCCTTCAACTTCTGCTCTCTTGGATGCAAGGTATTATCTAATTAAACCCCATCTCTTTTAGATTTCTGTTTTGCTATTTTACTTCATTTTCACCTTCATATCATGCTTTTGGTCAATATGGCTCTGATCTTTCAGCTCATGTTCGTTGGTTTAGCCATCTCATATTAACTATTGATGATGCATATCGATTTAGCTGTTTGCTCTTCTCTGAAAATCCATTCTCTTCATTGTTAGTTTCAACATGGGATTTCAATTTTCATCCTTGGAATACATTGCTTAAAGCAATTTACAGTGAATTAATTCTATTTAGGAAGATTGTGGGAAGGGAAATCCTTAGGTTGACTTGATCTCACTAAGGTGGGTTTAGTCATTTGTGAAGAGATATGTATACATGTCTGATGTGGGTTTCACTGAAAATGTGTTCTGAGTTTACTTATATTACCTTACGTTCTTTTACACGTTTTTTTGGTTTCATTTGTACAGAAAAAGGATTATGGTTACAAGTAAGTGAATACATGGTTAGATTAATTTGATCTATAGCTGCTGATTGATGTTTCCTTTTATTAGGTTGTTGGAACATCCAAGAAGTTCCGGAACAAGAAAATGTTAGCAGAGAAAGAGGGTTCTGATGGTGAAGGATCCATGAATGGGCATAGCAATGGAAGCATCAGGAGCAGAATCCAAAGCTTCACGCCATCAACTCCACCACCAACAGCGATGAACTACCGAAATGCCAAGAGAAGGAAGGGAATTCCTCACAGGGCTCCATTTGGGGCAGGACTCATATTGCAATACTGATCCTATAGTGGTTTTTTCAATCACGTACAAACCAATATATATACTCCAAAACAGCAGATACAGCAGATTTTACAACACCTGAGCCGTGTTCGCTGAGGCCGGTGTTGGAAACTGCTCCTCTATGTTGTATAGAACAACAATAGGAAGGAAAAGGAAAAGAATCTGGAGGAAAAGAATTACATATATGTGAAAATAGGAAATAAAAGCATATAGTATATAGATGTTGGTGTACTTGGTGTTGGTATAAGAAATAGCATTCATATATATGTAGAAAGGTATCTGATGCAAAATGTACATAGTGGTTTGTAGAAAAGGGGTTGATATTGTAGTGTCAAATTAAAGAATAAGAATGGTGGTGAATATGATGATAATGATGATGATGATGGGTATTTATAATATTCTCTTTCTTTGGTATTTGGCCATTCATTTTCCTCCTTTGTTGCCTTCTCTCTTTTGAAAGTTGAAGTTATGAAATTATGTCGTCCTGTTATGGCTGGTGACTCAGTAGTTTGGACTTTTGGAATGCTGACTGTGATTGGCCTTCTTTTCTTCATCATCTTCTTCTTCTTCTCCTCCTCTTTTTCTTCTCTGCTTTCTGCTTTTAATGCTCAACTTTTTGGCGCTGCTTTCTTTCCCATTGTTATGATTCATCATAGCGAGTTAATACAATCTAGATCCTAATCATTCATTAAAAAAAAAAAAAAGATTAGATTACAGGTTACATGCTTTACCCAAAATTTAAAATGAGTTATATTGTTTTTTTGGCCAACAGTTGTATATAATTTATAAATGATGAGGCTTTATATACTTGATTTTATATATTGATGATGTACAATATATATATATATATCTCTCTCTATATATATCATATTTAGAGAGTGACAAAAGGAATAAAAATAAATATAAATGTGTGATGTCCCTTTTATATGATGATAGCAATTAATTATTTTGCATTTAGATTATATAATTTAAAATTAATAAGTGAGTAAGAAATTAGAATATATTATACATAAGTAAGGGAAGATTCCTTTTTTATTTATTTAATTATCTTTATTTAACATTCTCTCTCTCTCTCTCTCTCTATATATATATATATATATATTCTTAGAAATTTATTTAACCATGAATTTTCTATGTTTCTAATATCTTTTGGGTATTCAATTAAAAAAAACAAAATGGATATGTTTTTGTTTATGTTTTTTAACATCATCTAGGGTTTAGGCTTTGACTAATTTGATTGAACCAAACCGGTTATATGAGCACTAATCTCTCACAATCACAATATATGTTATTTTTATTTAAAAAAAACAATATATGTTAGATAAAGAGATAAGAAAATACCACTTGAATTTCATAATTACAAATTAGTGATTTCTTCTTGGAATGAGTTATCAATTTGCTACTCAAGTATAGTCAATACAGATACTTTTATAGACAACAACACTAATTTGAGATTTTGAAGTTCAAGTGGTACTTTCTCATCTTTTATCTTATTTATTCATAAAAATTGAATTAGGATGGTAATTTAAGAGCTTGTTTAGTATGAGAGAAATGGAAGGGAGGGGATTTAAGTTGAATTTAAAAATTTAAAGAAATGGGGTTATAAAATTTTAATAAAGGGAATATATAAGATAAAATAGGAAAAAATTAACTAAAGAAATTTTAACCCCACTTCTCTAATTTTTTTTTTTAAATTCAACTCATAAAAATTTTCCTTCCACTCATTTACCCTCCTCTCCTCTCATATCAAACAGCCCCTTAGAGATTAGATGCCTAGTTACCTTAACCAAGTAATTTTGGTTATTATATAATTATATTATTGATAGGTTTGGGCGTTTACCCATTTAGTGATGGAGACATATGCCTTTGTTAGAAAACAAAAAATTGTGATAAAGTAATCCAATTGACACGGTGATTGTGATCTAAAGTGAGTTGTGAATGAGATAAGGAGGGAGGTTGGACCACTGATTATAATATTATTTTTTTATATATTAAGGATGAAACTTGTGTCTAATTCCCATTAGTTGTACGTAGGTCATGGTTTTGTGAACGTATAATGGGGAAAAAAATTAGGACATTTAGATATAGACGGTATCAAGTATTATCAACGATGGTCATCATCTCGCCGGCTAAAAGTTGATTTTTACATGTGAGAGAGTGTTAGCTTAAACATGTATTTTGAAAGATAGATGGCTGGCTACTTAAAAGGGGTAAATTTGATGCTTAAAATTTTCTTGGCAAAATCAACAACTAATGATAGAACATTAGAAACTAATGAAAAAAGAGTATAAAACATATGCCAACTTAATATTGAAAAATATGGAAGTAGAAGAGATTAAACACAATGTTTATACTAATTCTGCTCTGCCACTTAAACTTTTGTCTAGTCCCTAAATTCTTCACTTGGAATTTTTCACTATTCTTACTACATTGAACTGGTTTTTTTTTTTTTTTGCCAACAGAAATACTTCATTCATCATAAGTAATCGAGACATGTGTTCACAATAAATACATAATCATCTGAATAATAATAAACATGCAGAACAAATCAGCACCAAACTACTCATCCTGGTTCCTCTTCGATGCTCTGTAGGTCTTTCCATAGTAGTTGCTGCAAATGTTGTGGAGGTCTATTCGTCCAATCTGCTGGACATGACCCCCTTAATGAAGCTTTAGCTAGCCAATCAGCTACCAAGTTTGCCTCTCTTGGAACATACTTAAAGGAGTAGTTCCTTCCAAAATTCCTCATAATGAGGATATTTTCCAAAATAATATCACACTTCCAGTATGGGGAAGGTCCCCCATCATTCAAGCTTTTAACAAGGGATTTACAATCTAATTCAAAGATAACATCATCCAATTGGTTATTAACAGCATATTTTACCGCCTCTTGAATAGCTAGGCATTCTCCCATGAAGGCCGAATCTGCTGTACCACACATAGCACCACTATCTATTAACCATCCATTAGAATCACGGATCACAAAAGCCATTGCTGCTCTTCCTTCTTTTGAGTCAAAAGCACAATCTGTATTAAACTTCAGCTCATTACCCTGCGGTTTCTTCCATCTTGTCGGAGTTTCAACTAGTAATCGTGCGTCAAGATTGGTCTGGGATGAACTCTCCATCCAACCTCTTACCTCCCAGAATTCTCTGAGTAAGGTTCCTGCCTGAGAAAACGTCAATATAGGATTAGGTTCCATGTGTTTATAAATAAATCTATTTCTTCCCTTCCATATTTGCCACAGAATCATGGCAATCATTGCTTTTTGCCAATCATTCAATTGCAAGTTCACAAAACACTGTTCTAGCCACTGTTTGATGTCAAAGTTGGCATCATCACCAAAGTTAAATGAGAATAAACTTCCAAACCACACTCTTTTCACCCACGGGAAAAAACAGAACAAATGTGTATTTGATTCACATCTGGCCTGACACAGAAGACACAAATCAGTGATACACACTTTCCTCTTATGTAAATTTTCTAAAGTGGGCAAGGCATTGGATAATAATTTCCACAAAAATAATTTAACTTTGTGAGGTGTTCTCAATCTCCATATTTCCTTCCACACATTTGTTTTACTAGTTGAGGACGACCTTGGGATATTTGTCTGCTCCCCTTGGAGCATTAATTTTGCCTTTTGATATCCCTCTTTTACTGTATATGACCCTCTATTACCTCCAGCCCATATCCATTTGTCATTTCTATTATTAAGTGCCACTGTGGTGTTTACAATTGCTCTTTTTTCAAACTCTTCTAACCAGCCTTCAATTAAAGTGAGATCCCAACCATAAGGCTTTCGGAGAGTATCCACAGTTAATTCAGAAAAAGACTCATGAGGACAGGGAGATATAATTCTCTTACCAGGAATCTCCATCAGCCAAGGGTCTGCCCAAATTCTTGTGCCTCTGCCATTTCCAATGCTCGAAATTATATTACTTTCTAGAATCTTCCTTCCTTCAATAATGCTAGCCCAGATCCATGATACCCTACCTCCCTTTTTTGCCTCAAGGAATCCACACTTAGGGAAGTACCTTGCTTTCAAAATCTTCACCCATAATTGTTCTGGTTCCTGTAAAATCCGCCAACCAAGCTTTGCAAGTAAGGCAAGATTAGAAGCCTCAAAGTCTTTAAATCTCATCCCCCCATTAGCTTATGCATTTTGAGTTTATTCTTTGCAACCCAGTGCACCTTTCTATTATCTTCAGTACTTTTCCACTAGAAATTATAGACAATTTGATCAATCCTTTTCAGCACACATTTAGGAAATAAAAAACATGACATATGATACACGGGAATTGAATTAGCTATTGAACTAATATACCTCCCTTCCTGCATCTAACAAAAAATTCTGCTACCAACCTTGCACTTTTTTCCTCAGTCGATCCAGTACAAAATTGAGAACCTGCAATTTTGACCGTCCCCAAGTTATAGGTAAACCCAAATAATTACCCGGTACATCAACAGCCTGCACTTGGAAAATTTGAACAATTTCTTCTTTCAACAATTGTGGAGTATTTTTAGAAAAAAATAAGCAAGATTTGTGCACATTGATTCGCTGCCTTGAAGCCTCACAATACACATCCAGAATGTTTTTCAAATATCTACACCCATTCACATATGCCTGGAGGAATAAGACTGAATCATCAGCATAAAAACTATGAGTTACTGTAGGACATCGCTGTGCTATTTTAATGCCTTTGAATTGTCCATGTCTCTCAGCCTTATCTATTAAATTAGATAGCACATTACTAACCATAATAAAGAGATATGGGGAAAGAGGATCCCCCTGGCGCAGACCCCTCTGTGGATTGACTGTAGTAATTCTTTTCCCGGACAACATTAGAGAAAAGGAAACTGAACATATGCACCACAATATTCTGTCTACCTACTCCCTACTAAATCCCATTTTTATTAGCACCACACACAAAAAATCCCATTCAATACGGTCATATGCTTTGTTCATATCAAGCCTTAAAGGAACCTCACAAGGACCCGATTTCTTTAGCTTCATATGATGGAAAGCCTCATGCACAATGACAATGTTATCTTGAATAAGTCTCCCTGGCACAAATGCACGTTGACTCTCCGATATTGCTTTACTACGCAATGGTTTCAGCCTATTAGCAAGTACTTTAGAAAAAAACTGGTTTATCGCAAAATACCACCACAAAAGCTTAATGAACTAGGGTTGTGTTTGGGATGGCGTTTGGCCTTCCCAAACATGAGATCAGAGGGGGAAAAGGAGGATTGATTCATTTTGCAATGTTTGGATTAGCGTTAGGATAATTAGGCTTTTGAAGAAAAAGCTATTTTAAACCATAAACCAAAATTTCTTACTTTTAGCTTTTCTACTATGGAGAGAGAAGAAATATCTATCATAAAGAAAGAAAAAAATTAAATTCCTGATCATGAAGAAAGTATTATGGTCTTTATTATAATTTCACTTGTATATAAAAAATTTAATTCTAAATATAAGTCCATTTAAAAGTTAATAATTATTGTTTTGCAATTTTATTTTTATTTATAAAAGAATCTAAAGAACAAATAATAGTAAAATTTAATGAAAATCGAGAAAAACTCCCCCATTAGAAATTTAATTGGCGTGAGTAACCTTAAAAATTTATATATATGAAGAATGATAGTATTCTAATTGAAATCATTTTTACCAATTAAATTTTTCAAGGGTGACTTTTCTCCAATTTTTCCTAAAATTTAAGTAATCTAGTATCTTAAAATTTTTCCCAATAATATATTAACTATTTTTATTTTTATTAAATTCGCATTCTTTTCCTTCATTTTACATATAAACTTACTTTTGCATTAACCATGTAAACAAGTTTTAGTTTATCAAATTGACTTTTTTAAAAGTCAAATCAAACATAAATCATATTATATAACCTAACTTTAATTTTACTAAATTTTACTTTTATAAAAGTCATATTGAAAAAAATCACTTTTGCTACCGCTAATCCAAAATTCTCATTTCCTTTAGATTTTGAATACAAATTTTCCTCAAGATTCTCACTAATCTTGAGTAACTCTTAATATACAGAGATATGATAACCTACTGAGAGAAATAAGAAATCTCGCAAGGTTTTGTGTATGTACAATGATTCCGATGGTGTATGGTAGTTAAAGAATCAGAGTTTCAGCACTTAATGTTCATAATTTATTACCTCAAATGATGCTTCTATTTAATACTTGTAGTTTTTTTAGAGCAACTTGGCGTTACTTTACAAGATTTAGCTATTACTAATAATCCAAATTAGCTGTTAAGTGAAACATTAAATGCAATTATACAAAAACTAACGCAGTATTAAACATTAAACATGTTTACCGATACTTTAATAACATAAAATTATTTTAAAGATCTTAATTATAACATTAAACTTGAAAGTATACATATGCAAAAGTTTTCCTTCTTGGGTCAAAATTAAACTAAGAGAAAAAGATAAATAAATACTACTTGAACTTCAAAATATCAAATAAGTGACCTTTTCAAAAATCTAAGTTGTCAATTGCTATACTCTTTTTATCAATTTCATTACTCTTTTTGTCAACAAAATCAATTTGAGATTTTGAAATTCAAGTAATATTTAAGCGTCTTTTTCCTTTAAACTAAAGTGAAACTAATCTTTTGAAATAAATGTTTGTATGGTGCCTTTTCCTTTTTTTTTTTTGGTTTGGTGTATTATGTTGCCTTTTCTTTTAAATTACTCGTATCTTATGTCTAATCCTCTTTAAGTTATTTTTAAGGAAGAATCCTATATAAATCTAGCTGAAATATCAAATTCAAATTTAGACGCCCTCTTTTGACAACTCTTTGATCAGGCTTTGAGTCCTAATTAGATATTTATAAATGTTGTTAAATGATCACATTGCCCCCTCAAAATCATCTCTTATTTGCCAAATCACCTTTGTCTACTAATTTAATTATCTCTTTGCTCTCTTGTTTTTAGTTATGATTATTAGTGTATTAACTAAAAACCAACAAAATTTACTCCATGATTTAATATGTGATTCAAAAATGGAATAGGTACATCAATGTTCATTAATTCCCATTAGAAGAACGGACAACTAATTTCTTTATCTTGCATATAGAATCAATGTTAGAAAAATGGAACAAGTGAAATTCCCCAACCACCACATGCAAAGGTTTTATATGAAATAGAAGAATGAATCCATCCATTATATTCTCATATTTACATAATATATTGGTTGGAAAAAAATATTTGTCATGATTATATAGGATATATACAAATTCAAATAATTTTATATTGATAAAGAGTACAAATATTTTAAGAAAATTATATTGTACATATAGATTTATACTTATATTTATATAATATCTTTGCCGGACAAAAATATTTGTTGCATTATATAGAATATCTACAAATTTGAATAATTTTATTTTGACAACTAGTACATTTTTTTTAAAAAAATATTGTATATATAGTAAATATTTGTTTGTTTTATTAAAAAAAAATCAAAAAGAAAACTGAATAATTAAAAATAAAGAGAAAATATTAATTAAATACCATTAAAATAATAAAAAATGGATTGCATCTGGCTACCTTCAATTTTTCTTTTTAATTATAAGAGGGTGTTCTAGTTTTTTAATAACATTCAAAAATTTCTAATTAAGCCTCTTGGCCTTATTAATAATTTATTAAAGGGTTAAGGTGCAAAAATGCACATGAACTTTTGGTAAAAGTGCATCCAACACCAAATGCTTTTTTTAGGTGCAAAAGTAACTATGTGGTTATAAAAAAGGTGCAAAAGTCACATTTGGGAAACACTGACCGTTAAAAGAAACTTTGTTGACTAACTTTGATGACTGGGCTGAATTAATGACCCGTGAAAAAAAGGAAAAAAACCAAGTGGAAACGTGGGAAAACTTAAACGAAGGTGAGGGCAAAGCATCATATGTGATCATCATCATATATGATGGTGAATTTCGTCGGTTCGTCAGCCTCTGTGTGATCATCATCATATATTTTTGCACCTTACACAAAAGTAAGGGCAAAGCAACCAAAAAGATTACGAAACATTTTGCGCAAACCTCCTCCTCCACTGTCTCTTCGTCGACCCTCCGTCGTTGTCAACCAAGTCAGCCTCCTCGGTTCGCCGCCATTTCCAATACCATCGTCCATTTCTGTGTACACAACAGGAAGCTCACGATCAGAAGTACTTCTTCTCCCGCCGACAAACCTTCCCACCGCGAAGCCACCGCTAGGAAGCCTCCAAATAGTCAATCCCACTTTATCATCGTCGTTCCAAGTCAGAGAATGCCTAGAAACAGGACCGTTAACGCCCTGCGTATCTGCCGGGAGGAGCTATTGCCGGCAAACAGGGCAAGTATTCCGGAGCGCAAGCCACGGCAATATGCAATCTGAGTGGTAAATGTGCTTGCAGGGCAATTCACGAGCGTTTGTGCCCAATTCAAAAGGCTCCATACAAACGGCGCAGTGAGGCTTTGTTGCAAGATGATTCTCGTGAATCTCAGTCGTCGGCAATGAATCGATGGCGGCTTTGGAAACCGGAGGTGGCTCGTATCGCGAAATACCGTTCATTTCAATCTGAGAAAGCTGTTCCAGAAGCCTATCGATTCCAGATCCCAGAAGCATCTCTAACATGTTTGGAGGCAGAGGATGAAGACCCGAAACGGACCCATCTTCGTAGTAAAGATCAAACCCACGCCCATGTCCTCCTCCACCAGAATCATGATCGGCCCGGTTAGGTGATCCCCGGAGCACGACAACCGGATTCACCATAGAAATATCACCGCTGCTTTGACGAGCCCTCCTCAAAGCGGGACGCAGAGGCTGTCCAGAACTGAGGGGATGATTGCCAATCATGTACATCGAAGCCGCCGGAAACCTTTGCCGGCGCGAATCGACGATGGAGGCAGGGTGAGGCATTTGTTCAATCTCCTCCACAAATCCACCGTCGCAGTCGGGACAAACAACCGTGTCTTGCCTCCGGACCCTCACAAATCGACTGCATCTGTAACACCAATAAGAAGATGGCGTCGTCCCCGTAGCCATCTGGATCCCACAAATAAATATTCACAAAAAAATGAAGAAAATTCCTCAATCCTCCTTCATAGAGGCGGACAAGCTATATGATGATAATCACATATGATGCTTTGCCTTCACCTTCGTTTAAGTTTTACCACGTTTTCACTTGGTTTTTTTCCTTTTTTTTTCACTGGTCATTAATTTAGCCCAGTCAGCAAAGTTAGTCAACAAAGTTTCTTTTAACGGTCAGCGTTTCCCAACTATGACTTTTGCACCTTTTTTATAACCACATAGTTATTTTTGCACCTAAAAAAAGCATTTGGTGTTGGATGCACTTTTACCAAAAGTTCATGTGCATTTGCACCTTAACCCTTTATTAAAAGTATAGCATAAACTTGGATTTTGGTGTTTTAATTGAATTTTACCGGATTCTCCCCGTTTTTAAGTATTATATAATTTCTGTAGTGTATTTTTATTTTTATTTTTTAAAAATGTGAAAAATAAAAAAAATGTTTATATATAATTTCTGTAGTGTATTTTTATTTTTTTTAAAAAAATGTGAAAAATAAAAAAAAATGTTTATGGACTCTTTATGTGGTTATTTTCATTGCAAAAACATTTTTTTTTTTGAAAACCTAAGAGGTGTCAGGTATTTATTTGAAACAAGGAGTATAATATACTTTAAATTATGGAGTATATAAAATTATATATTGGCAAACTTCAGCGAAAGTTAACCTGATTTTTTTAATTAAAATGATGTAACTGTATTTAATATATATATATATATATTATAGGATAATTAATCTGTAGGCCATTTTAGTTTCAATCAATTTTTAATTAGGTCCCTATACTTTTTTTTCCTTTTTATCAGGTCTTTATATATATTTTTTAATTTAAGTTAATTAATTTAATTGAAATTTAAATAAATGAATAATATTAAAATATAATTTATGAATAATAAATTTAAATTAATAATATAATAATTAAGAAATAATTAATATAATTAATTAGTAACCCTTAATTAATTAATTATAATTATATTCTAATTTTATAAAACATATTATTATAATTAAAATTTTAAAATTATAAAAATAAAAAAAATTAGAATAAAAATAAATAATATAAACATTGTTTTGTTCTCCGGATAATTATCCTTATATATTATTAAAGAAACTGACATAGTAAGACCAAGACTTATATGGTGTCGCTTTGTAAGCGTGTAAGCTCTTACCGGCAATACCGGTACGGGTAAACGAAACCGAAAGGGACCCCACAAAACCGCCGCCTATGCAAAAGCCTCCGTGAAACAGTGTTAAGTGAAGCACCTGATTGTTGCCTCTCTTTTTCATTGTAGCTTCCGTCACCAATAAGATTCTTCCACGTGTCCTCAATTATTTAACATTACTACTTTTCTTTTGTCAACCATCGTTTTCTTTTTAGTTTTTTCAATGAATCAAACCCTTCATTGCGCCGTACTTTATTGAAAATACAAAATAGAAAAATCATGCACCACAAAAAATAATGATGCTTTCTATTAGGGTTTTTCAAAGAAATTAGTGTCATAATTTGTATATGTTTCATAAAATAAGTTAGTTTATTCGCAGCTTATAAATAACGTTATTTTTTGGAAAAAAACGTTTTTTGTTATAGATTTTACATAATATATTGATATATTCATATTAATTTATACTTTTTAAAAAATTAAAATTATACATTTTTAAATAAGAAATATGTTACAAAAAATTAGTGTAATTTCAATTATCTTTAAGATGTTTGATTAAATTAAAGATATGTATAGTTTTTAATTTCTTATTTTTTTATCTCACATAATTTTTTATTATAATTTTTTAACTCTATTTATCCATTTTTTTAAAAATCAAACTCGTTAGAATATTATCTCCTCCTCACTTCTACCTTGTATTCACCGACCACCAGTTCACCACAATCGAAGCGGTGTTAAAATTGGGACAATATTTATTTTTAAAATCTACTTTAAATTCCTCTAAAATACAGGATAACGCACTAAATTTGTCAATTTATAAAATGTCTTAAAACCATAATAAGATATTTCCAGTTATTTTAATTTTTAAAATATATCCACACACATGCTTCAAAAATAAAAATGCCTTTGTACTTTTAATAAAATTTAAGAAATATTTTGATAATTTAGCATTTTAAAATATATGAAATCCAAATTTAATTTAATGTAACTTATTTTTATTACTGACATAGTGTGTGTACACTTTAATTTTAGGAAAAATCGGTAAAAAGTCCATGTTTAATAAATTTATTGGCAAAAAAGATCTTACATGTTTTTATATATGAAAAATATCAATACTCTACAAAATTTTATATAAATATTGAGTACGGCTACTCATATCCATATGATCAATAAAATTTTTTAACATAGACTTTTCATAGATTTTTCCTTAATTTTAATCAAATATGTGAATGGGAGTGCTATAATATGATACTATGATATAAAATGAAATGAATGTGATATATACAAACACCTACTATATTCTTGTATTTTATGTTTACTTTATCAAAAGTGACAATCATTAAATTATTGAAGCATTAATGGTGGTGGGTTGTTGGTGAGGGGCCAAAGAATATGAATAATGGTATAAAATAAAACTTAATTTCTTTTAAATAAGTTATTTGTACCTTCTTAATAATTTTTCCTAATTTATTTGGGTTTTCTCAATAAGTTATTTAAGAATGAGATTTAACTTCTTGAGATAATTTGATTTTAATGAATGACAATAATGTTTAGCATCTGTTGTCCAAAAAAAAAAAAAAACCACGTTTGTCCATAAGCAAATAATTAGTTCCTAGACATGCACTGAAAAAGAAACTTTACTGTTTCACTTCATAATTTAATTTGATCATTATCATGAGCTTAATGTCCTTTCATCTTATAAGTTTAGTCCAGAGAAAAGAATATTAGTTTATTAGGTATAAAATATGATTTACTCTACTCTACCTAACTTTATTTTAAGCCATTTTTAAAAGATGAAGTGTTAAAATCAATTAGTCCCTAGTAGACCAATACATCACCCATGTTTAGTGCATTTCGGTTCTTTTAAATTTGTTAGAATTGTACCAATGAGGTTTGGCACAGTTGGTTAAGGTCTTGCCACCCCGATCATAAGGGAGTGTGTTCGAACCCTCTGACCAATGGGGAGACCTCATTGGTAGACGATCTCATAAGTCCCTTGTAAGCGCTCGAAGAGCCCTGGGGCCGTGCCCTGGCCTTGGTAAAGGACTGGTGCCGAACATACTTAAACTTTTTATTATCAAAAAAAAAAATTGTTAGAATTGTCAACTTTTGCTCTTACCAATATTATACAATGTATTACCAAACCTTTGGGTACCACTTCCCCTCTTTAATATAAAATATATTTATTTAAGTTGATTAGATTAAGAAAATTTGTTAAGTTAGTTAATATAATATGTATTTTTTAAAACATCTTGGTCATCTTTTTTAATTCCTTTATTTTCTTTCCTCCTTGATTATTGTTGAAGGGGCATCAATAAGGGTAAATTAAAAAAAGATTGATAAATATAAAAAAATATCTTATATTTAGAACCAAAAAACTCTCCAAATATTCTTATATTAATGACCGATGGGAGTATCATCTCATAGGGTAGATTGTGTTAACAGTTCTACTCTATCTTATACTATTAAGCACCATACCATTAAATATTATTTAGTTGCTTCAATGATCCTTAATAAATACTACATCCGTTCCTATATATAAGGTCCTTTCAACTAAATTTTGAGTTTAAAAAATGGTTTAAATTAGTTAAAATTAAAATATATGTAGGAAATATATATATTTTTGCCAAAAATGCTCTTATTTATGAATGAGTAAGAGAAAAAGTGTATGTGTAATAATGAGAAAATGATAAAAAAGAATGTTGTGGTGGGGGGAATGATGTGAGTGAATAGGGAAATGGGTGAACATTTTAATTAATATAATGTATGAAAATATGTGAAAATGTATTTATTATTTAGGACAACTCAAATGAGACCTTATAAAAAAAAAGGACAAAGCCATTCAAAAAATTATGAGACCTTATATACAGATGAGATGGAGGGAGTAATATATATTGTCCCTCACCTTGTACATAAGATAATTCTTTTTTTAGAAATGACATGTTTCTATTTATAAGAAACATTAATAGATGTTTGAAACTTTTGGTATCATTTTTTATTTTTATCCTTATTAATTATCGTTTAGTCTCTCTCACTCACTCCCTCTATATGATAAGAGTGTTTTTGAAAAATAAGTTGCATCTTTTACATATTTTTGTATTTAACTAATTTTTTTATCCACGGACTTCAATTATTTGTATCTTATAAAAATGAATGTAGAGAGTATTGAGGTATAATTATTGCTAAATAATAAAACAAAAGAGTGAGTTTTGTGAATTGGCAGATCCTATTATTGTTATATATTATTGATTAGATATTTCTTTAAAAAAAATGTCACTTTGTTGTCTCAAAGATTGAAGTTTTGCAAACAAGGATTGGTTGTGATGAAACAAAAGTTTTGGTTTTAATATGAAAGCAACTAAAGCTATCTGATAATGCTTGTAACATTTATAATTTGAGGACAAAATAATCTTAAAGTTGAAATTCTCTCCCTATAATTTTCAAATGGACAAGCCACCCTTAAAGTATGTTTGTGAGGACACAAATCAAATGTGTGCGTGTGTATTGTCTAGTCATATTTTTCTTACTTTAAAAGAAGTGCTGGATCTAATCCAAGGAAAGGTAACTCAGGAACACCCTGATTGTGGACTGATTGAGGAGGTTCAAACGTTGCTGGATAGAGATTGGGAAGTGGAAATTTCACATTGCACTCGGGATGTTAACACAGTTGCAGACTCTATGGCTAAAGAAGCTTGGAAGATGGCGATTGATCTTCATATCACATGTTCGCCCCCTGATGCTATTACTTCCTTTTTATTTAATGATGTAACTAGGATGAGATTTCATGTTGATTCAGGAGGATAGCTTCTGATGTGTTTGTAGTTTATCTTTTTCTATCAAAAAAAAAAAAAAAACATTTCTGTTTAAATATTAAATTTATACTTATATTCAAACTCCACCTTAAACTAATAGGAGGGTCTAGTAGGTAATAATTTTTCTTATTTGGTGACAAATATAAATATGGCCCAACTGGCCCAAACCACAACGCTAAATGTATTCCTTTATGGCTCAAATAGAAAAAGAATTTTTCGATTATTTTTATTCTATTTAGAATATTCCAACAAAACACAAGAACTAGAATTAATTTAAGTGCTAAAAATAAGAAAAGCATGGCGGATGAGGCGATGTGAATTATCAATGTAGGTTGACTTAACTGTCGTGACATTTTTACAACATTTTAGTATATCCAAATATACTTTTACACTATTTTCTTGATTGATATATTTGTTAAATAGTCAATATTGATCAACTTAATGGCTAGAGTACTCCCTCCAGTCCTAATTATAGGATATATTTACCTTAATTTTGGAAAAATTAAGAATAGTGGTTAAATTAGTTAATCATATTTATTTTCCTAAAATACCCTTATTTAAAATTTAAAATGACATCCAATTACATTGATTTTCGATTTTTTCTTATACCTCTCCTGCCTCACACACGACTTCTCCAAGCTCTCACATAATCTGGAGTCATCAATCTCCCTCAACAACTTCCGATCTACTCTTATTAAATTATTATTGTGTTTAATTATTATCGAGAAAGTATCAATAGGGGGTATTTTAAGAAGAAATTGATAAAAATTAGAACTTTGTCCTATAATTAGGACCAAGATCAACTCTCAAATGTTATCCTATAATTAGGACCAGAGGGAGTATTTTTTTCTCTACATTTTGAAACTATCACATGTATTTTTATACTCAAGAAAACTTTAGGGTATTATATGCCTATAGGAGAATACTCTATAGATAGATTTACACTTTAATCCTTATTTTAAATACAATGTAATGTGATTGATAATATTACTTGGGATGCAAAATTGATAACAATGATTATAGTTATATCAATAGATAAGGCTTACACGTCACATATGATTATCATTGTTCTATTCACCAATAATACATGGGAAAGAAAGTCCCTCCAATCATTGATCTTTGTCTTCATTTCAATTAGAATAATTTGCAACTTGATTTATGAAAACATATACATGCATTAAAGCAAGTGGTACAATAAGAAAATTCATCTTTTAGAAGTTACATTGAGTTTTGATTAATTCAAATAATCAAGCCAGATAGTTCTATATACAACAAATTTACCTATTTATTTTTCAATTAATATAGTTTTTCCTAAGATGTAAATACATCTAGAATTCTTCAATGGTCAATGATCATAAATCGAGAGGTTAACAATTCAAAAATGAATAAAAATTGGCATGTTGAGAGCATTAATTAATTCAGAGGAAATCAATAGATTTTTTTTTCTCATTTGAACATTGAGTAATTTAGCAGAATTATTAATTATATTATTTTTTTTTGCCCACTACTATTAATTATATATATTATTGATTTCATGACTTCAATTATTTGGGCTTGGAACATGCATATAAAAAGGGAATTCAAAGTCTTGTCGGCCCATGAACAGGTTGCTGAATTTGAGAAGGAATTTGACATCTTTTCACACATATCATAGAAGAGTTTCTTAGAAGATTCTTTAAATAATGCAACGGGTTGACCGGGACTTCCTCCATTTTTATTCACTTGCCCTCATAAAAAAAAAAAAAAAAAACTAGGATATTCTATCTTTAATATAAGATCTCGTTTGTAAATAATGTAACATGTTGACTGGTATATCCTCCATTTTTATTTATCGGTCCTCACAAAAAAGTATTACTTTCTTTGGTTCTTAATATAAGAGTTAGTTGTCTTTTTTTTTTAGATTTTAAAGGAGGTAAATAAATTACATTAAATTATTTACATCCAAATTAATTAGTTTGACTTATAAATTGATATATAATCTCGTGATACACAATATATGCTATGATTAAGTAATTTATTTAGTTTCCTTAATCTTTCAAAAGAAAAAAAAAATTAACTAGCTCTTATATTAAATATCAAAGGTACCGGTTCTTAATATAATATCTCGTTTATAATGCAATTTACACTACAAACAAAATCTTATATTAAGGATTAAAGGTAATATAAAAAAAATCTATCCATAATATTTTTTTTAGTTTTCTTTCCATTCAATATCCCATTATTTTATTGCTTGAATTTGAAGACCTGTACTTCGTTTGCTAACACTTCATTTTAAAAATAGAAAAAAAAGATAAATAAATACCACTTGAACTTTAAAATCCTAAATAAGTGATTTCTTAAAAACCTGAGTTGTCAATTTGCTATATTCTTTTTATCAATCATATTACTTTTATTGTCAACAAAACTAATTTGAGACTTTAAAGTTTAAGTTGCATTTTTTGTGTCTTTCCCCCTTTTAAATATCTACATGACAAGTGTTTACTACTACTGCTATTATTATTCCAATTCCAAGATAGAGTAAAATTATTTTGCGTGATATAAAAAAGAAAAGAAGAAATTTGAATATCACTTAAACTTTAAAATCTTAAATCAGTGATTTTCTAAAAACTTAAGTTGTCAATTACTATCCTCTTATTGTCAATCCCATTACTCTTATTATCAACAAAATCAATTTAGGATTTTGAAATTCAAGTGGTATTTAAATATCTTTTTCTCAATAAAAAAAATAGTCTTATGTCCTCCACAGAATTTAAGATGATTGACTGTTATTTATGACTTATAAATAGTATAATATAAATATTTAATAAAGTAGAAGCAAAAACACTCGAGGTGTTGGCCAACAAAAAAACACTCGAGGGCCTTGAATAGTTGAATGAAAGAATTGATGAATGAGATGACGTATTCATCGCCCCAACAACAAAGAATCTGTCAGTTACTGTGCAGGATAAGGAATGAAAGTGCTTCATTCCCATTAACTGGAAAGTTAAATGCAGTCTGAGGAAAAAAATGGAGAACCATTGTCATCATCAATGAAAAGATTAAAGTATAAGACAAGGGTCATATAATTTTTTGGGTAAAAGTTAAGGACCATATGTCTTTTAAGCCGGCAATGACTCTAGACACTTCAAAATTCATTTATTCTATTCATTAGGTCTGTTCCTATTTCATGTTCATACGAGTTCTGAGACTAGTTGTGAGTCGACTGTTCAAAACTCAAGGAAAGAATTATAAAAAGCCTATTCCAGGTCTAACACGTTCCCCTTCCTTAAAATTTGGCCAAACATATCCTTATTCCTGCCTTTTTAAGTCATTTGAAATGACATTTATGACATTTTTTGGAATGGAAAGGAAAATTTATGAAAATTTCATTGACCAATCAGGCTGCATCAATTGTATTTTCAGAAGGCCCTTCAAGGCTAGGAAGTAAGAGGTGATGGTTTGAGAAATCCACTCTTGTCTGAACTTTTTGCAGAGATAGAAATCCAAACAATATTCATGACTTTTGAATAATCCCATTAATAATTAATAATATTATTTTTATATATATTGATCATTAGGTTTGTATTCCATAAAAATATGAGCATCAACTACTAATATGTTATGCAAAATTTACGTGGTCTGTGTGGAAACTGGAAAACTAAGCCTGTTTAGAATTTGTTGAGTTAATTTCATTATAACAAACTGCAACAATGTAAATTCATCTAAAAAAATATATAATAATAACATATAAATTGACGATGTACAAAGGGCTCAACAATTTGTTTTACAACAATATATACACAAGGATTGAACTATGAAACAAAGAATCTAATGATATGAACTCAAATCAAATGATGTGCTGCTTGCCTGCCACCATGTCAACAACTTAGAAGCTGGAAATATGATCAGTACCAATATCTGATGAGAAACCATTAGTTTCAAGCTGATATGCAACAGATTCAGCCAAATTAACTGCATCAGAAACCCCAAGCCTTGTTCCTTGTTGCCCAACCACAGTGGCTGCAACATTTGCTGCTATTTTCCCTATTCTTTTCACATCTGATATGCCTCTCAGAACACCATACATTATGCCAGAAGCATATGCATCTCCTGCACCACAAGTGTCCACTGGGATGCATGGAGAAGGAGGGATATATACAGTTTCTCCTTTTATGCCTATGTATGAGCCTCTAGGGCCATCTGTGACTGACACTAGGGGAACAAAGAAGCTCAGGCGCCTTGTAGCCGAATCAATGCTAGCGTTCGCATTGAAATTGCAGAGTGCTCTGGCTTCATCGCTGTTCGCAAAGATGATGTCTGCAGAGTTCTCAATGACTTCCCTGACAAAATGAATGATATATACAAATGTTAGTGTGACCTCACATTCATCGTCAGTGACCAAACTGCTTAATCGGCAAAGTTGAGACCCATCATGAAAGACTTGGATACCATGTTAATGATCAATCCATCTAAAAACTTGAACTACCATGTGAAGACCAAAGAGGTTGATTAGAATCATTAATAGCATCTACATATCATAGATGGAAAAATTTGGAAAATTAAGACGTTGTTGGGGGAGGGGGAATTGATTTATTTGGTTCATAGAGGAATACAATAACAAGAAGAAGCCTTATCCCACTATATGGGGCTGACTACAAGAATTGCACAATGCCATTATTCTCAATCAACAATCAAATCTTTGGATAAATTGTTGACAAAGATGTCTCACTCAATAACTTTGTTAAGTGTTGACCTAGAGGAATAACAAAGAAATTTTCAACTTTCCATTCAAAAGAATCTGGTTAGCTCTGATCAGACCAGACCTCAAATAAAGCACTCAGGATAAAATTGCTGCAGAATTCTCCGTTTCATTTGAATATGTTCTCATAAGAAAAGACTAAACTTGCACAAAAGAAATGCATGACATTGAAGAGATTTATTTGGTTGAATTCAACTAACAAATTATAGTTGTCATCGGTTACATGTACTACTACCTCACTTTTACAGAAGGCGTTTATCTAGAAAATTGTAGCTTACTCTTTACAGGTTAGGAACAAATGCCAAAACTAAGATGGCTTTTTTTTTCCATACGGCTCAACATGTTGAGATACTGAACATGAACAGAGAGTATAGACGAAAAATTTAAAACGTTTAATTGTGTGATATTGTAACATTTTTAGCTAAGACACCACAGAGAATGTCCCTGTTGTGACTTTCCAGATCAATCAACACTACATATAGTTTGATATGATAATGAATGAAACGTTTTATGAAATTCAAGTACCAATCTTACCAGAAATCATCGAAGTGTCTCTCGATACAAGATATGTCTGAAGCTGTTATTGCAACTAAGGCACCACTCCTATGAGCTTCCTCACATGCTTTTGTTATTGTTCTGATAGTATCAGGAAGTTCAAATAGGTACCCTTCAACTACAAGTATGTTGGTCTTCGGAATTACGTTAGCCAAGGTTGTGTCATAATTAATTGTTGAAGATGTTCCCTGACACAAGCATAATAAAGACGTGAGAATAGAATCATTTTTAAAGGAAAATGCAATATAATGAAGGTGCCAAAGATTCCTCTGAACTATGGAAATAAAAATATACTGGAGATGAAGCTTTTTAATGTTTACCGGGTTTGAATAATCCTTATTGTGGTCTCATGACTTTGACAACATTCTGAATTTCTGATATATAGATTTAGGGCATTGTTTGGCAGTAGGAAGGAGACGAGAAATGCCTACTCTAAATCTCTCAAATTGGGAGAACTAGTGTATATTTGGATTGAGGTGAACGGAGAGTAGAGAAAAGGAAGGGGAATTTAGTTAGGATATCTTCATTTTCATTTATGACCATCCTCCCCCATTTCTAAGGGGAAAGAACAAGAATAATATTTAAATATTAACGTCAAAAATGTCTAAACTGATATTCTCTTCCCTTCATGTCACTCCATTCTCCACAGCCCAAACATATACCCCTAAAGACATATGTCATATGAGGGAAGATTGTGTAAGGCTGTAAATGAACTGAGCTGTTTGTGTACAGTTCGGATTCAGCTCAGATAAAAGTTAGTTCAGACTTGGGTCCCAAGAAAACCTTTTACTCAGCTTGTATGGTTCATAATAACTCTCTTAAAAATAAAGTAAAATAAATCACCATAGATGATAATTGCATGTTCCCCACCTGATGGGATAAAGGCTTTATTGTTGTACATAATAACTGCATGTACTATATATATATTATGGACTACAAATAATTTTTCAAGTATCATGAAAACACACTTCCCTTGTTAAGCTCGTATAGCCTGTCAATATATACTCTAAGCAAGCTTATCTGAAACCAAGCTTTCATTTAAGAAAGCAGACCAAACGTGACTATAATTTTGAGCGCATATAATATCACATGCCACGCTCGAACAACTTGTTTATCAAAGGAAATGAGCTTGAAAATGCCAGTGCTTAGCTCATTTACAGCCCTACCTCTAAGAATTTGGAAAGATAAGTTGAAAAACCTTAATTATCCTTCCCATCTTACTAAAAAATCCAAGACAAGGAGAAGGTTTCAATGAAGCCCTCTCTTCCCTTCTCTTTTCCTTCATTGCCCCTCATACAAACATACGTATGTGGATTTTGAAATCAAGCTGTGCTTTCAATTTTACATGGCGACTGACACTGATCAATATGAAAGATCATGATTGTTTCAGAATATTATTTTCCAAAAGCATATCTTTGATTGCATAATTTTTGTGTCATTACATTGTAAATAATTCTAAGATTGATGCTTCAAGAAGAAAAAATAATGCGCCATATAGTACATAGTGCGACTAGTACATAGCATACCAATGACAAAAATTTCCACATTAATTTTACTGTGCTATTCATAGTCGTGCAAACATCAGAAATATTTATTATGCCAGTAAACTTTACAACATCAGAACTCATCAACATCTATAATCTTTAATTACAAAAATATTTGTCTTATTCAACCACATCATGCAAAGGCAATCTGCTTCTTTTGATAAACACAAGTTCACTTCTCAAGAGCAAGGGTTTAAAAATAAAAAGTAAATGCTAAATTTGTCATGCAATCAGGTATTCACAAAGCAAGTGACAAAAAAATGGCTGTATAAGAAGCTCAAATCTCATAATTATACTCATTCAAATGACACAAAAATTGCAAAAAGGAAGCGATGCATATTTATATCATAATACTTTCATCAGTAGCAGATCAAACCTGATATGCAAGCATAGTGCGCTGGGCATCTGGAGTTGTGAGAACTATAACCGTTCCAGTTGTCCCACCTGCGATAGGCGTGGAAAGAAACTGCACATTTGCTCGACGTAACTTTTCCCTACAAAATGATTGATGAAATTTGCTTTTAGAAAAAAAGGTATAAATAATGTGACCTTAAAATTACTTGCTAAAAAGTATAACAAATGAAGACAGTTCTAGAAGAAAGAAACTGGTAAAAAAAATATATCATGCAGCATATAATGTAGTGTTAAAATTTTCCAGCAAGTAGTAGCAATAACAACTTAAGATATATGCTTGTAGTGTCTTAAGTTAGCTGTCAAACATTTTTCATGCATGTTCTTTTATGATAACAAACATACAATTCAAAGGGGGGCAGGGGCTGCAAAAGCACTTGTTTACAAATTTCTTAGACCAAACAAGAAATGACCAATGTGAAAGGAAATGAATGTATAAACACATTTAGTTCAAAGTTGAACTTTTTTAAACCCTGAACAAGTTCAAACAACTAATAAGAAAAAGTTCAATAACTAAGAAGGCTAACCTGTAGAAGCCACCCAATGGATCATTCCCTACACTGCCTGCCATAGCCACATTTATAATAGGACCTCCGATGGGCCGACTGCCAAGCCTTGCCAAGGCAACTAAGCTATTAGACAGAGAGCCACCTGCAGCAGCTTTGTAGCTGCAACCATCCATAGCCTGCAAAATTTTACCCCTTTCCTCATGGTTCACTACCTTCCGTGTTCCCTTCTCTAACCCCAACTTCTTCAGGAACTTGTCATCAACTGTCCCAGAAAAGTCTACCTAAACGAATTACCAAAACCAACAAATTTTAGATTCAAACTCTCACATGATGAATATATGTCCCTCAAGCAAACATCAAGAGCAACTCATCATACAATACCCAAAAAAATTGAACATTTTTTTTTATTTAATAGCTGGAGGAAAAAGTCTCCCGCCAAACTTTGTTTTTCCTGTTTGCTTTTATCTTTCCTCACAGTTCATACATTGTGGTCCTCTTTCTCTGGGAAGTTAACAGTGTTGGTACAATAAAGGAAAGTAAGACAATACCAAAAGGCAAGGATACATCCAACGGTTATTCTATGTATGTCCTAAACTTCTAATAAAAATGAGATGCTTCATAAATTTGTCTAAGTTCTAAGTCAGCGCCAACTAAACAAGAAATGGCTGCATAAATCCCCCTGAAATATGCTCAAATTCAACACTAGGTAAATATCATTGGTAGGCTGAGTAGGGAAGAAATACAGGGATGAAATCAAGAAATTCGCCAATGCAACACCATTTTCACAATAACGTTCCTCACAATCCTCTTTCTCTACCGAAATATATAGCTCAAGCAAAAGTGAATGCTGAATAAAAAGATTATTAGCGCTAAACCCCATAATTTTCTTCTCAAGTGTCCGTTCATACATCATTCAGCAATGAAATATAGAAAAACTCGAAGCAAACAAAAAGAAATTACCATGGCTTGACCAAGACCCAAAACATCCCATCTTTCAGGCAAAAGAATGGACCCAAAAGCCCTCTCTTCATCCTCACCACTGTCTTTCTCTTCATCATCATCATCTTCTTCTTCTTCATCCTCCACTTCAGTCCCATTATCACATTCTCTACCTCCAAACGTGGAAAAAGAAGAACACCTCAAAACCGAACCTGGTTTAAAAATCTTCATGGAAGCTTTAGAAGAAAGAATTGAGTTTTCACTGACTCTGCAATGGCAAATAACGAAGCTGGTACTATGACCACGAGGAAATTGTGGAGGATAATAATACAGAAAAGAAGGGTATAGCGAGATAGATGGGATTGGAGGGTGGGGAAAACTGGAAATGTGATAGGGCGAAGAAATAGGAATCGAGAGGGACATTCTATTGCTAGAAGGTTCTATATCCCAAAGACCCCACAAATTTTGCTCGCTGTCTATCCGAAGCTCTTCGTTTTCGGAAAGAGAGCTTCGTGGGTAATGGAAATATGGAACCTTCAATGACGGTATCCATAATCCATGAAATGGAGGGAGGGACGATAAGGGGTTTGATTGTGAGATTACCTTTTTGCCCTCGGTTAGGACCTTTACGGCTTTACCGCCGGCTTCCAGAGGATCCTTGACCATAGAATCCAATTAACGAGCAACGACTCTTTTGTTGATTGCCGAGAAGCCTCGTTGGCTGATTTTAATTCGGTGGAATAAATTGGCCCCAAAAATTAAAAAAAAATAATAAATGCCTCCCTCAGATGGTCAAATGAACTGAGAATTTGTCAATTTGAAGTGTGGTCAAAAGCTTGAGATGGTCTTCATTCTCTTATTATTGGAATCACATGTCTTCTTCTTTTCAACTAGATTAGAATCATATGTCTACTTAATACAATACAATACAATATGAGGAAGCACAATAATGCCTTGCTTATTGGGAAGGGATAAGGGGCATTTTTGTCCCGAAAATTTCCACTGAGAGGCAATTTTATCTTAGAAGTTTTTAAAATGGAGCAATTTTACTTTGTTCGTTATCTCAGTTAATTTTGATCGTTAATTGACCAAATATATTGAGTTGACAGTCCACATGTTATCCACGTCATTTTTTTAAAGTGTAAATTTGCCTTAAAAATTTTAAATCTAACTTTAAAAAAATATGAAGTAAATAACACATAGATTTCTGACGCAAATTGAGGGTTACAAAATTTGAAAAAAAAGAATATTTTGTAAAGCTCTCCCCCTACCAAAATATTATCATATACTTTCTTTTGTGGGTTATAAAATTTACTTTGAAAGATTTAAATCTAACTTTAAAAAAAGAAGAATATTTTGTAACCCTCCCCTACCAAAAGAAAAAAAAAATCATATAAAGAAAGTAATGTAGTCAAATATAGAAATAAATTACATCTCCTTAAATTGAGGAATAAACTGCTGGAAGGAAATATGATTACTTAATGAGTGAATTATGATCACTCAGTCAACGAAGGGGGAGGGGTGTCTCAATTGCTTTCTCTCTTCATTTACTCTCCATTGATGTATCTACCATTAGATCAACTTTCAATGGTTGAGATTTATCATGATAGATTTTTATTATAATGATATTCTTTACAGATTATTAAATATAAACCATTGAAAGTTGATATAATGGTATATACACTCAATAGAGAGTAAATAGAGAGGGAAATCAATGGAGATACTCCTCTCCCGTCAGGGAATTATGAAGAAATATATATATATATACAAAGATAAATTATGAAATAATTAATTATAAATTGTATTTATTGATTAATGGATCCAAACCAATCCCTTTTATTATGAATTAGGTATTATAAGTTTTTAAGAATAAAGTCGATGATTGATTGATGATAAAGTTGATTCTATTTACATATTAACTTATCGTACTAAGTAAAACTCTAGTTTTCTTGATATCATTTACTCTTATATCCAAAAAAAATTGGCAAAAAAGCCAATTATTAGATTATTTTTGTATAACTAACACACACACAAATTAAATTTTCAGAATTTGATTAAAAATAAAATATTATCATATAAAAAGTTCATTTTTATGGCCAAATATATATATATATATATATATATATAAAATGGTTTATGAATCTTCTATAGAATGATGCTAAAATAACTAGAAATTTCCAATGTAATATAAGGTCTAGTAGATGATTTGCAATCTGTATATGATTTGATGAAATGAATCAAAATGAATATTGGTAGTCATGACTCATGAGGCTCTGATATATAATAATGACTCCAAAAAAGAAAGTGTTTTTATAGGTGGTCTTGAAGCCATCATGTTGATGGCTCTTCATTATTATTTGAATTTTTAAATTTGAGGAGACGGAAACTGATAATAACTTCCCCATTGGAGAGTTTCCTTAAAAAAAACTAAAAAAATGTGGCAAGTTAGAATCTAAATAATGTTATAAAAAAAAAAAGAATCTAAATAAAGGGGTTGCCTAATTAACTCCTATATTTAAAAAAAATATTTCAGGATATTAGGTGGTTGGAAAAATATTTTAGGGCATTGGATATACTAAAATAAATTAACTTGGCATACTGGACGTTGTTGAAAAAGTACTTCAAGTGTGTGGTGCACTAAAAATTAATTAATATCAGATATAGGCTGAAGCTAGATAAATATTTATCGATGCTAGATATATAAAAAATTATTTAATTTAAGATACTGGGTGTAAAAAATATTTTAGGGTGCAACATACAATTTTATTCAAATAAAATGGATCCATCCTAAATGTAAGACCTAACTTATATTTATCATTTTTTAAAATTAATTTGCCTAACTTAGAAACTAATATATAATATAATATTATACATAAATATTTTAAAGAGATCATATTATATATATTATAATTAAATGAATTATTTAGCTTTCTTAATCTTCTCAAATTAGATAAATAAGGTTTACATTAAGGAGGAGATGAGAAATAAATTAGAATACCAAAACCACAAACACATCGGACAATTTTAATAATCACCTCGAATCTACTTCCTCCGACCCTTAATATAAAAGCCGGTTGACTTTTTTTGAAAGATTAAGAAAATTAAATAAGTTATTTAATTATAATATATGTTGTCTATCATTATATTATATATTAGTTTATAATTTATGTAAATGGTTAAGTTGCTAAAATAACCTTCAAATTTTATTAAAAATGCAACAGTAACCATAAATTATTTTTTGGAGCAAAAGTAATCATAAACTTTTAAAATTGGGGTAAAAACATTAAAACCAACTAACTTCCATCTATTATAATGGGGAAAATTCATTGTTTAGCCCTTAAAGTTTTGATTCATTTATAAGTAAGTCTCTAAACTTTCGACGCACTTGTAACTCAGTCCCTGATATTTCTGAATCATCCTATGTGACAAAAAAATGTTGAAATACTGTTAAAAATTGATTAGGTAGATTTTACATAATTTTTTCTTTTAAAAAAATAGCATTCTTGTCAGCACCAAATCGCATCCCTTTCCGCCTTTGTTTTCTAGAAACCTCGCTAGGCATCCGTGGCATCTATGACATATCCTTCTAAAGCTCCTTTCAAGTATAAGGTGATATTGATTTTCTTATATTAAAGGGCTTTAAAATTATGAGCATCATGTAAAAGATCTATAGTTCTATTTGTTATGAAAAAGAGAGATTGTGTGCCAGATGTATTGTAAAGTGGATGTGCTTCGACCTTTTCTAATCTCATCCTTTTCAAAGCGCTATTCATCATTTATCATTCAAAAATTAAAAAATCTCTTTTTCTACAATGGCTTTCTCTTGCATACTTAGGTGCTTTATCAAAGTTAAAAGCATCATAAGTGGCTTTAGCTTGTTCTCAAATGAGTCATCTGCTGCCTTCTAGTGCTTCAGAAGGATCTGTCATAGACGCCGCGGATGCCCAGTGAGGTGTTATGTCCCATATTAGCTGGGGAGGGGAATGAAATATGTTTTTATAAGGATATGGATACCTCCCCCTCTCGACACGTTTTAAAACCGTGAGGGGTGATAGGGCCTTAAAGCGAACAATATCGAGAGTGAGGACGCTGGGCCCAAAGATGGGTGGAGTGTTTTGTCCAACATTGGCTGAGGAGAGGAACGAAAGATGTCTTTATAAAGGTCTGTATACCTCCCCCCTCTTGACACGTTTTAAAACCGTGAGGGGTGACGGGGCCTCAAAGCGGATAATATCAAGAGTGAGACGCTAGAATGTTATATGAGGTTTCTGAAAAATAGAGGCAGAGGGTGATGCGAGTTGGTGGAAATTGGGACGCTGATTTTTAGTTTTTTAATTTATGTAAAATCCACATAAGCAATTTTTAATGGTATTTTAACATGTTTTTTACTGACTCAGAAACATTAGAGATTGAGTTGCAAACAAGTCAAAAGTTTAGGGATTAAGTCATAAATGAGTCAAAACTTTAAAAACCAAGAGATTAATTTTCCTCATTGTAGTAGTTGGAAGTTAGTTGGATTTAACAGTTTTACCCTAATTTTAAAAGTTCATGATTACTTTTACTCCAAAAAATAGTTTATAGTTTCTGTTGTACTTTTGAAAAAAGTTGAAGGTTATTTTGGTACTTTAACACTTATGTAAATTAGCTTAGAGAAAAACGATAAATACAAATACTTTAATATGACTTATTTAGCTTCTTTAATCTCTCCAAAAAAAAGTCAACTCGCCAAATTGATTTTTTGGAGAGATTAAGGAAGATAAATATAAGTTACTTAATCATAATGTATGTTGTGTATCATTATATTATATATCAAATTTTATCGAAAAAATATTATATATAAATTTATAAGTTAGACAAATTAATTGAGATAAAAATGAAAAACATAAGGGTTAAGGTGCAATTTTAGTAATAAAGTTTTTCGCTATGAGCTTCTGATACAATTAAGTTTTGAACGGTGCAAAAATAGACACAATCTTTTAAAAATAAAGCAATTTTAGTAAACTAGCCTGAATATCATCTCTTTTTAGATGTGAGACCCACTAGTTCTCCTTTTAACTTTTTAACGGACGTTTGGATCAATTTAACGGAATTGTTAAGATTGCACATTCAAAAGACTAGATCTGTTTTTGCACCTTTCAAAAAACTTAATTGTGTCATTTGCTCTTAGTGAAAAATTTCATTGCTAAAATTGTACCTTAACCTTAAATATATCTATAAATATTATAAAATAATATATTTAATTTTTTTAATCTATCCAAAAAAAATTAACTGGATCACATGCTAAGAAAAAGAAGGAAGTATCTACTATATATTACTATTATCTATCATCTATCTATAAAGTAAGACTGAGCCATGTGAGGATTTTAAGCAACAATTATTAGAATTCCCACCACTTTGCTCAGAATGCTTTTTCAGTAGTGACTCTTCTTTGAATCCAAAACTTATGGATGAAAAATAGATGTTTTAGAATTATCCTGTCATACAATTGAATAAGTTTTATAATTTGCCTATTGCATGTATTATATTTTTTATATTTTAAAATTAATAACCACTTTTAACTAATTTTCTTAATTTGTGGAAAATACTTCATTGTATAAATTGCTCCTTCCTTAAAACAAATGTAAAGTACTTCATTGACATTTATAACAAAAAATACAAGGAAGTATTTAAAAAGACATCAATTCACAAAAGCATGGAAAAAATGTTAATTAAATTTAATATTTTTTGCGTGTTAACGCATGCACTCATTATACCTCCGCAAAAATATATAAGGCTTGACTAATTAAATTTAATGGGGAGAAAAAAGTAATAATTCATATGTTATCTATCATTATATCATATATCAATTTATAAGTTATGCACATTATTTTAAAGAAAAATGATAAATATAAATACTTTAATATAAATTATTTAACTTTCTTAATGTATAAAAAAAATCAATTGAATCTTATATTTAAGACCAGGAATAGTGTTACTTACCAGAAAAAAGTATGTTATTCATAATAGGGCATATTCATTATGAATCTATATGTTGGGTAAATATGTTTTCGAATAATCATGAACTATCCTACTATCTGCATAGTATTGTTCTTCCTTTAATCTCCTACTATGTGAATAGATCTTTTATGTCCTTCACAATTAAGACTTTTATGATTTATTTTGAAGATTTATCATGAACTTGATGTAGTCTGATTTAATTTACCTTTATAAGGTTTAAGAAATTTTACTCTTTTATGATGATTATGAAATATTTGCTTTACATGATGAAAATAGATATTTATTATATTCTCATGTAACCCTATGCATCTTTGATTCTTTAAACAATTCTCTTTTCCTATGCGATCTATAAAAGGTAATTTGAGATATTATATAAAATTAAAAGGGTTAAAAGGCAATGCACCCCAAAGTTTTCAGAGAGTTGCAATTTAAACGGAGTTAAAATTAACATATGGGCTCCAAAAAATAGTGCCAGGTGTCTAGAATAATTTGGGAAGAGGAGTGTCTCTATTGATTTTTCTCTCTATTTACTCCTCATTGAGGATGTTTATCATTAAATTAATTTTTAATGATTGAGATTAAATAATATATACAGAATATCATTATAATAAAATTTATCATAATAAATTTTAACTATTAAAAATTAATCTGATAATAAATACCCTTAAAAATTTATCATAATAAATTTTATCATTAAAAATTGTTCTGTGATTTGGATTCTTGACTAGTTAGCTCTTGGGTTTGTCGGATTGAAGAGCTTTGTGATCTAGACCAATGGGTCTTTGGTGGCAGAGAGGGGCAAGTCTATGTTCTTGAAATCCCCAATTTGGAAGATTTGTTGAGAAATTTTGTAGAAGTTCTGGGCAAAGGAAGTATCGGAACCTCCAGAGATGTTTGAATTTGCATTCTTTTCTTTCGTTTTATGAGATGGTTTTGAACTAACTCTCAACTCGCTTTAGGTGTGTAAGTTTATAAAATTAAGTTTTTCATTCATGTAATATTACATATAGGTATATATACAAGTAAATGCGTTTGAAAGATTCAATTTGAATCCGACACTCTATTCCTAACTTATGACTTTTATTTACAGTGGGAAATATGCCTAACGGTAGAGGGATACGCTTATTGACTTCTAACACTCCCCCTCAAGTTGGAGTATATATATTTATCATGCCCAACTTGTTACAAAGATATTTAACCCGTGTCCCATGTAGAGCTTTCGTCAGAAGATCTGCCAATTGGTCGTCTATCGAATGTGCCCTGTAGATACAATATTTTCTTTGATCTTATCACGAATAAAATGACAGTCAATCTCAATATGTTTTGTTCGTTCATGGAACACAGAGTTCGATGCTATATGAAGTGCTGCTTTATTGTCACACCATAGTTTTGCAGGCAATGTCGAGGTGATGCCAATTTCCTTCAAAAGTTGAAATACCCACACAATTTCTTGTACTGACTGTGATATGGCTCTGTATTCTGCTTCTGCACTTGATTTTGACACAACTCCTTGCTTCTTACTTCTCCAAGATATCAAATTTCTACCAACAAACACACAGTAACCCGTAGTAGATCATCTTGTGGCCTTACATCCTGCATGATCCGCATCACAGAAACACTCGATTTTAGTATGCCCATAATCTGTATAAAGAATACCAAGGCCCGGAGAACCTTTCAAGTAATACAAGATATGTTCTAAAGCTTCCCATTGTGCCACCATTGGTGATGCCATAAATTGGCTGAGCCTATTGACTGAGTAGGTTATATCAAGACGAGTTACTGTTAGATAATTTAGCTTCCCAATGAGTCTTCTATATCTCTCAGGAAATGGAAATGGCTTCAATTTCTCTGGATCAATCTTTTTCTTCAAATCATCAGGAAGCTCATCAAACATACTAGCATCAAGATCTAGGAAGGGGTTCAAAATCATGGGAATGTTGCTTGGTGCAGCTCTAAGCTTTCCAGTCTCTTTAAAGAGATTGAGAACATATTTCCTTTGAGTCAAAAGAATGCCTTTCTTGCTTCTTAAAACTTCAATACCAAGAAAGTATTTTAATGACCCCAAATCTTTTGTCTGGAAATGAGAATTCAGGAAGACTTTAAGTTCTGAGATTCCGGAAATGTTATTCCCTGTAATCACAATACCATCAACATATACTATTAGAAGAATCATGCCTGCATCAGATTGTTGGTAGAATACAGAATGATCACACTTGCTTTGACTTAACCCAAACTTCTTGACCACATCACAGAATCTATCAAACCAGGCTCGAGGACTTTGCTTTAGACCATACAGTGACTTTCAGAGGTAGCACACTTTCCCATTCTCCCCCTGAGCAACGAACCCAGGTGGTTGCTCCAGATAAACTTATTCAAGAAGGTCGCCATTCAAAAAAGCATTCTTAACATCTAATTGATGCAAATCCCAATGATGTGTGGCCGCCAAAGAAACAAAAAGACGAATTGAGGTGAGTTTGGCTACAGGAGAGAAAGTCTCGGAATAGTCAATACCATAAGTTTGGGCATACCCTTTGGCAACAAGTCGAGCTTTCAGCCGTTCCAAGGAACCATCTGCCTTAGTCTTAACAACAAATACCCATTTACATCCAATGGCCTTCTTTCCAGGAGGAAGATCAACAAGAGTCCAGGTACTAGCTGTTTCTAGTGCCAAGATTTCTTCTTCCATTGCGGCACGGCAACCAGGGTGAGTCAGGGCTTGGTGAATGGTAGTAAGTGTGGAGATAGAATCAAGGGTGGCTACAAGAGAAGAGGAAACAGGGGACAAAGACTTATAAGATATAAAAGATGAGATAGGATAGGTACAGTCAGCATATCTTTTGGGAGGATAATGAGGACGAGTACCTTTTTGAAGGGCAATAGGTATGTCATCAAAAGTATCAACAGGAGAATCAATAACAAGTGGTTCAGTAACAGCAAGAGGGGGATCGACTGAAACAGGAGCATGAACTAAGGAGGCATCAATGAAATCAATCGGTGAAGCAGGAGCTGGCAAAGGTGAAGTATTGGCAACATCAACACCATTAATGATATCAGGTTCCGGAACTGCAGCCTGTATTGGTAAGAGAGGGACAGGATAAATCAGGATATCATCAGATTCATCCATGACAGAAGAAGACTCAGAGACTGTCGGAGTCTTGAAGAAAAGAGATGACTCATGAAAAGTGACATCAGTGGACACAAGGTAACGACGAAGATCAGAAGAGTAACATCGATAACCTTTCTGAATTTGAGAATAACCAAGAAAAACACATCTTAAGGATTTGGGATCAAGTTTACTAACAGTAGGACGGACATCCTGAACAAAACAGACACAACCAAAGATTTTAGGATCGATAGGGAACAGCTTAGTGGTGGGAAACAAAATGGAATATGGAATATCCCCACCTAGAACAGCCGAAGGCATTCAATTTATGAGAAAACAGGCTGTAAAAACGGCATCAGCCCAAAACATTTTAGGGATGGAGGATTGAAACATGAGAGCTCTGGTAGTTTCTAAAAGATGTCGGTTCTTTCTTTCAGCAACACCGTTTTGAGCAGGGGTATCAACACAAGAGGATTGGTGAAGAATACCATGACTTTGCATGTACTCGGTGAATGGGGCAGAAAAATATTCTTTTGCATTATCACTACGTAAAATTTTCACAAGTGTGTTAAACTGGGTTTGAATTTCAGTACAAAAATTGCGAAAGTGAGTAAATAATTCAGAGCGCTGTTTTATTAAGTAAAGCCAAGTGGTTCGAGAAAAATCATCAACAAAAGTGACAAAATAACGATAACCAGTTTGAGGCAGGATTGAACAAGGACCCCAAACATCAGAATGTACTAACTCAAAAGGGGACACATATCATTTATTAACACGAGGTGACAAATGTACACGATGGTGTTTGGCAAATTGACATGGCTCACAATTTAAAGTAGTCACAGAAGAGAACTGAGGATACAATTTTCGAAGAGATGACAGAGACATATGACCTAGACAACAATGAGCTTCAAATAGAGATGACCCACTAGAACAAGTAACAGAACGTGGTACCTGATCATCAAGGATGTAATGGCCACCAGATTCATAGCCTTTACCAATAACCTGCTTCGTCGTGAAATCCTGAATCAAACAATGGTCAGGAAAGAGTGTGATAAAACAATTTAATTGTCGAGTAAGTTTACTAGTAGACAAAAGATTAAAAGCAATGTCAGGAACATAAAGGACAGAAGATAAAGGAACAGACGGAGTAGGTCTGATAGTGCCAGATCCAAGAACACGAGAATAAGAACTATTGGCAATGGTTATACCAGAAGGATTGGCATAAGATGCATACGAGGAGAACAAATTTTTGTTACTTGTCATATGATCAGTGGCACCGGAATCGATAATCCATTTTGAGGAGCAAGTGGCAAGACTAGAAGTAATATTGCCTGTAGCAAGAGCACCTGAAGGTAAACTTAGATTCAACCATCATCAACCGAGAAGATGTACCAAGCAGAAAATAAGTAAAGATGCAACTACAACAAATTCTCCGACCAAGAATAAGAGAAACACACAATCATAAATTGCAACAACAATCAGAAATATCCCAAACGATGCTTCAAGGTCCTCGAACCACAACAACAAACGTCACACTAGTAACCAAATGGAAATTTGCCAGAAATATCCCAAACAATGAACAGTAGCCGATTGAATGAACAATAACAGTGCCAAAACAAAAAAATACCCTCAAATTTGCAAATGGCAATTTGGTTCTTTAAATTTCAGAAATACCAATTTGGTCCTCCAAATTACAGAAATATCAGTTTAGTCTGCCGAATTTCAGAAATACCAGTTTGGTCTTCCGAATTTCAGAAATACCATTTTGGTCCTCCAAATTTCAAAATGACAATTTTGATCCCAGTAGCTGACGCAAGACAAAGGAATGCAGAAACAGAAAAACTGAACTCTGAACCAGCAAAAAAAAAACAGCGACAAAAGCAAAGAAGATATGGTGGAACAGAAGAATAAATCTCAATATGTCGAATGACCATAAGATTTCACGGAGAGGTAGTTGAAGCCCAGTCGATCAAGATGCCAGAACGCCGTCGGAAAAGGACACCGGAGGAATGCTCACGCGCTGCGCGTGTCTCGGAGGGGCGGAGCTTCAGGTGGAGCGTGCAACTTCACGCGCAATCGGATGCAGCTGAAATTCTAGTGGTCAGGCGATCAGGATGTGGCGGAGGCAAGGAGCAGGCGTGTGTGTTCAGGGGTATGCTAGTGAAGGAGATCCGAAACCTAAATTGAAGTGAGTTCACCGAAAATAATGGAGCTTTGCCGGAAAAAAAAACAGAAATGAATAGAATAGAGGAGAAACAATGAAGTTGCTTTGATACCATGTAAGTTTATAAAATTAAGTTTCTCATTCATGTAATATTACATATAGGTATATATACAGGTAAATGCGTTTGAAAGATTCAATTTGAATCCGACACTCTATTCCTAACTTATGACTTTTATTTACGGCGGGAGATATGCCTAACGGTAGAGGGATACGCTTATTGACTTCTAACAAGGTGTATTTTGACTGTCAAGAAGAGCTGGTGTTGTCTGATTTTTTGTTCATCCTCATCCCTTTTAATCTGTTTTTTTCCTTTTTAACTTTTTTATTTCATGCCTGGTGCTTCTTAGATTTAATTTTAATCAAAGAAAAAGTGACTTGGAAAAAACAAGTGAGATGGCAACCATGTGGCATGCCACATAAGCAAAATTAATTCAACGACTCGTTAAATGTTTGGATCTATTAGATAAGGTTCCAATTGGATCAAAATAAATACCGGGGACAGAAATTGCGCCAAGAAATACTTCAGAACGAAAATTGCAACTCTCTAAAAACTTCTGGGCTGGATTGCACTTTAACCCAAATTAAAATGATACTTTACTGTAAACATTAAGTCTCAGGGTTAAGATTGAAAATCATTATTGATTTTCTATCTTATCTTAATCTCCTCCACAAGTTTTTTTCCCTATCTTATGGATATTGTTCCTTTTAGTATAACCGTAAGCTATATAATTTGTATTTTCTATCTTATGGTCCGAAACTCTATACATTGATTTCATATTTTGAAATTATATAATCAGAAGTCATACAACTTTTGTTTTCTAATTTATTAAATGGTCAGAAGTCATACAATTTTTGTTTTCACCCTTATTAAATCGCTAGAAGTCGTAAAATTTTTATTTTTCTATCTTATTAAATGACTTGAATGTATATAACTTTTATTTTCTACTGTAGTATATGATCAAAAGTGATATAACTTTTATTTTCTCATTGTATAGCTAGAAGCCACAAAACTTTAACTTTATCTTAAGACTAAATGATCTTTTTTTTATATTCTCTTTGTATATTTATTAATATTATAATTTCAAAGCGAGCAATCATTATACTCTTAGTTTTTTGATTAGATGGTTAGAAGCCTTATCACTTTTAATAACTTTTATTTTGTAAAAGTTCACTTTATGGTTTTAGTAAATGACATGCGTAAGAAAATTGTGGTACTTTAGTTAAAGCCCTGGAGGCTTATGCCTCAAATATCGAATGATATAAAAGAGTTTTGCAACTTTGAAAAAGTGTCATGAAGATTACGTACTCAAAGAGAATTATGTCACTAGAAGTAATAATCTAGAAGACTATTTAGCATATTTAATTTGCTATGATCACATTAAAAGAATTATACCGCTCATGAGTCTTAGCTGAATTTATATGAAACAAAGGCTACTTGATGAAAGCCAATGCTTAAAATATCTTATGTTATGAGAAACTCGAGAACAAGCTATGTTAATTCATGATTTTATGAGTAAATATCAAAATTTATCACAGTACAAAATGTGTTGGATGATATTTTTATTGTGGTATTGCCAAAAGAAGAGATAAGATCTCTAAATTTAATATGCTTATGAGCAATATAACAACCATATATATATATATATATATATATATATTATGAAAAAATATAGCCTTGAAGGCTAATAGTTCATACCAAATTACTAGTGGTTCAAGCATAGCACAACATATTTGATGAGACTCTTGTAATGGTCCTGAAGACTAACATTTATGGAAATTTATATCATGGGAAAAGTAATAGAAATTCTCTAAACTTACAATGTTTGATTATGCTATAATCATCAATGGTCAACTCCAAAAGTAATATATAAAGGCAATAATGTTTTGCCATGTATAATAAAATAATGAGTATCGATTAAGGTTCTAGAAGAACCAAAGGCATCTAGCTCGATTAACATTAAATAAATATCTATATACCCAGAAGGCTACATAGCGTTCATATGTTACTAGTTTAAGTAACTTACTTTATTATGTTATTTATTTGCTTTTGTAACTTTAACTACTCATTGTGTTTTATATGGTGAATGTGCTCTTGCAGTAGTAATATTGTAGTATAAAATTGATATGGTATGTCCTCACATTCCCCTCAAATTTTCTTTATTGCACTTTAGCCTTTAAATATCATATATCATTATAGCGTGATCTTTATGTAGTTTTTTTTGGGTTAGGGGGCAAATTTAACAATAATGTTTTATCAAAAGTGCATCTGACACAGTTAAGTTTTGTAGGGGGCAAAATTACACATAAACTATTTAAAGTGGGGCAAATATAACAAAACCGTTAATTCAATTGAAACGTCTGTTACTTTATATTATGTGGGCCCCACGAAGTCAGATACAACTCTCCCTCTTATCCACGTTATCATCTCACCTTTCCTCTCGTTCTCTCTCTTCCCCCTATGCCATTAGGTTCGGTAAGGATGCTGTCGGAGGAAGGAACGACCACATCCACACTCAGGGGATGATGGCCCTGTGAACCCCAAGCCAGGTACCCTCATGCACGTTGTCATACAGGAGGAGCCATTGTGGATCATCTTCAATGAAGACAAGGTAATCAACCTGAAGCAAGCACTCATCATCTTGAACTCCTTCAAGACCATTGACGGAAAAGGAACCAGTGTTCACATCACTGGCAGTGGTTGCATTACCATCCACTGCGTCAACAACGTCAACATCGATGGCATTCACATCCATGGTGCTCATTAGACTATTGTTTCCCTACTCCTACACAAGTCTTGAATTTCCAGTAAATAGAAATCCTTTCCCTTTTTTCTCGACCAGAAAGTGCTAGTTTTAGAATACCTCTAGCACTCTACTGACATAAAAACCAGAACTATAAGCATGAGAATATTAAAGGTCTTAATGGAAAATGCGTTTGAATGGGAGCTTCTTCTTTTTTTCTATTGCACTAGTTGGCTTTTATGAATTTGCCACTACTTTAGAGTGAGGCCTCGCAATGGAGTTGTAGAAAATGATAAAGGAGGAGGTGACATTTAATTTAAAAGGGTTGTGGTAGGGATGAGTATGGGTAGCCCAATATTGTGATAGTTGGTTCCCGAAGTTATGGTCACAACAAATTACTGCATGCCTGGGATGAGTGGTTGTTAACTTCAGGAAATTCTTACTAGAATTTCATATTTCATACTGTTTCACTTCATTTTGGAGGCATAAGTGGGTATTAGAATGGATGAAAGTGATAAGTTATGTTTATCTCATGTTATGCACAGCAAAATGAATGTGTGAATGATATTACTCCCTAACTGTTATGAATGTCTAACGTTGTGTGAAAGTCCTTGGTGTGAACTTGTACAGATTAAGTCAGGGCTAACCCAGAGGAAGCTGCAGGCAGTGCAAAAGAGAGGCAGGAGGTTGAAGCTGACAACCAATGAAGGGAAGACCAGCTGGAAAATCAAAACAGGACAAAGAGAGCCCAAGACAGTGTTGGGCCGCGGCCCACCATCTCTTGGGCCGCGGCCCAGGAGGCCAACACCAGCACAGAAAGTCTTGGGCCGCGGCCCACCACACCTTGGGCCGCGGCCCAGGATACCCAGGGGATCACAGAAAGTTGGGGGCCGCGGCCCACAATCCCTTGGGCCGCGGCCCATGAAGAAAACAGTAAGCACAGAAAGTTGTGGGCCGCGGCCCACAACCTCTTGGGCCGCGGCCCACAAGCTCCCATTCCAGGTCAGAGACTCTTGGGCCGCGGCCCACAATCCCTTGGGCCGTGGCCCAACCCCGAAAATGAAGAGTTGCGTTTTGACAGCTGAGAGGGTATAAAAGGCAAATGGAGGGTTTTGAATAGGGGTTCCCACTTTTGGAAAGAACGACAGAGGCGGCTGAGGAGGTTCTAAGAGCTGGGAATTGCTAGAAGCAAGGAGAATCAAGTGGATTCGAGGATCAGAAGAGATTCATCTCAGATTTTCTTGATACTTCTGTATTCTATCCCTTCTCCACTGTGATTCTGTTATGACTTCTTTAGTTCTTGTAATTTGTAATCAGTTAGTAAACATGTGTAGCTAATTTCTTTTATTCTAGGATTGTTCGAGAATTTTGTATGGATTGAACTCAAGGTTTTCTTCCTCTTCATTATCTAAAGGCATATATGTGTTAACTCTGCTCTGATATTCTCTGATATTCATAAATAGCTAGCTATGAATAACATGTTCAAATGGATTAAGCTTGAGAGAGTTAATCTAGTTGAAGAACGAGGGTAGAGTTATGCTCGACCTACAGTTTAACTAATTAAATGTAGGGTTTGTTAATAACCTAGAGATAGAGTCATTAACCTAGCATTGTCAAAGTGAGGTGGAGCTGATAATTGATATCCTCCTTTAAATGTAGCAAGAGATTGTGCATTTAAGTGGAGAATATATGTTGGTTATGACTCGAGAGAGCTTACCCAATGATTATCGACCTTAGACTGACACATATAGATCCCAGAAGTAGGAATGATGATGAGGAATTAGATTGAGTTCATGATATACAAAATGAGAGAGCAATCCTAGAGTCACTTTAATTGATTACTTTTGCAAGGAGCCCATTCTGTCAGTATTTTCATTAGCCATTATCATTACGTCTTTTAAATTTGTGTCTCTCATACTCAATACTTTATCCGAGTCAACTTGATCAAACACGTAAAGCTATTGTTCGACTAGTTGTTATTCAAATCCTCGTGGGACGATCTTTACTTATCACTTTATTACTTGGCGCGACCCGTGCACTTGCGGTAGCGAACAAGTTTTTGGCGCCGTTGCCGGGGATTGGTTTAACAAATATTTAAGTTGACCTTAGGTTTATGTTAGTCGATTTCGCTTGATTCTTTAGTTACACATTACAATTTTTCTGTTAGTATTTTCTGAATTAAATTTCACTTGTGTCGTTTGATACTTGCTGTCTTGTCCTTTTCGCAGGTATCAGCCCAGTTCATGCAACATTTGCAAGGAAACGAACTGATTGTGGTGCTGGACGGAATACAGCGTGTTGAGGAGGAATCAGAATCAGCAGCAGAATCTGAATCTGGTACAGAAACAACAGCAGAATCTGAGTTTGGAGCTGAAACTGAAGCTGAAGCAATGGCGGATGAATATGATAGAGCCACGGTCAATGATTTTGCCAGCAGAAACATGAGAGGAACTCAATCGTGCATTCGAATGCCGGAGATGCAAGCTCACACTTTTGAGATTAAACCGGTGATGATAACAATGTTGCAAATGCACGGGTTATACCATGGCCTTTATAATGAAGACGCCAACAAGCATTTGATGTATTTCTTAGAAGTGTGTGACTCCTTCAAGCAGAATGGTGTTCCTCAAGATATACTGCGGTTGCGGCTATTCCCTCTATCTCTTCAAGGGAAGGCTAGAGATTGGTTTAACAATCTCCCGGAAGGATCCATAACATCTTGGGCTGATCTTGAAGCTAAATTCAGAGCTCGATTTTTCTCCGATGATAAATCAGTGGAAGCAAGAGATGAGTTTCTAAGTTTTAGACAACAACCGGATGAGCATTTGTATGCCGCATGGGAAAGGTACAAGATGCTAATGAAACAATGCCCCAATCATGGGGTGGACAAGTGGGTAGTAATCCAGATTTTCTGCACAAGATTGAATCCTCAATCTAAGGCCATGGTGGACTCTATGACTAATGGAGGTTACCGGAATGTTCCGGTTAATGAAGTTTTCAGACTTTTGGACCAATTATCTGCAAATAACACCCAAGGAAATGACAGGAGAACTCCGACTACCCCAGCCCTACTCACCACAAAAGAAGACTCTTCATCACAAATTGCCACTATTTTGTCTGCTTTGAACAAACGTTTTGATGTCTTAGAGTCTCAAATAAACAAGGGCCATCCCCGTGGTGTGCATTCTGTTCAATCTACTCCGATTGTATGTGAGCAATGCAATGATGTCCACATGCCGGACAATTGCCCTCTTTACATGGACACTGAATCTGTCAATTATATGGGCAAATTCCAACCTGCTCAAGGTAATCCATACTCACAAACTTACAATCGTGCTTGGAGAGCTCATCCTAACTTTTCTTGGAGTCAAGGTAACACTTTGAATCCTCCGCATGAGTCTACTTCTGGCACCAAGCCAGTTCCTCCCCCGGGTTTTCCAATGCAAACAAGGCAAGCTCCTATGAAAGAAGAAGAATCCAAGACGGACAAGATGTTGTCTCGAATCTTAACCGAAGTGGAATCTTCAAGGGGTGAGAGTAAGGCCACCTTTTCTCTTCATGAATCAGCCATTAAGAACCTTGAAGTTCAAGTGGGGCAACTAGCTATACAAGTAAATGCCATGGCTCGAAACGGTCTCCCAAGTGACACCATCCCTAACCCAAAGAGGGGTGGAAAAGAAGAATGTAAAGCCATTCATTTGAGAAGTGGCAAGGTGCTTCCGAACATGTCCAGCTCAAGCACACCGGAACCAAAGCAAGATGGGCAAGTGGACATTGAAATTGATGAGGAGGAAGTGATAACTCCAGAAATTGCTGTGGAAGATGAGGAATCTAAGAAGAGAAAGCACACTGAGGGCGGTTTGGATGATGTTGGAAAGAGTAAAAAGCGGGAACAAGAGCTGAATATTGAAAAGAAGAGCAAACCCAGCACTTCCACTGTCATGCCTCCCTTACCATTCCCTCAAAGATTCAAAAAGAAGGAGGAAGACGCACAATTCAAAAGGTTTGTAAATATGTTTAAACAATTACATGTCAACATTCCTTTTGCTGAAGCGTTAGAGGGTATGCCTAAATACGCCAAATTCCTTAAGGATGTGTTATCCAAGAAGAGGCGATTCAATGAATTTGAAACAGTTGCTTTAACTGAAGAATGTAGTGCTGTGATCCAGAGGAAGTTACCTACCAAATTGAAAGATCCGGGTAGTTTCTATATTCCGTGCAACATTGGTACAAACTTCAACGGTAAAGCTCTATGTGACTTGGGTGCTAGCATAAATTTGATGCCCTTGGCTGTTTTTAACCAATTGGGGCTAGGAGAACCAAGGCCTACCACTGTTACTCTTCTATTTGCTGACCGGAGTATTTCTAAACCTAGAGGAATCATTGAAGATGTTTTAGTGAAGGTAGATAAGTTTATCTTCCCAGCAGATTTTGTGGTGCTTGATTGTGAAGTTGATTGGAAGATCCCGCTCATTTTGGGCCGTCCATTTTTAGCTACAGCGAGGACTCTTATTGATGTGGAAAAGGGTGAAATTACTTTGAGGGTAGACGACGAAAAAGTGGTCTTTAACATGCCAAAAGCCTTGAAGTTCCATGATGATTCAGACCAATGCTCATTTGTGGATATCTTTGACTCCCTCATTCCTCAAGAAGCCTATACTCCTATGATTAAAGATCCCTTAGAGGCATTTCTAATTGGAGAGAAAAGCTTGGATGAATTTGATGAAGAAGCTCTTGAAAACCTTTTTCGTATGGAGGCATTCCCTCATTCAAGACAAAGGAATTTTGAGCCACTTGAGGTGGCCGAGGCATTGAGCACTCCTTTGAAGCCATCTATTGAAGTTCCACCCTCTCTTGAGTTGAAGCCGTTACCATCTCATCTTAAGTATGTCTACTTAGGAGAGGCCGATACATTACCGGTGATTGTCTCCTCTGGTCTTTCAAATCTGCAAGAGGAAAAGCTCTTACGGGTTTTAAAAGACCACAAGAAAGCTATAGGCTGGACCATAGCTGACATTAAGGGAATTAGCCCTTCTATGTGCATGCATAAAATCTTGCTCGAAGATGATCATAAAACTTCTATTGAGCATCAAAGGCGATTGAATCCAATCATGAAGGAGGTGGTCAAGAAAGAAATACTGAAGTGGCTTTCCGCTGGAATTGTGTATCCTATCTCTGATAGTTCATGGGTGAGCCCAGTTCAATGTGTCCCTAAGAAGGGTGGCATGACGGTAGTGGCTAACACCCAAAATGAACTAATTCCTACTCGCACGGTGACTGGTTGGCGGGTGTGTATGGATTATCGGAAGCTTAACACAGCTATAAGAAAAGACCATTTCCCTTTGCCATTCATTGATCAAATGCTGGACAAATTAGCCGGGCAGGAATTCTTTTGTTTCCTTGATGGATATTCCGGGTACAACCAGATTGCCATAGCCCCAGAGGATCAAGAGAAGACCACCTTCACTTGTCCATATGGCACTTTTGCTTTCAGAAGAATGCCCTTTGGACTATGCAATGCACCAGCCACTTTTCAACGGTGTATGATGTCCATTTTTGCTGATATGATTGAGAAAACAATTGAGGTATTCATGGATGATTTTTCTGTCTTTGGTTCATCTTTTGACTCTTGTTTGGAGAATTTAGATGCTGTCCTTACACGGTGTGAAGAAGCAAACTTAATTCTCAATTGGGAAAAATGCCACTTCATGGTGCAAGAAGGCATTGTACTTGGCCACAGAGTGTCTAAGCACGGGTTGGAGGTGGATCGAGCTAAAATTGCTATTATCGAGCAATTACCACCACCCATTAATACTAAGGGTATCCGAAGTTTTCTTGGACATGCCGGGTTCTATCGGCGGTTTATCAAGGATTTCTCCAAAATTGCCAAACCCCTTTCTAAGCTTCTGGAAAAAGATGTAGAATTCAAGTTTGATGATGAGTGCTTAAGTGCTTTTGAAGAACTGAAGAAGCGTCTCATTTCAGGTCCTATCTTAGTGGCCCCAGATTGGGTTTTACCTTTCATTATTATGGCTGATGCAAGTGATTATGCTGTTGGTGCTGTTTTGGGGCAAAAGGCTGACAAACTCTTCCACCCTATTTACTATGCGAGTAAAACTCTTGATGGTGCTCAACTCAATTACACTACCACTGAAAAAGAGTTGCTTGCCATAGTGTATGCATGTGAGAAGTTCAGACCATACATAGTTGGTACTAAGGTCACTGTGTACACCGATCATTCAGCTCTCAAGTACCTACTCACCAAGAAGGACTCTAAGGCCCGACTCATTCGCTGGGTACTTCTACTTCAAGAGTTTGACCTGAACATAATTGATAGAAAAGGTACAGAGAATCAAGTGGCCGACCATTTATCGAGGCTTAGCACCGACCCTCAACTTGATGATTCTGACATGATCCAAGCATCATTTCCTGATGAACGGCTGTTCTTTGTTGATCACTCATCTACACCATGGTTTGCTGATTTTGTCAACTATTTGGTTTGTGGAGTGTTACCTCCGGAGTTCAATGCTCATCAAAAGCGTAAGTTTTTGCACGAGGTGAAAAAGTACTTTTGGGATGAGCCTTACTTATTTAAGAGGTGCCCCAATCAACTCATCCGACGATGTGTGCCCGAAAATGAGCAAGAATGCATTCTGCATTGTTGCCATTCATCTGAGTATGGTGGTCATTTTGGAGGAGAGAAAACCGCTGCAAAAGTGATTCAAAGTGGCTTTTATTGGCCTTCATTGTTCAAGGATGCTTATGCCTTTGCCCTCCAATGTGATCGGTGCCAAAGAGTGGGGAACATATCAAGAAGGAATGAGATGCCACTGAATAATATGTTAGAAGTTGAGCTCTTTGATGTCTGGGGGATTGATTTCATGGGTCCATTCCCTAAATCCTTCAACAATGAACACATTTTAGTGGGTGTGGACTATGTATCAAAATGGGTGGAAGCTATGGCATGTGTGACTAATGATGCCAAGACAGTATTGAAATTCCTCAAGAAGCACATCTTCACAAGGTTTGGCACACCAAGAGCAATTATCAGTGATGGTGGATCACACTTCTGCAATCATCAATTTCAGGCTCTCATGAAGAAATATGGAGTGAGGCACAAAGTAGCATTGCCCTACCATCCCCAAACAAATGGCCAAGCTGAGATTTCCAACCGGGAAATCAAGACTATTCTTGAGAAGATGGTGAACACTACACGGAAAGATTGGTCTTCCAAGCTTGATGATGCATTGTGGGCCTATCGAACAGCTTACAAAACACCTATCGGCATGTCTCCATATCGATTAGTGTTTGGCAAAGCTTGCCATTTGCCTGTGGAGTTGGAACATGGGGCATATTGGGCCATCAAGAAGTTGAATTTTGATCCACAAGCTGTGGGGGAAAAGAGGCTTCTCCAACTCAATGAGTTAGAGGAAATCCGCTTAAATGCCTATGAAAGTTCACGAATTTATAAAGAGAAGACAAAGAGGGATCATGACAGAAAAATCAGTCCCAAGAGCTTTGAACCAGGGCAAACTGTTCTCCTTTATAATTCCAAGCTGAGGCTCTTTCCTGGGAAGCTTAAATCTCGGTGGTCCGGGCCTTTCAAAGTGATTCAGGCATCAAAATATGGTGATGTGGAGCTGGAGAATGATAAGGGTGAGAGATTTAAGGCTAATGGTCAAAGGTTGAAGCATTATTGGGGAGGAGATGTGGATAGGCTGGTGGCCACCACTTACTTATCCAATGAGGAGTGATCAAAGTGAAAAGTCAGGCTAAGGACTATAAACTAAGCGCTTCTTGGGAGGCAACCCAAGTTCTGAACTTAATCTTTGTATTTTATTTGATTTTAGCATAATTTTGTAGGTTTATGTTTGGTCTTTTACTTTGTGTAGGGAGAAAGGGAGGTTAAACTGAAGGTTGTAGAGACCGAGAAGATGGCTAGGCAAAATGGGGTGGCATCTTGATGGGATATGCATATTCCAGGGAAGTTTTCAAACTCTTATGCATTCTTGTGTCTTCTGATGTTAGGAATAAGATATGAAATCTGAAATGCCTGTTAGAGAAGCATTATGCATGATAGTTGGCTTCAATTTGCTGATTTGCTGATCATACCTAGAAAATCCTGGCTTAGGAGGAAATGTTAATCAAAGGAAAGTGTGGTTGGACGGTGTTAATTGTGAAACTCCTAGTTGAAGAGTCAATGGTTTTGTATGCTATGTGTCAATGATGATTATAGTGGACTACATGCCTTTGTGGAATTTGAAAAGTCCCTAAATGCCCAGAACTGGAGAACTGAAAAGTCCCTTAATTGAAGACTCTGGGCCGCGGCCCAAAGTAGGTGGGCCGCGGCCCACCAATACCCAGATCTTCAATTCATTGCTCAGAAAGTTCTGGGCCGCGGCCCACTGATCCTAATGAGAGCACAGAAAGTTTTGGGCCGCGGCCCACACACTCATGGGCCGCGGCCCAGGGATTCAAGGTTCAGGTCAGAAGGTTTTGGGCCGCGGCCCACCATCCCTTGGGCCGCGGCCCAACAAACACAGTGAGAGCACAGAAAGTTTTGGGCCGCGGCCCACAATCTCAGGGCCGCGACCCAAGAGCCACATTAATCTTACAGAGAGTTTTGGGCCGCGGCCCACCATCCTTTGGGCCGCGGCCCAAACGCGACAGCAGGGTTTTAAAAAAACCCTGCTACGCGTTTTCTCCTCTCATTTTTTTCCCTCATTGCCGCCGACCCAGCCCCCAAATCCTTCCTCCCTCACAATCGACCCCTTTCCCCCATTCCTCTCCCTTAAATTCCTCCCTCCTCCCTTGTATCCTTCTTTTTCTCCTCTGCGTCTCGACTTTTTTCCCCTTTTCTATCTCCTTTGCTGATACTCTGCTTCTTACCCCTGTGACAGACGCCCTAGGCTCCACAAAAGGGAGTATTCCCCTTTCGATTTCTCCTCTCATCGAGCAATTTTCTCTACCTCTGAGGTATGAAGTCTATCTCTTGCTCTGTCCTTGCATTTTGGGATTGTTAGGGCAGTTTTGATTTGGGAATTTAGTCGTCACAGTCGCAACTCTGTTGTAATTGATAGGTTTTTAGGGCAATGCCTAGGTTTTAGGTCATTCTTTGGTCATATGCATAGACAATGGGCCTTCAATTCATTCTGCATTCGCTGGTTTATCATTCCCCTGTGTTGAGACATCCTTACTCTGTACTTGTGATTTGCTTGTTAACTGTTTTCATTCTCTTGTTTCTTATGACTGGTAAATTCTGATTGGTACCAGAGAGGACTTAATTGTAGATTTCAGGATGTCTAAATATCTTGCTCTGTTCTGGTATACCTTGTGTTATGTCTGGTCTTGAATTGTTTGATAGGACTACCATGCCTTCATTGTACGGCAAAAGGTTTCCTAATCCATTTCAAACAAAATGCATACTGTGCAGGGTTGTGTGGGTTCCCTTATTGAGTAAATATGCACTGTCTGCATAAACGTCTGCTGTGATTTTATAAAGTGCATTGTGCATGTTTGCCCTGTGCACACACTGACTGGTTTTTGAAACTTGTAAGCTATGTGCAAGTTGTTTTGATGCATGCTCATGTGCACCTGGAATTGCATTTTGTGCTTCTGTAATTTTTGTCTTGTTTAACCTGCACAACATGACATCTGCCTCTGTGAACATGCACTACCAGTTTTTAGTGAACCCGTGTTGTGATAGTCACAGCTTCCTGCTTGTTTTGACATGCCTGTATAATGACATTGTGTTGACATTATGGTGACCTTAGGCATTCTTTTGAGATTCATTCAGTGATGTATGAGTTAGTGAGGTTGAGGTTTCGACTCTTATTGCGCAGAGTTGCAACTGTCAGGTCATAAGTTTGGGGGAGGTCATTATTGCATTCTCTGATACTGGTACCCATGTTTAGTTCTTGTTTGAGTCTTCAATTGTTTTTGGCTTTCCACTGTTTCTCTCATAGCGAATATGCCGGCTAAGCGCGTTGCTGATCGCTCCGGTCCACGGGCAGTTGCTGAGGCCAAAACCAAGGTGGTCACCCGTCCTTTGCTGCAGGAACGGGAATTCCCGTTCAATGTCTCCTACGAGTTCTACTATACAGCCACACGTACCTATCACCTTCAGCGACTTATGGACCCCAAGGTTGACGGGAACCTGCAGATCGTTCAGGAGTTTTACGCCAATGCTGCTGTCAAATCCATTTGGCGATTTCCTCTGCGCGGGGTTGAGGTGGACTTTACTTTAGAGAGCTTCCGGCAGTTTACAGCACTCCCCGCTGTTGAGGAGTGCCGGTACCGGCAATTACTGGATAGTGAGGATGACATCCCGGACGATGCGATTTCGGAGCTGCTCGTGTACAACCACCAAGTAGCGTGGCAGACTCGTGGTGGGGCGCAGAAGCATTTACCTCGGGCTCAGTTGTCAGTGGAGGCTCGGGTATGGCTGCATTTTGGCAAGGACTACTTCTGGCCATCGTCGCAGAGGAGTCGCCTTTCTAGAGACCAGGCTCTCCTTATCTACCTTCTCATGAAGAAGGAGCCTGTTGATCTAGGCGCCCTGATCTATCAGACTCTTCGCGACCATGCCCGAGATCATTCGGTCGCTCTGATACTGCCGCATCTCATCTCCTCTTTCTGCACGTCGGTGGGTGTCGCTGCGGTGGCTTCCGATGTTATGTTTAAGCCTTTGAAGACTTTCAACTACCTGAGTATCAAGCCACGACCGGACGAGCAGGTTCCGGCCTCCCAGCGTACAGCGACTGACCCGTTTTTTCAGCAGGGAGGACCCTCTCACCCGCCTCCTGATAGCCCATTCCCCCAGGAGCAGGGTGAACCGTCCGGTGCCCCTGCCTCCTCCGAGTCTACCGTCACTCTGGACGTGATCTTTGCGGCCATTCAGCCCACAGAGGCCACTGCTGCTCAGTGCCTCACTTATCTACAGGATCACGGGGTTCGCCTGACCAGGCTAGAGGAGTTATTTGCTGCTCATGTACCTGCTGCAGCTCAGGCTGGTGACGATGATGATGAGGCGGAGGTCGGTGCTGCTGGTGGCGATGATGATGTGGAGGGGGACAGCTCTGATGCAGCTGCCAGTGATGGTGGTGGCGAGGATTAGCTTAGTACTGTTGCCCATTGTTACTGTTGTTTTTCATTATCTATGGCTATTATGGTTTATTTCAGACTGTATTTCAGTACTGTGGTAACAGTTTAGCTTTCAGATATTGTGGTTTATTGTTGCTTTCCTGCCTGACATCAGTGGTTTAATATGCTATTGGATATTATGATTTAAATAACTCTGGTGTTCAATGTTTTCTTTCTGCCTGGTTGTATGCTCATTTCTTTACAGGTGCTCTGTGTGACAGAATATGTCTTAGGACAGTGGGGACACTGTCCCCCTCAAGTTTGGGGGTGTTTTTATATTCCCATAGACTTGTTTAAACCTGTGTTGCGCCACTTCTTTGAGCTAAATGTCGGGGAATTGCATTGGATTGTTGAGTTGAATCAAATACTGGATATTCATGACTGTTTGGTTTTTGGTTTACACATAACATGTATAAATTGTTTTCATGGCAAGACCTTTGAAATTGTAGTTGAATTCCTGAGAAGATATGAGTGATTCATACACTCCGAAAGCATTTTCTTATCCCTATCTCGGAACTATATGTTTTTGAGTAAATTGTATGGAAGTGGCTGTAGTTATGGCGCATAATGTTAGCATATAGATCAGTTAAGTTAATGTATCGAAATAAGCTAAGGTTGAATTAATCGTGGGAGTTGTGCACAAGAGAAGAGAAACCATTGTTGGAAGGGTGTTGAGCCTGACTTTTATTCAGTAGAGTGTTTGTGCCATTTATGCCAGTGTACCTCTAGAACTTGTTTAAATTCTTTTTCAAAATCACAGCTGCATGTGGATTAGTGAAAATGATAGGGGCATTCATTTCTAAACCTATGTACCCAAACACAAACCTTTCACGGTCATCCTTTGATAATCTCCTTTGAGCCATTCACTTTTTCTTTCTTTTAAGATCTTACATTTAATAAGTCATGCATGATGTTGCTAGGAAATTGAATGATACTTAGAAAAGCAGGGAGTTAGCATTTGAATTACTATCTTCTTTATTCTAAAAAAAAAAAGAAAAAAAAAAAGAAAGAAGAAGAAAGAAAAAGAAGAAGGAAAGGAAAAGAAAAACAAAACAAACAAGAGAGAAAGGAAAAGGGAAGAAGAGGGATAAAGATGTCATTATTTACGCTTCATCATGCATGGCACTGATTTCATTAGCCTCTTCCATTAGACCTTTCCAACATTACAACCCTGGTAAAAGCCCCCTTGATTCGTAAATCTAGGTGTACAGGTGGTGGAGATAGTAGAATTTCTACAAGCCTATGGCAGGACCTGCTATAAAGGGTACTGAGTGAAATTAACCCTAAGAGTGAGGAGTAAACACATATAGCTGTGAGTGTTTTCTTGTGCACATAACTGTGGTTGATTGGGCTGCAGCTTATTCCCTTTACATTACCTAAAACTGAGCTTTGTGTTATCTTAAAGCGTTAACAATGAACAATTCCATGCAACCTTGAAGTTCCTGGGATACTGAAAGGGTGTGAATTAAATTCAAGTAAAAAGGAAGGAGAATGCGATGGATTAGGTCTAGCTAATGATTCCAAATTATACATGCTGAAGTATTGTTCCTGGTCTTGATGAATGAAGGATAAGTGTTGGGTAACTCTTGTTGAACATCCATTTAGCTGAAAATGACTAGGGAGTTAGTTTGCTTTGATAAACCAAGTAGTCATGTATATTTGGTGACATGAGAGCTTAAGAGAAGAGGGTCATACATGAGCATTAGGCTAGATGGTGAGAGTTTACTCGAGGACGAGCAAAAGTTCAAGTTTGGGGGTGTGTTAACTTCAGGAAATTCTTACTAGAATTTCATATTTCATACTGTTTCACTTCATTTTGGAGGCATAAGTGGGTATTAGAATGGATGAAAGTGATAAGTTATGTTTATCTCATGTTATGCACAGCAAAATGAATGTGTGAATGATATTACTCCCTAACTGTTATGAATGTCTAACGTTGTGTGAAAGTCCTTGGTGTGAACTTGTACAGATTAAGTCAGGGCTAACCCAGAGGAAGCTGCAGGCAGTGCAAAAGAGAGGCAGGAGGTTGAAGCTGACAACCAATGAAGGGAAGACCAGCTGGAAAATCAAAACAGGACAAAGAGAGCCCAAGACAGTGTTGGGCCGCGGCCCACCATCTCTTGGGCCGCGGCCCAGGAGGCCAACACCAGCACAGAAAGTCTTGGGCCGCGGCCCACCACACCTTGGGCCGCGGCCCAGGATACCCAGGGGATCACAGAAAGTTGGGGGCCGCGGCCCACAATCCCTTGGGCCGCGGCCCATGAAGAAAACAGTAAGCACAGAAAGTTGTGGGCCGCGGCCCACAACCTCTTGGGCCGCGGCCCACAAGCTCCCATTCCAGGTCAGAGACTCTTGGGCCGCGGCCCACAATCCCTTGGGCCGCGGCCCAACCCCGAAAATGAAGAGTTGCGTTTTGACAGCTGAGAGGGTATAAAAGGCAAATGGAGGGTTTTGAATAGGGGTTCCCACTTTTGGAAAGAACGACAGAGGCGGCTGAGGAGGTTCTAAGAGCTGGGAATTGCTAGAAGCAAGGAGAATCAAGTGGATTCGAGGATCAGAAGAGATTCATCTCAGATTTTCTTGATACTTCTGTATTCTATCCCTTCTCCACTGTGATTCTGTTATGACTTCTTTAGTTCTTGTAATTTGTAATCAGCTAGTAAACATGTGTAGCTAATTTCTTTTATTCTAGGATTGTTCGAGAATTTTGTATGGATTGAACTCAAGGTTTTCTTCCTCTTCATTATCTAAAGGCATATATGTGTTAACTCTGCTCTGATATTCTCTGATATTCATAAATAGCTAGCTATGAATAACATGTTCAAATGGATTAAGCTTGAGAGAGTTAATCTAGTTGAAGAACGAGGGTAGAGTTATGCTCGACCTACAGTTTAACTAATTAAATGTAGGGTTTGTTAATAACCTAGAGATAGAGTCATTAACCTAGCATTGTCAAAGTGAGGTGGAGCTGATAATTGATATCCTCCTTTAAATGTAGCAAGAGATTGTGCATTTAAGTGGAGAATATATGTTGGTTATGACTCGAGAGAGCTTACCCAATGATTATCGATCCTTAGACTGACACATATAGATCCCAGAAGTAGGAATGATGATGAGGAATTAGATTGAGTTCATGATATACAAAATGAGAGAGCAATCCTAGAGTCACTTTAATTGATTACTTTTGCAAGGAGCCCATTCTGTCAGTATTTTCATTAGCCATTATCATTACGTCTTTTAAATTTGTGTCTCTCATACTCAATACTTTATCCGAGTCAACTTGATCAAACACGTAAAGCTATTGTTCGACTAGTTGTTATTCAAATCCTCGTGGGACGATCTTTACTTATCACTTTATTACTTGGCGCGACCCGTGCACTTGCGGTAGCGAACAGTGGTTAATTGGAGATCAATTTTTTGTTCCATTAGACCTTTGGCACACACTTCCAGGAACAGTGAGAGGAGAGAGGGAGAAGAGGGGAAGAGAGAGAAGAGAGGGAGAGCATGAGGAAAGGCGAGAGGATGATGTGGACAAGAGAGAGAATTGTATCTAACTTCTGGGGCCCACGTAATGTAAAGTAACAGACGATTCAATTGAATTAACGTTTTTGTTATATTTGCTCCACTTTAAATAGTTTATGTGTAATTTTGCCCCCAACAAAACTTAATTGTGCTATATGCACTTTTGGTAAAATATGATTGTTAAATTTGCCCCTTAACCCTTTGTTTTTTAACCATCATGAACTTTTCAAATTTCTGCTAAATTTATAAATTCAATCAATATCTTTTGTGATGATATATATATATATATATATGAAAGGGTAGTGTTTTCCATAAAGTAGTGAATATACAAAGAAAACAGTTCATGAAGAACTATATAGAGATATAGTAATTCTTGAAGAGCTGTGTGGAAGTTCCTTGAGAATTCTACATAACAAAAAAAGAAACATTATTAATTTGGTTCCTTAGGGTCTGTTTGGTGTGAGGGATTTGGAGGGGAATGGAGGAGAGGGAAAATTTTTATGAGTTGAATTTTAAAAGAATGAAGAAGTGGGGTAATAAAATTTTAATAAAGAGAATATATAAGATAAAAGAGTAAGAAAAATTAATTAAAAATTTTTAATCCCACTTCTCTAATTTTTTTAAATTCAACTCAAAAAATTTTTCCCTCCGTCCACTTTCCCTCCCTTCTCCTCAGAACAAACATGCCCTTAATAACTAACAACAAAATTGATATGTTTCTTGAAGAACTAATATAGAAATAAGAAAAATATGTATAACTCACATTTGAGGGGGAGATTGTTGGAATACAAGTGTAAGTCATGTTGGATAAATATTTCAATTCTATCATATGTTATAGAAATCAAAAAATTGTTACAGTAAACCAGAAGTTACTGATTCAAACAAATTTATTTTTAGCATGACTAGTTTAATCATCCAAGTCACATATATGATGCAACAAATTATATATATTATGTATCGACATCTATTAAAAAACCAAAAGATTCTTTGTGAATAGTTAACATATTATTATGTGTTGCTTGTTCTTAAAGAATATTAACTATGAGAATATCACTCGTTATGATTTGGGATGAATCTCTGCTTTTCTAGAAATATATCAATATCATATATATGGCCCATTCGAATAATATGTAAACTATACAAGTATTCAATAAATTTGATAGATGCATCTATGAGATGATTACATGCTTGCAACCTGAAGATTGTAAGGTTGTTTGAATAAATTATTATAGTGCATAAGTTCCAGACTATATGTTCCATAAAACAATCTAGCAAAATTATTTATTAAAGCCTCCATATGTAGATAGATCAAAACTTATGAGAACAAAATTTCCATTTTAATGTTGCGATTATTGATTTTACATATTGCAGTATAGAAATGTATCAAGACAACAAGGTCTTATAAATTCTTCGATTATAATTGGCTTTTGGTCAGTAGCCAGCCATTTTCCATCTTAGAATTTCGAATATATAAAACTATTCTTATTATTCCATCACGTATTGCATATCTATAGATATTCAAAGAAAGTTGGGATAAATATTGGGTAAGAACCTTATTCCTCTTATTTGTCTTTAAATGGAACAAAATAATGTTTCTAAAGGAAATGAATGGATTCAGAAGACTTATATTGCATGATTAATTGATTGTCATTTGATAAAGTTTTCCCAACATGAGGGGGAGAAACTTAGTAGCTGGAAAAGAGAATGCATTAAACGTAGATCCTCAAATATAAGCATATGAACCAGAAGTTGATCAAATATTGTATTCTTAATATATTACAATATCTGCCTTACATAGTCATTGACCTAAATAAGAATTATTATATCTCATGTTCCAGCTAAAAAATGCTCTAATCAATATGAATGAAAAATGAGGCATGCCTGAAGAATGAGAAAATGATTAGTTCTTAAAGAAAAGAAAATGAAGCAAATATTGAGGAGGCAAGAATTGAGACATAACTATTTGTAAGACTCCAGAAGAGGTTCAGGTACCTGAAAAGCAATAAAGAAATCTCAGTTAGTTATGTCATAAAAGAAAAAGGAACAAAAAAAAAAAAGTTGTCAACAAGGCTTTTGATGATAATATCACGTGATCAAATGAGGATCTTCTATACAAATATGTAATGAGATACAAACATTAAGATAACTAGCCAATAGAAAAGGAAAGATGCAACATGCAATATCATAACATGAAATTTATGTATTTCTAGTTTGAGCACCAGAAGTGCAATATTAGTATTGTATAAATGGGCATTCATGAACGAAAAGGCGAAAATACAGTCACAATGCTCTTTGCAAAAGGTTCAATGTTGATAGACATTATCTTGTGGTGGATTAAATTTTCATGTCTTCTTAATTTGGAAGTCTAACAGTATATGAAATTTTGATGTGTCTTGAGAACATGATTATAACTTGTGACTTACTATATTGTGAATTATATATGAATCTAATAAGGATTTAAAATGCTAGGAGTATATATATGAAACATTGTTATACTTATAAAATCCCTGAAGGATCAAATACATATATGGATTTAGATCTAAACATATGAAAGTCTCTGAAGGATTCAAGTTGCTAGAAGCACATGATCAATAACTCCTTGAAGGATCCAAGTTGGCAGAAGCAAACAGTTTAATCGAGATCTTTATATGGTTTAAAGCAATCAAGGTGTATGTGATATTACTGACTTGATAGATGTCTGATGAATGAAGAATATATCTATTATGCCTATGAATTTTTACAAAAAGATATGAAAGTGAGTTTACTATAATTGCAGTTTCTATTGAATAGTTTAAATATCTTTGGAACTCTTGAAGAGTTTGCAAAACTGTGAATTTCTTAACCTCCTGAAGAACTTACAAAATGTGTGAATTGCTTAAATTCCTAAAGATTGAGCTTACTAAAGCTAAGAATTAGTTAAAGAAAGCCTATGAAATAAAGGATTTGAGAAGAATAAAACGTTTTTCTATAGAGAAATGCTTGGTGTGGAAGTATCATGTCTTTAGATCTTGGGAAGGTGAAGAAGAAATACTTGGTCCAAAAGTATCATATCTAAGTTTAATTGGAGCAATTATGTGTATCTAATTCGTCAAACATGACTTTGTTGGCATATTGAATTTGAAGGAAAGCTTGAGATATTGTTATTGAAACTTCATGCTAGGGTATTGTATTATGAAGTATCTCATATGAGCTATTGTTATCTCAAAAAATAAAAAAATAAACTTTTCATTGCTTTTGATAAATTGACCCAATGCATGCTTGAAAAAGAATTTGAGAGGACTAAATACAGAATGTTGGTAACCAACAGTAGTACTGTTAGTCCTTGGTGCACCATGGTTAACCTCGAGCTTGCTTGACTTTTGTGGGCATAGTACTCACGCTTGATATTCGTAGGATTCGTTCCCGCACTTGTTATTCTTGGGTCTTGTACATGTGCTTGTTTTATAGTCTCGTGCTGTACTTGATTGGTTATTTACCCTCATGGGCTACGTGTTCATGCTTGTTTTTGTGGCCTCGAGCTATGTTTGGTTAGTTACCCTCGTGGAATGTGTGTCCACACTTATTATCCGTTTTGTAGAAGTCTTATGAATATATGAGTTTTGAGATTTGATGTTTTAAATTGATTTTGTTAAACAAAATGATTTATTACATTCTTGGATTTGTTTGATTGATGATCCTTTATAGAGTTTTATTTATATCTATGATCGTATGATATAGAAATTGCAATTTATTGCCATATTGTTATTACTTAAGGTTAAATATGTTTAAATTATTTTTTTTCTGTATTTTATTACGTTATATAAATGGGACATTATTCACTGAAAAATATTTTTGGCCTCAGATAGTGCAGCTGATCATATCCCTCTCAGTAATCACTGAAGGTCTATATGGCTAGATTGAAGCTGGAGTGTCAATTGGATGATTCGTTAAACTCTTTTGTTTATGTTTGATAAATCTTATTTAGGTGCTACATGTTGTCTATAGGTAGGATCCCACCTTATTTGTTTATCTAAATTGTATGTTCTATATATGCTATTATGGAGGAGAGTTTCATATACTATATTGTGTTAGATCTCATGTTTTGATGATAACAAAAGAATGGTTTGAAAAGGAAATGTTTAAATATCAAGCTTGAACTAAGTAATGACAGGAATAAGCTTTACTTGAGGAAAGCATGGAAGTAGTGAAGATTGGCCAAGAGAAAATGCTAAGGAACTTAATTTGAAGTGCATTTTCTAAGGCATTACTCGAGGAGCTACTCGAGTAATGACCCAAAACTTGAAGTAAATAGGCAAAACTTCCAGTTACCTGCCACCATTACTCGAGGCGTTACTCGAGTAACAAGGTAAAATTTCAAGGTTGCTCTCGGCCTGCTAATGTTACTCGAGGAGCTACTCGAGTAACCATGTGAAAACTTCCAGTTGCCTTCAAGTTAGCAGAATGTTACTCGAGGAGCTACTCGAGTAACCGTTTGTACCTCTCGGCATTTTGTACCACTGCTAATGTTACTCGAGGAGCTACTCGAGTAACCAGGTCAGAAACTTCCAGTTCACCTTCAAGTTTTCCATGATACTCGAGGAGCTACTCGAGTAACCGTGTGTTTGAAAATGTGTAACTCTCGGCACTTTGTACCACTGCCAATGTTACTCGAGGAGGTACTCGAGTAACAGCCTGAGGTAAGTTAAAACTTGAGGTTGGTATCCGATTAACTTGAATTGTTTATTTCGTCTTCCTCGAGTGCTGACTCAAGTTTCGCCGTTTAGCTTCCGCAAGCGCACGGGTCGCAAGTAATAAAATGATAAGTAAAGATCGTTCCCACGAGGACTATGACGAAAGTGAGTTAACTAATGTAGCCATATGTTCAATTAGGTTGAATGAAATCATTTGGAATTGAGTATGTTAATTACGAGAATTTGCGGAAAACAATAAGGTAAAACAAAGGTGATTGTAAAATTGATTCTACTTCAAGGTTTAAAGGCTTAGGATTACTTCTTCCTCATTGTATTTCATAAAACTATGCAATTGATTCACTTATGCTAGTTGTGTGAGTCCATATGTTAGTCAAAGATTCTAAAATCATCAATCAAGCTCTCTCAAGTCAAGATTGATTTTTAATCTTCATTAACAACATTCAATCTCTTGTCTATCATTGATGAAAATCATCTTTCCCAATCAATTCTTCATTAGACTATGCTAGGTTATTAGATATATCTCTATTCTAACAACAAACCATCCATTTAATCCCTAAACTTCAAGTCTAACATGATTTTTCTCAAGTTCTACAACCAAAATAGCTCTCTCAAGCATCATTCAATTGAACTAGACTAATCATATGGTGATCAAGCATAAGATAGTAATTAAGCATAGAGAAAAATCAACATATATTCTCAACAACTAGCAAAAGCAAGAAAATATAGTAGTTTTAATCCATACAATGAGTAGAAGTAATCCTAAATGAGAGTTTTAGCCACTCATAATCAATACAAACCAACAACTCAACATACAACTCAAGGCCATATCAGCAAAATTAGAAGAGAAGAAGGGAAAAACCAGAAAAAGAGAGAAAAAATCTTGAATTTCTCCAAGAATCTCCTCCAAGAAGCACCAAAATCCCTCTCAAGCTCTCCAAGAAGCCTCCTTGTAGTCCTTGAGCTCTTCCTTGTGCAGAATCGCTTCAATTCGGCGCTCCCATTAGGTTAAAAAGTTAGCTGATGCATCAGTTTTTCAAAACGCACAGTTGCAGTATCGCGACTTCGCCCTCGCTTCGCTATAGCGAACCCACAGCGTACGCGGTCAGAAAGGCCTATTTTTTATGTGACTTCGCCCTCGCTTCGCTATAGCGAACCCACAGCGTACGCGGTCAGAAAGGCCTATTTTTGATGTGATTTCGCTTTTGCTTCGCTGTGGCGTAGCAAAAGCAACCGGGGACACCTTCAAGCTACTTTGATCTTCCCTCTTGGCTTTTGTTCTTCTTTTCTTCACCTCCAAGGATCCATGTAAGCTTTCATTTCTTGTCATCATCCTCCTACAAAGAGAAGGATTTTATGGGCTTTTCAATTCTTCAATTTAATCTAAAACCCTATACATTTAGCTCAAAATTTGCACTTTTTCAAGTATTTTCAACATATCACATTTTTCTTCATATATATATAAAACTTATGCACAATTTAAGTTTAAAACCACAAATATATGAGAAAAATGTGATGAAATACAAGAATTTCCAGAGAATAACACTCCCCCAAACTTAAGCTTTTGCTTGTCCTCAAGCAAATTCACACATGTAACATGACTTCATAAATTGCTTATCTAAATTGCAGATATGTTCATGTCCTCATTCATTGCTCTAAAGATCACACAAAACAGGAACTTGAGAGAATATGCCAAAATGAATGTCTTATAATCTCTAAGCAAGTTTTTCAAGAGTCCTTTGAGTGTGGGTGTGTGTTTGGAATCAAAGGACATTCCTCCGGATTCTATCTCAGTCACACATAATACTCCAACTCATATACAAATTTTCAACTCTACCACTTCACTATCCTCTTTTTCATCCTTTTCTACTTACAAATTACCTCACATGGTATCAAAATCAAAAGGACTTTTAGGCTTGTAACGTGGCCATGGGTTTAGGGTTTTTGAATGGAAGGGAAAAAAGGAATAAATACAAAAGCTTTGAGATAAATGAACTAACTTCCTTTCTTCTTTTTCTTTCTTTTCTCTTTTTTTTTTCTTCTTCTTTTTTTTTTCCTTTCTTCTTTCTTCTTCTTTTTTTTTTTTTTTCCAACCAAATTGAACTAACTTGGCTTCTGCACACTTTATTCAGCCCTCATTTCTATATAAGATTTTTTTTTATCTCAAAGCAAGGTATATCATGGTTTTTCAGGTTAGGGGTTAGGAAGTGAATTGGTTTTCAAAAAGAATATTTATATTGGTTTTTCTATAAAGGCTCAAAATTGGGTTCAAAATGGAAGAATCACAATGTAGGATAGCTTGAAAGGCTCAAACGCTTTTTAACGAAATGCCTAGATCATTTTTCAAAACCATATGAGATGCACAATAAGCTTTGAAGAATTCCAAAGTAGATTTGGAAATTGTACCTTTGAAAATAGGTATATAAGCTAGTTTACCCAGAGTTTCTTCGACAAAAACCTTCAAAACATCCCTGACTCCAATAGTGCAAGATTATGCTCAAGAGATTTCCTTAGAAACTCACTCCAACATTATAACTCCTTCAACAAGGCATATTAATCACACTTCCTGTCAAGCATAATGCTAAATAGCTAATCCAATCATCGGACCATTTATGCAATCCTAAGCAAACAATTTAACTAATTCAAAAGATATGTTCTCTAAAATTTTCCCAAGCAAAGGCTTAAGTTTGTGAAATTCCATCTATTTCACCCCTTTTTTCAATCAAAACATACATCAAAACTGCTTGTATATACCTGTACACTCGCTGTTCACTTTCAAAATTTTCACATTTTAAAATTTTCACAATATACCTCCCCCAAACTTGAAACCAACAGTGTCCCCACTGTTACAAACATTCACAAACCTGGACACATACACAAGTAATATGCACAGCAGTCTCAGATGCATCAAACAGTACAGGCTCAATGGCAACTACTCATCCAATCAAACAAAGGGCATCAACGCCCGCATGCGAGCCTATCATAGGAATAGCCAGTGATAATGACAGTGAGCACACAAAACAACTGTTAGCCATCAGTAGCGAACAACACAGCAGAGCAGACTATGCACATGAACGGACAAGAGCTAACTCGAAATTCGTACAATTAAAAGATGTCAGAAAACACAGGGGAGCAAAAAGAACAAGCATAAAAAATGTCAACAGTCAGAGGGGTCTCGTCAATCAGCAGAATCAGCGGCAGGATCATACTCTGACTCAGAGGTATCAGCATCAGCAGTTCGACTAGAACCAAGATCCTCATCCCCCCCAACAGACACCACCTCATCATCATCGGCACGCTCAGACGCACTAGACTCAGAATCTTCACCAATTTCTTCCTCAGCTGGATCCCGAAAAACCACAAGTTCTTTCCCTCGGTGATGTGGGGATGGGGCCTTCTCCTCCTCACTCTCAACCCTCGGTGGTACGTCGACACCCATCTTGCTGGCGAGTCCTTCCAGCATAGTCTCCATGCGCTGGCGGTGAAGGCGCTCCTTCGCACGTTCCCGTTGTGCTAGCAAAAGCTCATCATGGAGACTACGTAATGTAAGTGGGGGTTGGTCGCCATCCAAATCAGCCGGTCCCTTGTGATCTAACTTAGTTTGATCATACCGGTAAGGGGGGGCGGGCTGAAAGTAAAGATCACCAGAGGAGGCTGGAATTTGAGCCTTGGTGAAGAGGTCGGAAATCAGATGGGGTAGAACCAAATAAGTGCCCTTCCTCTTAGCGTGAGCGCAATTGTACAGGGTGTCATAAAGGATGTTTTCTAACTTCACACGCTGACCCGTCATGAAGAGGAATATAAGCAAAGCAGTTAATTTCGGCACAGTGCTGCTATTGCCTACAGGGGTGACATTAAAAGTAATAAAGTTCAACCAGATGCGGGCCTCTTCATTCAAGCTCCTTTGCTTGAGATATATTTGCTTGCCCCGAGGTCGATACCATTGAGTTTCACCTGGTTTGACCAAGGTATCAGCAATTTCCTTGAAGGGAAAATTCTCAGCCTCTTTCTTCAGAAGATGATATTGGCATTGGGGATAGAAAGGCAGATCATAGAATTGGCGAATGAATTCCGGACTGATGAAATTCTTGCCACAAGGTGGAACATCTCTCAACTGCATTGACGAAATGCCGTAACAATAGGCATAGTAATAAAAATGTCGGACAAACGTTTCATTGCCAATAGCCCGCGATGCCATCATATTCCCTAAACCATGTTTTTCTGTTGCCAACTTGTAGAACTTAAACCGAGTATTAGGCGGGAATTCTCGCTCTTGACGCAGAGGTCGGGAGTTCATGAGCTCTTTGACAACGTCGAGCAAATCGGGGGCAGAAGTGGAGGGAGGTGGTTGAGTTGGGGGAGGCACAGGACTTGAAGGGGCAGCAGCGGCCTTTTTCCGTTTAGGCGCTGGCTTTTTAGGAGCAGCTCGGCGCTTGGTCATTATCTGCAAAAATCAAAACCAAAGAAAACACACACAAAAACAATGAACGATCCACAACTAACAAAAGAAAAGAAAAAGAGAAACACGAGTCCTAAAAGAAAAAGGTCCCCCAAACTTGTGGCTAGCTAAGAACCTCAACAAGGCAATCCAGAATTCCACTCCTAAACCTATCCTCGCTCCCTCGTAACAGGACAAATGATCACAAAGTGATTCGCCAACTCAAATGATCCCAAGGGGCTTTCCAACTCAGTTGAACAACATAACCACGAATGCGCAGCACCCTAATCACCAAATTAAACCACATCAATGCAAGCCTAAGTGTAGAATGTGTCATAGACTAGCTTAGATGACCAAATCACTGAAGGTCACTTAGACGTCCACAAGGATTGACAAGGAAGTAAACAATATTCAGAGACCACAGTGCTAGGCCTAAACGAGTTGCAGCTGGTCAATACTAAGCTCATAGATTAGAAGAATGTCCACATAACTGGCACATGCAGACTACGATAATTTAGATATATAACTAAGCATGTGCAGCTATGATAGGATATCAACTAATGTAGATATGAAATTATCTAACCATCCAGGCACACTATGATAATCCTCAAACAACCCAAATCAGTTCAGTCCTAATTGCTCAAAATGGACAACAAATTTTCAGTGTGCAGAGCAGCACACTCAATGCAGATCTCCTAGAGAAAACCAGAGCAATATCAAGATTTGAAATCATATTCCTGGAAACAATGCACCTATTTGTTTTTTTTTTTCAAGATAGGGAAAAAAAAACTAATCCTTGTGAATCCCAGTAATCCAGCATGTATAAGAGTATTTTAGGACCTCAAAAACATTCTGTGGCACAGGACAATGTGAAATAACCGAATTCAAGGATCAAGCCTAAAACGCAGCTACGAGTATGAACAAATAAGAACCAAGCCTAGCTTAGCAAATCACTAACCTAATCCTTTAGCCACTCCATTCAGATTCAAGCTTAAGACCCTATAATCATCAACTATAGCAGCCCTCATACTAATCAGACCAAAGCCCAAAAAAAAAAAAAAGTAAATAGAAATTACCTCCTCTGTAGATTAAAGGTAGGAACGGCAGTGAGGAATGAGCGACGGTGAAAACAGGGGAAGCGGGGACTGCGATCGTGAGGGCCGTGGGTGGTGGGTGCGCTGAGATGGTGAGCGGTGGGGGAGGCTAGAGCGACGGTGGAGTGGGGAGAGGGTGAGATAGAGAGACGGAGGAAGTGTGGAGAATGAAGGGGGTGACGGTGGTAGGGGAGAGCTGCGACGGATCTGGGCGTTCGATGGTGGTCGACGGTGGGGTTGGAGAGAGGGCGACGGACATGGAGCGGCGTCACGGTGGAGGGGAGTTGGGAGTGCGGTGAGCAGCGGAGGGCGGTGGGTGCATCCTCGATGACGAGGAGGAGCGTTGGGTCGACGGTGGAGGAGGTAGTCGACGGTGGGAGAGGGTCTCGGTGAGTGATGGGGATTGACGGTGGAATAAGCTCGGTGATGTGAAGATCGGAAGGGGGCTCGGTGGAGGAGCGGGAGTGAGAGACGGTGGAGCTGATTCGGAGTGGTGGTGGTGTGTTGTGGGAAGCGACGGTGGAGGAGCTGGGAACGCAGTGGAGGAGTGGAATTGGGAGTGAGCTGGAGTGAGAGAGCGGGAGTGAGACGGAGGGGAAGAAAGGAAAGAAAGAAACAAAAATTTTTTTTATTTTTTGTTGTTTTTAAAAAAAATTTTAATGTTTAATTTTTTTTTTTTAGGGTGTAGGAACGGAGCGGTGTGTGAGGCATCAGGTTTTTTTTTTTTTAATTTTAATTTTTTTTTTTGTAGTCGGGTGCACAGAAAGGCCAAAAAATGGCATATGTTTGCCTCGACCTCGCTATAGCGAAGCGAGGGCGAACACAAGGAAAATTGCACAGAAGGGGCAAAAAATGGCATGAGTTTGCCTTGACCTTGCTATAGCGAAGCGAGAGCGAACCCAAGGAAAATTGCACAGAAGCACTGAAAAATGGGTCGTTTTTGCCTTCAGTATGCCATAGCAAAGCAACAGCAAGCACAGATACACATCACATCACAGAAAAAACCAAACATTTGCTGCAGCTTTGCCACAGCAAAGTAACAGCAAAGGATGACAGCAAACAAACAAAAATTCTGACAGCAAAATGAGATTCTCAAAGCATCCTAATTCACCCAATCTCCACAAATGGTACCTTGATCTTATCACACACCATTCAATCCTATCAAAACATTATGATAACACCACAAAACAATGAAAATGCATAAAATAATTCCCAAATCACCCCAAATTCCACAAATAGCAACCAACTCACTTCACAAACCATTGATCCACATCAAAAGGCATAAGGGCAGCATGATGTACTCAAACATGGTGAAAACAGATTTGTCAATCCTAAAGCTTCATTCACCCCATGCAAATTCCATCTCAAGTTACACTCACCATTTAGATAACCATTAAAGCAACAACAATGATATTCAAGCATGTAGTGTCAAATGCAAAATTTTAGGTGTACTTCCCTTTGTAGTTCCAACTCCTTGTATCAACATGCACTTTGTAGCTCCAATGCAATGCAATTCGTTCAGCCATGGGAAAACCTTTCTTACCTACAAAAAGGTAAAACCAAACATAAATCCACTAAAACACACAAAGATCAAAGAAAAATGCAAAGATAAAGTGTTGAGAACTTGGGTTGCCTCCCAAGAAGCGCTTGATTTATAGTCTTCAGCCTGACTCGTCTCTTTGTCAAGTGGAATCAGTGAGCGGTAGAGTGATGGTTTGCCTCTCTACCGTGCCACCCCAATAGTGCTTTAACCGCTGTCCATTGACCTTGAATCTCTCACCATCTTGTCCTTCTAGCTCCACAACACCCTTGTCAAAGACTTGAACCACAGTGAAAGGGCCAGACCATCTAGACTTTAACTTTCCCGGAAAGATTTTCAGCTTAGAGTTATAGAGGAGAACTTGTTGACCCGGCTCAAAAGACTTAGAGACAATCTTTTTGTCATGCCACCGCTTTGTCTTCTCCTTGTAAAGCCTTGAACTCTCATAAGCATGAAAACGAAATTCTTCAAGCTCATTAAGCTGTAAGAGCCTCTTGTCACCAACTTCCTTTTCATCAAAGTTCAACTTCTTAATAGCCCAATAGGCATTGTGTTCCAACTCCACAGGAAGATGACAAGCTTTCCCAAAAACAAACCGGTAAGGAGACATACCGATAGGTGTTTTGTACGCGGTGCGATAGGCCCATAATGCATCATCTAACTTCATGGACCAATCCTTTCGAGTGATACCCACAGTTTTCTCAAGGATTTTCTTGATTTCTCTATTGGAAATCTCAGCTTGACCATTTGTTTGAGGATGGTAGGCTAAAGACACCTTGTGCTTCACTCCATACTTCTTCAAAAGGGATTTAAATTGATGGTTGCAAAAGTGGGTGCCTCCATCACTGATAACAGCCCTTGGAGCACCGAAACGAGTGAAAATATGCTTTTTCATGAATTTGACCACTACTTTAGCATCATTTGTTGGAGAAGCAATGGCCTCAACCCATTTAGACACATAATCCACCGCTACAAGAATGTATTGATTGTTGAAGGACTTGGGAAACGGTCCCATGAAGTCAATCCCCCATACATCAAATAATTCTACTTCCAACATGCTGTTGAGTGGCATTTCATTCCTCCTAGAGATATTGCCAACCCTTTGGCACTGATCACAAGATAGAGCGAATTCATACGCATCCTTGAACAAGGATGGCCAGAAAAACCCAGACTGCAGGACTTTTGCAGCCGTCTTGGTACCTCCAAAGTGGCCTCCATATTCAGAGGAATGACAACACTTCAATACATCTTGTTGCTCACCTTCTGGAACACATCTTCGAATCAGCTGATCAGCACAATAGTGAAATAGGAAAGGTTCTTCCCAATGATAGAACTTGACATCATGTAAGAACTTCTTCCGTTGGTGATAACTCAAGTCCTCAGAAATAATTCCACTCACAAGGTAATTAACTATGTCAGCGTACCAAGGAGTTTCAGAATGACACACCAAAAAGAGTTGCTCGTCCGGAAAAGTTTCATGAATAGGAAGATCTCCATCATGTTGAGCTTCAGTACTCAACCTAGACAAGTGGTCGGCAACCTGATTTTCAGAGCCTTTTCTATCCACAATCTCAAGATCAAATTCTTGCAAGAGCAAAACCCATCGAATCAACCTTGCTTTAGAGTCCTTCTTACTAAAGAGGTACCGTAGTGCAGAATGGTCAGTATGAACAACCACTTTGGCACCAATCAAGTAAGGCCGAAATTTAGCAAATGCATACACCACAGCCAAAAGCTCTTTCTCAGTGGTAGTGTAGTTTTCTTGAGCATCATCGAGTGTCTTACTTGCATAGTAAATAGGATGGAAGATTTTATCCCTTTTCTGCCCAAGTACAGCGCCCACGGCATAGTCACTAGCATCACACATGACTATAAAGGGTAAACTCCAATCCGGAGCCATAATGACAGGAGCAGTTACAAGTCTTCTCTTCAACTCTTCAAAAGCTTTCAAGCATGCATCATCAAACTTGAACTCGGCATCCTTCTCAAGTAAAGCACAGAGTGGCTTAGTGACTTTGGAGAAATCCTTTATGAACCGTCTATAGAATCCTGCATGGCCCAAAAAGCTTCTCACACCCTTAACATTGATAGGTGGGGGAAGTTGTTCAATCACCTCTAACTTTGCCCGGTCAACTTCTAAACCTTTCTTGGAGACACGATGGCCCAACACAATGCCTTCCTTCACCATAAAATGGCATTTCTCCCAATTAAGCACAAGATTAGTGTCTTCACACCGCTTCAAAACTTGAGCTAAGTTGGTTAAGCACTCTTCATATGAATCACCAAACACAGTGAAGTCATCCATGAACACTTCCATGGTATGCTCTATCATGTCAGCGAAAATAGCCATCATACACCGTTGGAACGTAGCCGGTGCATTGCAAAGGCCAAAGGGCATGCGCTTGAAAGCAAAGGTGCCATATGGGCATGTAAATGTAGTCTTCTCTTGATCTTCCGGAGCGATTGCTATTTGGTTGTACCCCGAATAACCATCAAGAAAGCAAAAGAATTCCCTTCCAGCTAATTTGTCCAACATTTGATCAATGAAAGGCAACGGGAAGTGGTCCTTACGAGTAGCCGTATTAAGCTTACGGTAATCCATGCAAACCCTCCACCCGGTCACAGTGCGAGTGGGAATGAGTTCATTGCGGGTGTTAGCCACTACAGTCATACCGCCCTTTTTGGGGACGCATTGGACTGGGCTCACCCAAGAACTATCAGAAATAGGATATACAATGCCAGCATCGAGCCATTTAAGAAGCTCCTTCTTCACAACTTCCTTCATAATAGGGTTGAGTCTTCTTTGATGCTCAATGGAAGGCTTGTGATTCTCTTCCAAAAAGATTTTGTGCATGCACATAGAGGGGCTAATACCCTTGATATCAGCAATTGTCCACCCAATAGCCCTTTTGTGAGCTTTTAAGACTTCAACTAATTGCCCTTCTTGCTGACTAGTGAGATCCGAAGCAATAATCACCGGAAGAGTATTGTTGGAACCCAAATAAGCATATTGTAGATGAGATGGCAATGCCTTCAACTCAAGTGAAGGTGGTTCCTCTAAAGAAGATTTTAACTTTGGTCGGTCATTAGAACCCAAATCAAGTGACTCAAAGGGTATCCTCCTTTTATGATAAGGAGTTGTTGCATCCATAATAGCCTTGCATTCCACTACATCAAAACCCTCAGAATCAATATCAAGAAGAGCGGCTTCAAGTGGATCCTCAATCATAGAGGACTCAAATTCATCTTGTGTAACCAGTCCAATCATATCAAGGAAGAAACAGTCTTCATGCATATGAGGGGTTTTCATCAATTGATTCATATTAAAAGTAACTTGCTCATCGGCCACCCTCAAAGTCAACTCACCTTTCTCCACATCTATCAAAGTTCTAGCCGTAGCTAAAAATGGCCTTCATAGCAGCAAAGGTAGTTCTCTATCCGGATCAAAATCAAGTACAATAAAATCAGCTGGAAATATGAACTTATCAACCTTGACTAAGACATCTTCAATAATCCCTTTAGGATAAGACAAGCTTCTATCGGCCAATTGCAAAGTGACCGTAGTAGGTCTAGCATCACCTAATCCCAACTTATTGAACACAGACAACGGCATAAGATTTACACTAGAGCCAAGATCACACAAGCCATTACCTAAGAATTTACCCCCAACATGACAGGGTATAGAAAAGCTCCCAGGATCCTTCAACTTAGGCGGAAGTTGCTTGATTACATCAGTGAAGCTCTTGGTGACAGCCACCGTTTCGAACTCATTAAATCTTCTTTTCTTTGAGAGGACATCTTTCATGAACTTAGCATATTTAGGCATTTGCTCTAAGGCTTCCGCAAAGGGAATGTTGATATGCAATTGCTTGAACATCTCAATGAACTTCTTGAATTGCCCATCTTCTTGATGTTTCTTAAGCCTTTGTGGAAAAGGGGGTGGTGGGACATATCGTGGAGGAGAAGTATTGGTCTTTCTCTTCTTCTCGTCCATATTGTCAGGAGCAATTGGCTTGCTTGACACCACCTCATCTAGAGTCACTTCAGCTTGCTTCCTCTTCTTGTTTTCCTCTTCTTCGACCACAATCTCTTCAGCAACCTCGTCAATGAGGATAAGATCTTCCACAACATGATCCTTTGGCTTTGTTGTAGCCTTACCCATACTTGGAACATCGGGTAAAGTCTTGCCACTCCGGAGAGTAAGAGCCTTGCATTCTTCTTTACCATCTCGCTTAGGATTGGGAATAGTATCACTTGGAAGACCCTTTCTTGGTTGAGCACTCAAGTGTGAAGCAATTTGGCCCATTTGTATCTCAAGATTTTTTATTGCTGTGTCATGGAGGGAAACTGTGCCAACTAAGCCTTCTTGACTCTTGATAAGTTGCCTCAAGAGTTTATTTGTCTCAGAATCACCCTCTTGTGGCTTTGGTGGTTGCTCAAAACCCGGTGGATGCATTGGCTTACTAGAAGAAGCATAAGGATTAATTGGATTCTCACTAGGTCCATTCCTCCAAGAGAAGTTAGGATGGTCCCTCATACCCTTGTTGTAAGTATTAGAGTAAGGGTTGCCACATGGATACCTTTGATTATTGTTCAAATAACTCACCGACTCCATAGTATGATAACATTCTTCAGAGGAGTGGGCTTCTCCACATATTTCACATGAAGGACTTGGAGCTTGGATAGCATTCACATTCCTGGACGAATTTCTCTCTATCTTCAATTCAAGTTGATCAAATCTCTTAGCCATTGCTTCAAGTTGAGCAACAATTTCCTTAGACACATTAGAACTACTCGAAGGACTTGGTTCCTTATATGTTCTATAGCTAGAACGTGATTTTTCAGATTGTTGCAAGGAACTAGAGGCGATGTCCTCGTACAACTGTGAGATATCACAAACTCTCATCTTGCCAATTCCACCATTAGAGGCATTGTTGAGCATATTGGAAGTGGGCACATCCAATCCGGATGCAAAGGCTTCAAGCAAAACATAGGTCTTCTGTTCATGGTTAGGACAACTACGCCATAGCTCCTTGAATCTCTCCCATGCTTCATGAAAAAGTTCTCCAGGCTGTTGTTGAAAACCCAAGAGTTCAGCTTTTTGAACAGCCCGTCTACCCCTTGGAATGAACCTTGCTTTGAACTTAGATGCCATTTCATCCCAAGTAGTAATGGAGTTAGGAGGTAGAGCAGTAAGCCAAGCTCTTGCCTTCTTGTCAAGTGATAGAGGAAAGAGGCACAATCTGAGTACATCTGCAGTTACTCCTTGAAACTTGAAGTTCTCACACACTTGTACAAAGCGTGTCAAATGGTCAGTAGGGTCTTCATTCTGAGTTCCGGCGAACAAGCCAATCATTTAAAGCATTTGAAGCATGATTGGCTTCAACTCAAAATTCCGAGCTTGAATAGCAGGAAATCGGATGCTAAACTGGTAGGTGGAGTTTCCTTGTTCCATGTATTCATCCAAAGTGCGCTCCAAGTTATCATCATTAGGATTAGCCATATTGTAAAATGGATGAGGAAGAGGTGGTGGTCTCGGTTGCTCTTGTACGGGCAAAGGTTCAGGTCCTTGAAGAGGTTGCACTTGAGGTTCAGTTTCAAAGTCTTCAGAAAAATATTCTTCAAGAGCACCGTCAAGAACGATCTCCAAATCCGTTTGCATACGGAGCTCAAATACCTACAAGTCAAGAATCCCAAAACGAGTATCAAACTTATCAACTAATAGAACTACACTAAGAAAAACAAGAAAAAGAACTATAGCTATAACTATACTTAAAAACAAAGCAAATTAAGAAAGTAAAACAATAAGAGGAAAATGATTCAAGCGTAACTAAGCACACGATTACACTAATTAACTCGAAAGACTTTAGTCAATAGTCCCCGGCAACGGCGCCAAAAACTTGTTCGCCGTTTAGCTTCCGCAAGCGCACGGGTCGCAAGTAATAAAATGATAAGTAAAGATCGTTCCCACGAGGACTATGACGAAAGTGAGTTAACTAATGTAGCCATATGTTCAATTAGGTTGAATGAAATCATTTGGAATTGAGTATGTTAATTACGAGAATTTGCGGAAAACAATAAGGTAAAACAAAGGTGATTGTAAAATTGATTCTACTTCAAGGTTTAAAGGCTTAGGATTACTTCTTCCTCATTGTATTTCATAAAACTATGCAATTGATTCACTTATGCTAGTTGTGTGAGTCCATATGTTAGTCAAAGATTCTAAAATCATCAATCAAGCTCTCTCAAGTCAAGATTGATTTTTAATCTTCATTAACAACATTCAATCTCTTGTCTATCATTGATGAAAATCATCTTTCCCAATCAATTCTTCATTAGACTATGCTAGGTTATTAGATATATCTCTATTCTAACAACAAACCATCCATTTAATCCCTAAACTTCAAGTCTAACATGATTTTTCTCAAGTTCTACAACCAAAATAGCTCTCTCAAGCATCATTCAATTGAACTAGACTAATCATATGGTGATCAAGCATAAGATAGTAATTAAGCATAGAGAAAAATCAACATATATTCTCAACAACTAGCAAAAGCAAGAAAATATAGTAGTTTTAATCCATACAATGAGTAGAAGTAATCCTAAATGAGAGTTTTAGCCACTCATAATCAATACAAACCAACAACTCAACATACAACTCAAGGCCATATCAGCAAAATTAGAAGAGAAGAAGGGAAAAACCAGAAAAAGAGAGAAAAAATCTTGAATTTCTCCAAGAATCTCCTCCAAGAAGCACCAAAATCCCTCTCAAGCTCTCCAAGAAGCCTCCTTGTAGTCCTTGAGCTCTTCCTTGTGCAGAATCGCTTCAATTCGGCGCTCCCATTAGGTTAAAAAGTTAGCTGATGCATCAGTTTTTCAAAACGCACAGTTGCAGTATCGCGACTTCGCCCTCGCTTCGCTATAGCGAACCCACAGCGTACGCGGTCAGAAAGGCCTATTTTTTATGTGACTTCGCCCTCGCTTCGCTATAGCGAACCCACAGCGTACGCGGTCAGAAAGGCCTATTTTTGATGTGATTTCGCTTTTGCTTCGCTGTGGCGTAGCAAAAGCAACCGGGGACACCTTCAAGCTACTTTGATCTTCCCTCTTGGCTTTTGTTCTTCTTTTCTTCACCTCCAAGGATCCATGTAAGCTTTCATTTCTTGTCATCATCCTCCTACAAAGAGAAGGATTTTATGAGCTTTTCAATTCTTCAATTTAATCTAAAACCCTATACATTTAGCTCAAAATTTGCACTTTTTCAAGTATTTTCAACATATCACATTTTTCTTCATATATATATAAAACTTATGCACAATTTAAGTTTAAAACCACAAATATATGAGAAAAATGTGATGAAATACAAGAATTTCCAGAGAATAACAGTATCCGATTAACTTGAATTGTTTATTTCGTCTTCCTCGAGTGCTGACTCGAGTATTCAAGTTTCTAATGTTTTATCTTAAGTGGATTCCTCGAGTATGTACCCCAGTAAGCACAAATATTTTCAAAGGAAACTTCAAGTCATGACCAGGGTAAGATATGTTCAAATGTCTCAGTTACTCGAGGTGCTACCCGAGTAACTTATGCAAGATTGAGTGCATTACTCGAGGAGCTACTCGAGTAATGAGGTAAGTGCTCTCGGCATTTTGATCCTGCCAACATTATTGGAGTAGAGCATCGAGTAATCAAAAGTTTTTCAAAGGATTACTCAAGGTGTTACCCGAGTAACTCATAAAGTTGTGAGTGCATTACTCGAGTAGCTACCCGAGTAAATAACTATTCCAAAGGTTTGAAATTTAGTTTACTCCATGCACTACCCGAGTAATCTTATACTTGTTCATTAACTTGCAGTTGATAAATGATTTCCCGATGTTACTCGAGGAGCTACTCGAGTAAACTTCAAGGGTTACTCGAGGAGCTACTCGAGTAAGCATACCCAGAAATTTAGAAATCATTCAAACGTTCATTGATTTGTTTCCTATATGATTAACCTTTCATTGTATTAGTATTCTTAGTCTATTTACAGATAAACAATGAAGGAATCACTTCAAGAGATGAAAGTCAAATCAAACGTTCAAATGCCAACCACCGCCAACGGATATTTTTCAAAAACTTGAAAAGTCAACAGTGGCTGCGCACTCACCAACGGACGAAAGGAAAACGTTCCAACGGTCATCACCATCATATCTATATATATGGGAACCTTCAAACAGAGAAGAACAACCAAGCATTCACAAAAACAATTCATTGAGTTCATTGCTCTGTTTTCACGTTGAAATTATATTCATATGCTTCAGTGATTATTATTTACTCTTTGTGAGAGATATTTCATTCAAACTCAATATTTGTTATTGAGATAACTTAAGGTTGTGGAACCTTGAGTTGGGATTGGATTACAACCTGTAAGGGGGAGCGAGTGTCCAGGTGTGAAGGAACTTGCTTGTACTGTGGTGCCAAGAACCCACTGAATCTTGGAAGTTATAGTGAAACTCTCAGAGAAGCTCTGAGGACTGGACGTAGGTCAAAGTGGTTGTGACCGAACCAGTATAACTCCCGGTGTACACTTCGGTGATATTTCTCCTTACTCATTACTGTTTTAATTCTTTTGTCAAAGTTTTATATTTTCGAAAGAAATTTCAGTATCACCCAATTCACCCCCCCTCTTGGGTGAAACGCTTGATCTTACATATTGAACTTGTATGCTATGGTAGAAATTTCGGAAAGTCCAAATGTCACGCCCTTATTTTAATTTCACATTTACTAGAGTATTAGCGGAAAACGATATGCGGTTCGGCGGGCAACACAGGAATAGCATAACTATACTGATAATATGTGTATGATGACATAAATTCCCCATAGGGGTTAGTACATGATACTTACGATTAAGGTAGCCGCACAAGGCTACTAGGGTATCTAAACTCATCCCAGTGAAACGGAGACTTCTTCCCGTCTTCGTTCCACTATTGTAATCCCTTCGTATGGTACTCTGCATTGTTGTTTGCATATCTTCTGTCGTCTCCTGTCTAAATTGTTGGTAGGGGAGGGTGAGATTCGAGAGAATCTCAGTAGGAAACAGATACCATAATGCATGCATGATTGATGCTATGTGTATGACATGTTAGCTTTATCTAGATGTATGCCCCATAATGACATTTCTGCATGCTCAATGTTTCATATAACAAGACTATGGCCACAGCGAAAACAAAAATAGAGCTTCATTTATTCAAATATACTCTACACAATCAAGTAAAGCAATCACATACATCATTACACAAGCAAAGATATCAAATACATGCAAGTAAGGTAAGTCCCCTACCTTAACCCGTTTCCGCCTCGAAACGCGTGCCTCGATCTACGTGCAAACAGCTCGGGGCTCCATATTCGATCCTAAAATTTCAAATGTACTATTTAGACACTTCCATAGTGTTTCTGGGGGTTATATGAGTCTATCTTGAAAAATTACTAAAATACCCCCGGGGACCCGGCCCCATCATACCCGGTCTGGCTGTACTTTTCTCAAAATTTTGACATGGGCTATTCTTACATATTTTCACCCAAGGAATCCATTTCCGGACTCATAATTATCAAATTCAATGTCAAATTACGAAAATACCCTTGGCAGCCCTACTTTTAGGGTTTTAGGGGCGTTTCCGTAATTATGCTTTCTCGACCTTTTCTGAAAAAGTGCCCAACTGTAACCCCACCTAATTTTCCCTCCTGAATCCAATGGAACCATCAAATCATTGAAAATCCAACTCTAAGTCCCATTTCTAGATATGGCTGAAACTTATAGGAATTTAGGGAAAATTGGGGTTTTTCGGTTTCGGTTCCGTAAACACGCTCCTTTCTACTCCTAACCACTTTATTGACTATTCCATTAGGTTACAACTACCATTTAGTATCAATTTGGGCAGCATAACCCCTAGGGAAACCCATTTTCCATTTTTACAACCAATGGCAATCCGGCGAAATTTCACCGATTAAATTGCCCACAGCAGCTAGAATAGTCAATATACAAAGGTTTGGAAGTTACCTCAAGCTCCTTCTGGATTTTCTTGACTTGGCTGAAACCCTAACTTCAAAACACCATGAATCTTGCTTCAAATACCTCAAACAACATAGAAGAGAAGCTTAGGAGAAGGATTATACACGTTAGGTACGAATTCACCGAAGAAATCGACCTATCTCGTGAGTTTTCTCCTCTCCTTCTCTCTCTAAACTCTCTCTCTATGTTCAGCTGATATTTGCGTCAGTTTAAGCTGAAGGAAGAAGAAGGAATATGCTTATATCATATTATATATTCTATTTTATTCATTTACTAATTTTCCAAAAATTTCGGATTTTACAAAATTCTGGCAGATTTCTGCCCAAACTTTGAAAAATCATAACTAATTCTAGAAAAATCGAAATGAGGTGATTCCAAAGCCTATAGAACTCTTATTGAGTCTATTTTCAAGGAAAAATATAGACTTTTACTTTATGGAATCACAAAATTCCCAGAATTTCATTCTTTGCATGTTGTTTCAGAAACTTTCCAGTTTTTCTGGGCTAACTTCAAAAATTCATATCTTTTTGTGTATAGCTCTTATTGAGTCATATGACCTATCAAATTAAAGCTTAGGATGTCTACTTTCATCCTGTAAAATTTCATAATTTTTACTTATCATTTAGTCTTCCAAAACCTTATGATAAGCTCACTGCCTCATAGGCGATTTTATCGAAAACATAATTATATTCTCCAAAATTCACCATTTTACTTTCTTAATACCCCAAAGATATTAGAATCATTAGGGAATATATTTGGGACATCTACTAAATCGGGGCTTAGTAGTCCACTTAATTTAGGCTTATTCTTAAACCTTCAATCTCAAAATTCGGGGTATTACACCAAAGATACTCTACAAAAATCTAAACAAATTACTTAACATTTTGATTGAAAGAAATATGTCATATATGATATAGAAGTAATGTATTCATATTTGATATTATTGTAATAATTAGGTGTGACATTTGTTCATATGTGGTTTAAGGCTTTAGGAATGCGAGTCCTCTCATATTTTGTGCCAGTCATCCCTGAATTATTGGGGCATGACAATATATTCATATGTTTGTTATTCCATTTATTCCTTTAGTCTTTTTTTCCAGCCTCCGAAGTAGAAACACATGTCTCAAGCTCCTTGATGGCATTGATGTCTGCAAAAAAGTTCAAAACAATGATGACCTTTTGATAGTTCAGTTATCAAGATCCCCAACCACTCCTTCAAAGAGAAAGAAGAGAGAGGACACTCTACTAGTTGATAATGGGGATGTGAGATTGTTTGACATGTCAACCCCTACCTTTATGGCCAACAAAGCAATAATCACTAACATAAAAATATAAAAAAGAGTTCCCATGTGTTGTTTTGAGTTTCTGAATGACGTTCCCATGTGTTGTTTTGAGTTTTTGAATGCCTCATTTTAATCGTCTAGATTTCGAGTCTACTTTACTTTTAATTGTGTTCGGCGATTTCACGTTATATTAGGCTCCTATAGCGTGAAATCGACCTTTTAGACTTGCTATTTAAATTTGATTTTATAATTTTTTTTACCATTTATGAATATCCTTTGATTAGGATATATATATATTGAGCTAATCATCATACAAACTAATCATCATACAAATCACGAACGGCAATACTTGTTTTTTTTTTTTCCTGTAGTACTTGTTAAACATATGAAATCAAAACTTAAATTAACCCCAAGCAACAATACCCTTCAACTTCACGTTTTTTAACATGCATCAACAAAGAAAAATGAAAAAAAGAAGATTAAAATTGACATGTTTTTCTTCTGTTTTTTTTTTTTTGACGGGCAACATGCCAGAAGCCTACTTCCCTATTTTTTTCATCCGCAGCTTGCTTTGTTCTATACTTCTATCTTCCATGTCCGTCCCCCAGTCCGGAGCTCAAGTTTGACTCTCTAGCAGGGACGGGCACAATGTCATAAACCTCTCAAATCCTAATTCCAACGGATACTTTTTTAATTTTTTTCTCTCATCATTATTATGAGCAAAACAGAGTTGAGGATTTTACTCTCTCAATCTTTGCGCTCTCTGAAATCGTACGCTAACTACTCCCTTTCTTCATGTTTGTTCAAATTTCCATGTGCCGTTGCTCGATCCATCGCCACTTCTTCGGAGGACAATCTCGAAGGGTTGGTTCATCCTGATGACACTTTTTTACAGGATAGTTCTCGCCCTCCCAGCGATTTGGCAGAGGAATACTCCTTTTTGCGCAATGGGTTGTTGGATTCGAGTGCCGAATGCGGCCCTTCTTCGCGAAAGGTTTGTTCAGCTGAGTTGTCTGATGAGGCTGTATTGATATCGAAAGCTCTTAGGAGCCAAAGTGATGGGTTTGGTTATGAAACCCAGAAATTTCTCAGGCAGTTTCGGAGAAAATTGAACGAAACTTTAGTTATAGAGGTGTTGAATCTTGTGAAGGATCCTGAATTGTGTGTTAAGTTTTTCTTATGGTCGGGGCGTCAAATCGGTTATAGTCATACACTAGCAGTGTATGATACTCTTTTGGATATACTGTGTCGTAACGATAATGATAGAGTTCAGGAAAAATTCTTACGAGAAATAAGAGATGATGATAATGAAGTGCTCCGGAAGTTGCTTGATGTTCTGGTACGGAAGTGTTGCCATAATGGGTTGTGGAATATGGCGTTGGAAGAGCTAGGGAGACTGAAGGATTATGGGTACAAGCCCTCACGGACAACTTATAATGCTTTGGTTCAGGTTTTCCTTAAAGCTGGCAAATTAGATACGGCTTATTTAGTTTACAAGGAGATGTCCAGTTATGGATTTGATATGGATGGGTTTACTCTGAGTTGTTTTGCCTATTCCCTCTGCAAATCAGGGAGGTTAAGGGATGCTCTGACATTGATAGAGAAGGAGGAATATGTTCCTGATACTGTTTTTTATAATAAGATGATCTCTGGATTATGTGAAGCTTCACATTTTGAAGAAGCTATGGATGTCTTAAACAGAATGCGCTCTGATGGATGCATTCCTAATGTTGTGACTTATAGGTGTTTGCTTTCTGGTTGTTTGAAGAAAGGACAGCTGGGCAGATGCAAGAGAATTCTTAGTTTGATGATTACTGAAGGCTGTTACCCAAGTCGTGAGATATTTAATTCTCTAGTACATGCTTATTGCAAATCAAGGGATTACTCTTATGCCTATAAGTTGTTTACGAAAATGAATAAATGTGGGTGTCAGCCAGGCTATTTGGTTTATAATATATTGATCGGTGGTATATGTGGCAATGAAGAACTGCCATCCTCAGATATGTTAGAATTGGCTGAAAAGGCGTACACTGAGATGCTTCATGCAGGAGTTGTTTTAAATAAGATCAATGTTAGCAACTTTGCACGGTGTCTCTGTGGGGCTGGAAAATATGATAAAGCTTTTAAGATTATACGTGAAATGATGAGCAAGGGTTTTATTCCTGATGATAGTACATATTCCAAAGTGATAGGTTTCCTTTGTGATGTCTCAAAGGTGGAGAAGGCATTTTTGTTGTTTGAAGAGATGAAAAGAAATGGTGTTGTTCCTAGTGTTTATACATACACAATTTTAATTGATAGCTTCTGCAAAGCTGGTCTCATTGAACAGGCTCGCAAATGGTTTGATGAAATGATGACAAATGGTTGCACTCCTAATGTCGTGACTTATACTGCTCTTATTCATGCATACCTGAAAGCCAGAAAAGTGTCCAATGCAAATGAACTATTTGAGATGATGTTGGTAGAAGGATGCAAGCCCAATGTCATTACCTATACAGCTTTGATTGATGGCCTCTGTAAGGCTGGGCAGATTGAAAAAGCATGCCAAATCTATGCCAGAATGAGAGGTACCATAGAAACTTCAGATATGGACATTTATTTTAGGTCAAACGACAACAGCTGTGAAAAACCAAATGTTATTACATGTGGGGCTTTGGTGGATGGTCTATGTAAAGCAAACCAGGTCAAAGAGGCCCATGAACTGTTGAATTCTATGTCTGTTGAAGGTTGTGAACCTAACCATATAGTGTATGATGCTCTTATAGATGGCTTTTGCAAGGCTGGAAAGCTAGAGGACGCTCAAGAGGTGTTTGTCAAGATGTCAGAGCGTGGATACAGCCCAAATTTGCATACCTATGGCTCCTTAATTGATGTGCTGTTTAAAGATAAAAGATTGGATCTTGTTTTGAAGGTCTTGTCCAAGATGCTAGAGAATTCTTGTGTTCCCAATGTTGTTATTTATACAGAGATGATAGACGGTCTCTGCAAAGTTGGAAAGACAGATGAGGCTTACAAGCTCTTGCTTAAGATGCAGGAAAAGGGCTGCAATCCAAATGTTGTAACTTATACTGCAATGATCGATGGATTTGGGAAATTAGGTAAAATTGAAACGTGCCTTGAGCTATTGAGAGATATGTGCTCTAAAGGTTGTGCTCCAAACTTTATAACCTACAGGGTCTTGATAAATCATTGTTGCTCTTCTGGCCTTCTTGATGAGGCTCACAGACTTTTAGATGAAATGAATCAAACTTATTGGCCAAAACATATCTCAAGCTATCGTAAAATTGTTGAAGGTTTTAGCAGAGAATTTATAACCTCTATTGGGCTTTTAAATGAGTTGGCTGAGAGTGAGTCGGTGCCTATGCTTCCCATTTACAGAGTTTTAATTGATAATTTTGTCAAGGCTGACAGACTAGAGGCTGCTTTAAAGTTATTAGAAGAAGTTCCCTTGTCTTCAAGTTTTGAAGATGGCAACAAACATTTATATGCCTCATTGATTGAGAGTCTGTCACAGGCAAATAAGGTCGATAAGGCATTTGAGCTATATGCAACCATGATAAGTAGGAATATTGTTCCGGAGCTTAGCACATTTGTTCATCTCATCAAAGGCCTTACTAGGGTGGATAGGTGGCAACAAGCACTTGAATTATCAGATAGTGTTTGTCAAATGGTCCGTTACCCTTTCTCTTTCTAAAACCTTCGTTTCAGAACATTGTTAGGAAGCATCTAATACATTGTCATCTTGACTCTAGTATTGTGGATGTTAGGTTGCATCCAAGATGCCATTGTTTGGTATGTTGGTACTGAATATGGTGTCATGCAATATTCTGTGACTGCATAGGATGACATATTTTGGATGGTATTTACCATCCAATAACCATTGGGATCTTACATCATACCATTGTTAACTTTTATAAAGTACCCAATAAATAGTATCCTTTCTATGGCAATTTTCAGTCATCATACCAAATATTGAAATTTTAAATTCCCATGATATCTTATACTAAGGTATCCAAGATACTGCAGAATGTTGGGTAGTGATTTTTCATTCCTCTAAATAATTTCAAACTAGTTCACTTGCATTAATTAATAGTGATTTTTCCTTGCTCTTAATAATTTCATCACTCAAACAAAAAGTCATATTTTCCCTCTTGGCTTCACTGCCTATTGAAGTGTTCAGAGTATTTATTTCATCATATTGTCATGTTCAATCTAACATTTTTTTTCTTTTATTGCCTTAGCAGGGCATCCGTTGGCTTCCCAAAGAGATCTCCAGTCAATATGAAACATCTGTTGCAGAGACTGGAAGCCACTGATGGCGCATGGGTACATTCGGGAATAGGAAGATCTGATCAAGCAGGTAAGGGAATGCCCTTCACTGATATTTCGTGATGCCTTTCCTCTAATTAGTAAGCTTCATTTGTGGAAGTAGTTTTCTATGGTTGAGGTAAAGTCTACAGCAATAAGGGTTGTAGAGCCAATTGTTCTTTGGAGAAATTTTGAGGAGATTATTTTCATATTCCATTGATGCCCAAGTTTTGACGTCTAGCAATTGTCGCCATAGTTACCTCTAACAACTATAACTTCTCATAGTATTGTATCTGTGTTTTCTTTTTGTTGCTTATGGCTGTAGGACTATCACTTGTGATTTGAAAATGTGCTTTTGCACTTAAGTCCCTTTGTATCACTAATTGCATAAGTAATGAACTTTCTGCTTTGAAAAGGCTTGGAGAGAGCCATCTAAGTTTGCAAGACTGTGACTACGTTATCTGTAATGCACAATTTGAATGGAAAGAAAAGGCAGAATGAAAGAAAGAGGATTGCAAATGCATTGGCAAGGTTGTTTTTTTACAGTGCAGATCAGATTCATTTGCAAATGTTAATATATTGTCCCTTGGTATGGTGCTTCAGCTTCTGTTCTCTGTTCTGATTTCAAGGACTCGTTGCTGGTTGGGCACCTGAAACTGTGTGCCAGGTTTTTTTTTTTTCAATTAGATTAAATGGTACTTGACTCCTTGGATATTTTTTAATGCTATTTCCACCTTTTTTGGTAAATTGAAAATTCCATGAATTTTTAGAGTTCCTGCATAAATGGGTGTTTTGCTAGGAAAAAAGGGAGTGGAGATTAAAAAAGAAAAAGAACAGAGAAAGGGATAAATTGAAGATTCTTTTGGATATCTGTTTGCTGTCTAACATACCTATTGTATAACATTTACATCTACTTTTTAGCACGTTTTTTCGTTTATTACTGTTAGTTTGTTTCCTTATTCAGCTCAGAGGGTTAATCTTGTTTTTGTTATTGTTTCCCTTGTATTTCACCTGTAATAGGAATATAGGATGTTTTCTAAGGCCATTGGAATTGGCTGTTCTGCTGCCACCAGGCCGCTCGCACAAGTTCATGAAGAACAAAATGATTCAAAGCAAAAAAACAAGAAATCTGAGCCTCTGAGGTGCCTTCTTGGTATGAGGTACGAGAGCCCAGAAGATTTGATACATTCTAATCATCACCTTCGGCTCAATGGTGGTGTTTAATGCTGAACAAAGGAAGGGCCAACTTCTGACAGTACTGCATCGTTCATTCAACTGTTCATGAATTCTCTCCAGTCACAATCATCAGGCATCGACTGTAACAATCACTTTCAGTGATCCTAGAGCTCTTACGTGTTTCTTCTAGAAAGGGAAGTATGTTTTTTGTCTCCAGTGGTACTGCATCACCCAGTCCCTGTGATCCCACTGCAAAATTTTGGAGTTCATAAACAATGTGATCATATCTTATTCTCTTGGTTGACCAACTCAACGATGAATGAATTTGGTGCCAATTTTCTCTTTGACTAGATCTAGGGACGCCTTCATGTGTTGAGGCAAGGAGAATCAACTGTCACACGGTACTATAAGCTTAATATGTTTGAACCTACAACAAGCTTAGATTGCTGAGGTGAAGCAGAAAGTGATTTGGGGCAATCCAAACCTCCAAGTTAACCTCAATGGCACACAGTACGCAAATCAATTATTAGGAGGGTAGGGAGTCTTGGTGCAATTATTTTCATGAGGTTGGATAAAAAGGAGGTTTGCTAGAAATTATGTGGAAAGCCGCCAAATTGAAAGCCTAAGAAAAGGACTGAGAATCTTAGACCCATGGCTTAATGGTAGCTAGTGAAAAGAAATCTCAACCCGAGTCTGCTTCTTTTAGCCAAGACTAATGGGAGTTCCCCCATAAAGTGTTCAGAAATCAGGAACAGAGCACCACTGAGAAAACTGTTTGGCATGACGTGATTGGCGAAAATTCCTATGCTTGGGTTGTAGACTTGGAGAAACATGACATGATTGGCATTGCCTTGTTCAGAAGTAGCCCTGTTTTGTCACCTTGATGGAAATGAGGTTGGATTCCATTGCACAAAGTTTGAGGTATGCGATCTTTATTATGTTCTTGTTATCACTGCTTCCCAATAACTAAATAAATTTGACAGATTTCAAGTCAGCTGTCGGGCCTAACATAACTTTCCTCTTTTATCTAAGCTTGGGACTAACTACGAAATATAGGCAGAGTTTATATATAGGGTTAAGGTGTAAATTTGTTCTGGAAGTTTTCGTTGAGGAGAAATGTTACCTGGAAGTTTTTTTATGTTCAATATTGTTTTGAAAATGTTAAAATGTAGCAATGTTGCCCTTTTCCGTTAAAAAGTTAACGGGCAACATCAATTTTTTAACAGTCAACATTAGTTTTTTATGGGGCAACATTGCTACGTTTTGAAACTTTCGGCGTGACATTAAACCTGAAAACACTTTTAGGGTAGCATTGCTCCTCAGCGAAAACTTCCAGGGCAAATTTGCACCTTAACCCTTGTGTGTGTGTATATTATATATATATATATATTATATTTGGGGACATAGAAGGCATTTCTCATGTGAAAAATCATTTTTCTATTCCGTTTCATTCATTCTTGGAACCAGCATCCCTATCCAAAGTTAGTGGCGGTGGTGAAGTAAGAACTTAAGTTTATGTGATCTTCAGAAATCTTATTTTCACCCCAAAACTTACTTTCAGTTCGCTGCCAATTAGCAAAGTTGCAAGGGATTTCAATTGCAGCATTAACTTCTGCTAAACTGATTGTATTTTTTAGGTATTGCAATCCATGAGGAATATATGAAATGCTAAGGTGACAAGCTTATTGCCAAGCTCAAGAACATCACAACTAGTACGGTTAGGATACTCAGGCGTGAGGAGGGATCAAATCTGCACGTCATTGACCTTGCCGTCGTCAAGCTACTAATGACGGAGGACGTTGCCGTTGATGGCATCAACAGCAGATGGATGACATTGGTTTTTCCCAATCCCAAACCCCAGTGCCTTCTTCCAAATGGGGCCTTGTAGAGTATCATCTTGTTATTGGATTTTGATTTTGTGCATTAATTAAACAGACATACAACATACAGTTATTGAAAGATAGACAACAAAAATAGAGAGGATAAAATAAAAGAGAGAAAGATACTGAGTTATACAGATAATGATAGAACAAAATAAATGTTGTATAACAAATTGTCATTATGTTTTGTTGTTGTGATTCTTACCTTTGGTTTTCCATGGTGCTTCCAAATGCAGCATGCAGGCCAAGTTCTTTCCCAATCTCTATCTCTTGCGTTAACAAAAGTGTATTGGGGGGGGGGGGGGGGGAATGGGATAATAAAGGACATAATGTCATAAAAAAGAGGATATAAATTTCATATACAATATTTTTCTGAAAAATACTTTCATACTTTAGGAATACAACGTCATCTGAATTTTATCTAATAAAAAGATAACTCAGATAATTTTTATCTTAATTGGCTGATGACTCATATGAACAAATTCAAATTTTATCTTTTTTTAAGAAAAAACATCTTAACTAAAAAAAAAACCTAAAACAAAATTATCAATTAATATTTTTCTTAAAAACAAGATAAAATTTAAATCTTTTTAGTAGAGTCATCAGTCAACTAAAATTAAAATGATCTGAATTGTTATGTTTTTATTAGACAAAATTCAAATAACATGATATTCCTGGAGTATATAAGTATTTCTCCATTTTCCCCCTTGTATTTCTCTCCTTTAGGAAGTTTAATTTGATTTTCTTTCTCTTATCTGTGAGGTAGCGCTATGAAGAGGGATTAAAGTAAATGAATTTTAAAATGGGAGACAAATGAAAATAGAATTCGATTAGAGACTGGTTTAAGAATTGGTTCATCTATAGATAGTTAAAAATAGGATATGAATTTACTTTCTATCCATACGATTTCATTGGTCCATATCATTGAACGACGTTTTCAAGCAAATTTGATTTATTAATTTAATTGGCCTATTACGTTACTGGCAAAAAAATTGGCCTATTTAAACTTTCAAGTTAGATTAAATTAATTCTTTTGCCAAAAAATTATATACATTCAGGGAATCGTCCTCGCAATTATGAAAATAAATGATGTAAGCTAAGCACCGAGGGGCTGGGGAAAACTGCATAACGCGACGAAGCCACTGTCCTTTGCCCATCTACAGGTGAATCAGAATTCTTCTTCTTGGATCTCTCTTACTTTCCGTTGTTTCTTTTATAAGCTTTGGAATCTTATGCGATTTTCGGGATCCCTAATTTTGAACAATCTCCAATGTCCAATGGGTGTATCTGGGAAGTGCAATTGATGGCATATACTTATGTTAAACTTCTGTATGAATTCAATGCATTGTAACATAAACCCATTGTTCCCATCAGTTTCGACAAGTTATGAATGTCTTTACTGTGCTGCTCAATTAGTCAGCTGGAATAATTTGATTTTTTTTTAATGACACAATTTGAATATGCGAGAATACGAAGATAACTAGGATTTGTTTGTTGTTATTAGCTTGAAGAAATTTTTGTAGTCTCCTTGGTGCAAGTAGTTAGATAAAGTTGGGGAAAATAACAGATATGTATTTGAAGAAGCCATTGTGGAGTGAAAAATTTCAAGAAGGGAAAGGAGAATCAACGGAGTCAGATGGAGATACGATGGCTTCTACGGCAGTGGGGGAGCTGGTGAACTCTCTTAACCAACAGAGAGTATACAGGGAAGTAACTCTTGCTCTTAGAACAGGTCTCAGAGATGCTTGTGCTGAGTTCTCATTTCTTCGGGTCCGTGGGCTCCATTCTATTCTCAAGTTCCTCCGTAATGTGGCTGAATCTGATGCAACTATAGACCTGTTTAATGAAACCCAATCTATTCCAGAACTTCAAGGTAAGTAAGTTGTGTTGATTGGGAGATTGCTTGTTTTAGTCTGTTTGGTTTTGAATTTCAGCTGGTTGTGTCTACACAGTGGTTCCAGTGCTTTTTCAACACTCTCTAAAAGAGACAGGAGATGACTACAATGATGATAAGGTGGCAAATTTGAATCATATATTTGGTGTGGAGCCAATGAAGATAACAAGTCCATCAACTGATGCTGAAGTTGCACTGGCGCTTCGAGTATTGGAAGGTTGTTGTTTGCTTCATCCTCTGAGTACCTCTCTTGCCCATCAATACAAGGCAATTCCGGTACGAATTTATTTTTTTATGCAGTAGCTTTTAGCATTTTTTGTTGGGAAAGAAACAATATGGAGCTGGAATCATGTTTTCTTATTTCCATTACTTTTACTGATCCATGACAAGGAGGCTTGATATGGCACTTGATGTCTTGATGAGACTGAAGACTTTTTATTATGAATTTAAGTTGTAACTCCGATGCAGAATTTGCTGAAATTATTCCACCAAAAACAGATTTTAGCAGAATATATGCTCAAATGTGGAGCAACAAAGAACAAACACAGATGCAAGATCATGTCATACAACATAACAAATGCTTTATCTAACATTTCATTTTATATTTAAGTTTCTATTCATAGAATTGTTGTTAAAGACTAATTGGGCTGTTTATGCTTCAAATATGCACAAATCTTGAAGAATATTTTATCCTCTGCACAAAGAAGCTTAGTGGACATTGTATCCAAAAAAAAAAAAAGGCTTAGTGGACAGATTATTCTCCTCCAGAATATGTTGGATGGATGCTTTCTCTTAAAAACGCCAACCATTATCCTCCTTAGAGTTAGACAACCGCTTTGTGTCTTTTACTGAGAATTTAGATCTGGTTACAACATCCCCAAAGCTTAGCATCCTGCTGTTGTTTGAGTGCCTTCATTACGTTCTTAGGAGAATAAATAACGAAGAATACATGCTCAAATGATGTGAAAGCAAAAGTTCAAAACAACAAGAATAACATAATAAAACCCTCCCATATTGAACAAGAGGGTACTTCAAGTTATTGAGCAGAAACCCAAAGAGAAGCATGTAAATCACTCTATCCCATATAGCAGGCAAATGTAAATCATATTCATTCAGTTTTGGACATTGCACTGAGGCTAAATGCATAGACAGATGGAATCAAATTTCTTTTACCTTTGCAGGTTTTGATGAATATATTATCCACTCGGGGAGTACTTGAGCAAGGCGCATGTTTGGACACTCTAATCTCTATAATGGTGGATTCACCACCCAATCAAATGGTAGAACTCTCGTCTTGGCATCAGTTGAATTTGTGGACTACTCTTTTCATACGTCAAAAACACATTAATAATAGTGTTTGCTAGAGATTCACCACTAAGGAATTTAGTGAGAAAACATCCTAAATTCTTATGTATTATAGATTTCAGATACAAGATATTGGCTCAAATATATAGGAACTTGTGATCCCTGTGTTTCAATTTTCCAGATCAAATTTCTAAAATGTTAGTATATAAAATTTTTGCATGCTAACCGCTCAAGAAAAAAGATCTAATTTTTCTGAGGTTTTATTTTTGTTTGAAGAAGCTAAAATAGTGAGTTATTGGCTTAACTTTAAGACTTACCAATAAATGTCAGAAAACCTACCATCTTGATACTTATCTGAGGTTTTGCTGCAACGAACATTCTTGCTCCGTCACCTCTAAAAGTTGCATCTCTTTTGCTTATGATTTATCAGGATTTTGAGAAATGTAATGGTATTATGGAAGTTGCAGACCTCATACGAGACAAGCAAGCAGATGAAAATCTCAGGTACTGCATGTTCTTTGTGCAACCAGTATTTGCACTTGTTTGAATGATGTCTTGGATTGAATTCATTGTGCTACATGCCAAATACTCACAACAACAACAACAAAGCCTTCATCTCACTAGGTTGGGTCGGCTACATGGATCGCACAACACCATTGTGCTCTATTGAAAACCAAATCTTTGGATAAGTTATTAACCAAAAGATCCCACTCTATAACCTCATTGAGTATTCGCTTTGGTCTTCCTCGACGTCTTTTTACAGAACTCTATACCGCTTGATCAACCCCCTCACCGGCGCACTCAGTGTTCTCCTTTGAACATGTCCATACCACCCCAAACAATTTTCTACCTTTTCATTTCTATAGATGTCACTCCAACACGTTCGCGTATATGATCGCTATGAATCTTATCTTCTCTTGTATGACCACACATCCATCTCAACATCTTTATCTTAACTACCCCCATTTTATGTTCACGTTGTCACTTTAAATACTCACATGTTGATAATTATCTATATTTGCTCTCCCTGTTTTGGAGATTGCAATTCATACGTCCTGTTACTTTGGATTAGATTGCCTTCAAATTTATTTTTTCTATAACTTTGGATGAAATGTCATATTTACTTTCCAAAACATATTATATAGTAGTACATAGGTATAGATGTGATGTTTTTTCCGACTTAATCGAAATTACCACATGTACTATATCTTGTCTTTTATGGCTTAGCATTGATTCTTTTGTAAACGAGAATTTCAAACCCATGCACACTTTCAACTTGATGCAGGTTGAAATGTGGGGAGTTTTTGTTGCTTCTCATTGGACATGTCAATGGAAGGGATAGGGCACCTTTGGCATCAATACATGAAGATGTAAGGCACCTGCTTGGGGAGAAATCAGCTTCATTGATTTGGGCAGCAAGTCAGTTTGGGTCAACGCTTGATCCTGAACAGAGACTAACAGCTCTACAAATCCAAGCTCGCCGGGTGCTCGAGTCATTGAACTTGTACTGAATTTCTTGGTCACATAAAGGAGCAAAGGTCTCTTGGCTTGTATGTGTTCTGAATTTGATTATAGGAATACTGTCAATGAAAACGCAAGCAATTCCAGCTTATATCTTTATAAGAAAAATCAATGAGAATGTGGCCTATGATTGCTATTCGCATCCTGAGTTGTTCCTAGCTAACAAATTTTTTTTTGGTTAACATTGTTCATCTACATTTGTACTTCCTCCTGTCCAAATTATAATGAAGTTTCCTAGAAGGAAATTTTGGTCCAAAATATAAGAGGTTGATAGAGTAATTAATGATTGTTTTCCATTTTTACTCCTTGCAGGAGAGAGAGTTGATAAATAATAAATATATATTTGAAAATCACATTTTTTAATATGGGTAAAATATGTACACTTTATCAATTTAAGACATATTAAATGACTTAACTAATCATTTTTTATTTGTGTGAATTAGTTAATAACATTTTATATTTTGAATCCCTCAATGCGCTTTTACCTAATCTGCTCAAGGAGATAAATATAGAACTCAATTTTATCTATATATATATATATATATATAGAACACAAAATGAACTCAAGTGTAAGAGCTCAGAAAATTTCACTTCCCCAAGAAAATTTTGTTTCCATAAGTGCAAGCTTAGTTTTCTGATAAATGCGAGACTACTTTATTTTGCGTCTCTTGTTCAGATATTCATACCATCATTGTTCTTCAAACTTTTATTTGTCTATAATTTTTTTAACAATGAATTTCCCCCCTCAATTTTGAGACTTCAATTACTTATGCCCGCATGCCTCGCATTACACTAGATACATTTAACATCACTACTATATTTCTCTACAAGAATTCAATTTGCCAATTTGTTCTAGATGACGTCCAGCTTAATCAAACCAGAAAGTTTATTACGATCAATTAAGTCCCCAAAAATTCAAAATAACATTAAAACCATATCGATGGCAGTAAGCTTTCCGAAATTAAGTTGATGGCAATAACATCTTCTAACTACCAACATGAAAGTCTATTATATTCTGCTCTTCTTTAAAAATAAAAAATAATAGTATGATATTATACAAACAGAAATATTCAAGAGTCAACCCATGTAAAATTTGGGGGGAAACTCTGGTGATTTGTTACAGGATTCTTCAGCTAAAAAATGACACGTGAAAAAATATGGTTAGATTCAATAGTGCTACGGATTTGAAATAAAATAAAGTAAAATCCACATGTACTACTTTCATCCGAAAATCTAACCATGAAAATTTAGAATGTTAACCCAAGTTTTGCACTTCATCATAACCCAACCGCAGTCATGATTTTCAACAGTAAAGGACTTAATGCTCATTCTTCTTCTCCCCACGTTTCCTTTTGAGTGATCCACTCAGGGCGGCCTTGGTTTTCGCCCACTCTTTCAACGAAGCAGCATTCCTCATAAATGAGCAAGTCTCGCCTATTTTAATCTCTGTAGTGCACGTTTCATTTATGTGTGTATCACATTTTTCCTCAGTTATGGAAGCAGGAGCGATATCATTGCCAGTAACAAGTTGGCCCTTTTCTGGGGTACTCCTGGTCATGTTCAAACCATCTCCGACAGATTCAATGGTAGTATGCTTAGCCAAAACATTATGCTTCTTTTCTGGGCTACTCTTCACCAAGTTCAAACCATTTCCAACAGATTCGTTGTTAGATTCCTTGGCTAAATCAATATACTTGCCATCACCAGAACCAGTAAGGTTTTCAGCGGGCTCTTTCGCCACTGGCTTTTGAGAAGAGTTTCCAGGAAAAATCTGAGTTATGCTGAATGCATTGTTATTCTGACCAACCAGTTGTGTCCAAGATAGCTTTTGCTTCCAGGCAACACCTCTGCCTGACTCTTTGGACATGGCATTTTGTATGGTAGGCCGTGCTTCCGCAAGTTCTTCCATTACTTCTGCCTTTGCAGGTTCAATCTCCTTGCCTCCCTCCATTACAATGTGCTCAGTTTTGTTCTTTGCTGATTCAGGTTCACAGAAACGATCAGATCCTTGTTTTTCAATAGAATTAGAGTCTAGTAGCATATGGGAGGTATTGAAAGAACTGCTGCCTCCATCACCAAGAAGTTCTCTCCATGAAGATTTCTGAGACCAGGAAGTTTTAGTTGGTTCGCTAAAGCCACTGCCTAATTCAGTGCTGTGCACCTGTGCTCTCATCTCATCCGGCTGTTTGTGCACACGTCTCTTGCCTTCAGAGGTAGAATCATTTCTTTTCCCTTCAAAATTGTTACAGGGCTTTCTCTTCTTGTCAGCAGCAATATTATTGCTTTTCTGCACTTCAAGCTTATTCTTGTTTGGTTCATCCTTTAAAACTTTTGCTTTGTTCAATTCTGATTCCTGAAAGTCCAGGATAGCAATTTAGATAAAGTAGAGATATACATAACAGCAATACAGATAGTACTATTCAGACATAACCTAACCTGATTTCTTAATATTCTTTCAAGTTCCAGGCTACCTATTATATCTGTTTTCTTTTTCCTTGTCTCCATGTTAATGATGAGACCATCATCATCAGATGTGCTGTCTGCTTCAGATTCATCAGATTGCAAACCATCAGGTGATACATCTGAGTTCTGCTCCTTTTCAGTACGTGTGGGACTTGACAAGTTTTCCCTTTCAAATAGTTTGTTCATCACAACATTCATTATGTTGATTTCTTCATCGTTCATCCCACCACCTTCTGCTTCCCCATTATGAAATTGCTTTGGTCTTATTGTGCCAGAAGGACTAGAATGTTCCTCACAATCACAAAAATGCACTGGGAGAGGAGGAACTTCAACTTTTGGGAAACTATATTTGTGCTTTCCAGTTCCAGTGAATGGTATGGATTTCACCTGCACAAGTAGGTGAATTTTGAATCATGATGAAGCACTATACACAGGAAGCATTTTTACATAAGCAGTAAAACAAAATACATACAGGGGAATATGATAATTCTTAGAATAATTGACAAATTATATTCAATATAAAACATTTATCATCTGAAGCCTCACTACATTTTAGCAGGCATGACCATGACATGTCCAATTAAGCACAGTCATACCATTTGACTGACCCTGCATTGGGTATGAACCGACGTAGTTTTGCACTTAGTTCAAGATTTACAATAATAACATATTGCTAATTGCGGCTGGTGGTATAAATAAACACAGTTAATGCCTATATAGGAGGTAAAGAACAGAGACAATATGTCTATATCGCAGCTTCTGTCAATCCCCCTAAATGAAAATGAAGATCTCTAAGAAGCCCACATAACGAAAATTTTTCAATTTATAACCCACCTTTCTCAATTTGGGAAAGAAAATCCGTAGCTTCTTTGTCTTCAGACTGTCTTTGCTAGGCATTTCTTTTGAGGTAATGCTTTCATCAGGATCAGGACTAGTGCCAGGTTCCTCCCTACTAGCAAGCTTAGCAACTTCTTCCCACTCTCGTTTCAAACGTACAAGATAATGTTCTTTAGCCTTCTCCAGCTTTAGCTTTCCACCCTTCCAGAGACATCCATTATACTGGGCGCATGCATGTAAGAAAATATATCAACATAAAAACACACACATCCAACATAAACATGTACAAAACCCATAGAAATACAAAGCTGATAAGAACATCAAAATGTTTTCCTCAGAAGCAATGATTGAGCGAAAAACTAAGAGCAAGGAGAAATGACCCGAATAGGATCTAAAGGAAGAAAAAATTTATCTTATCAAACTCTATAATGGCTAAAGCAAAAATCAAACTCTATAACAGTGAAAGCCAATTTTGATATATATATATATTCTAAAAAGTGCAAAACCATAAGTTCTTGCATATCTCCACACCTAAAAGGCCTCCTACACTAGCTCATCATTACTGGCACCTCCATGCTATTCCCATTTCAATATTATTGTCTGCCAGACAAACAATAATGCTTTAAGACCAATGTCACTGATTTAAGATTCTTTAAGCACACTAATATTACACCTACACAATCAAGGCCTTGCTAATTCCTAAACCAAATTTAATATTTGATCTACATTAAGTGGAACTCCATAACTTCGTGTGAAGACAAAATCTTTCCAGTGGAAAAAAATTTGTCTATCTTGTTCCCAACAAGCATGAATTGCATACATGAATTTTCTGAGATCATCCACTATCTCCCAGACATTATCAAGAGATTCCTGCAATACTATTTCTCCATTAGTTAACCAACTATCTAACTTGTCCAAAAACATGCCTCATCATATATTAATTATATCTATCGTGCAAAAGACTAATAAAGTAGGTACATTCTTATAATTGCAACAGATTCAATTTTTTCTTATGTATGTCCCATTTATCATTCACCATTCTTTTTATGCAATGAAAAAGATACCCTGTGATTTTAAACCCCTCCCCTCCCCCAAAACCCAGGAAAATGTTAGACCATGTTAAACTATTAAAACATTACATTCAAAAACAAGAATGAACCTACAACACTCCTGCCCGCATGCACGCACACAGACCTTGCCAGCAGAACACATAAAATAATAAAAGAGAGAATTTGATTAAGCTTTGATTAAGCCAGTGCGAGAGAATGCAGAAAATATATATTTTTTTTTTTGGCAGAGAATGCAGAAAATAATAACAAGGAATAATACGAAACAATTCTACAGATGATGGTTATTTCCAATTCGTTCCCATAAAGCATAAGCTTTGGTATTTACAGCGGTTTTGAATCATTACCCTGCTGAAAAGCTTGGAAAGAGAATTTTGATCCGTGGGAGAGGGTAGGAAGTCAACATAAGCAAAGCTTCGACCTTTGGTTCTGATCATGTCAACTCCGTCAGCAAAACCGAGAGACCCAAACATTCTCCGGAGATCATCAGACGTCACAGCTTCTCCCAAGCCTCCGACAAATACTCTCACTCTAGACGTCTCAGCTTCTCTATTATCTTCCTCCATATCCAATTATATCTACGAACTGAAAGTGCGCAAGTTATACATTAGATATTTAATCTGAAAAACACTTAGCCACCGAACACTAAAAACACTCGAATCAGACGCTTCAAACTGCATCAAAGTAAAGTCTTCAAAAATACTTACCGCAGGAAATAGAAATTGCTTGAAGCAGAAGTGGAAGAATGTGCAGGGAAGCTCGAAGTGAGCCCAAAAACAGAAGCAAGGGTTCGGACGGATGGGGGCAAGGAGGCGAGGGAGGGTTTCCAAACCGTTAACATGGTTCGGCTTAATTTGACGGTTCATTAAATAAATATTTTTAATAAAAATTAATTAGTCTTTTTTTTTTAATATTATCATCGATTTATAGTTCGGGCTTGCTTCTTTCAACATAAAATATCTGTTTTAGAGTTATAACATGAAACCTTTATAGAGATTTAGTAGAGCTTTATATTGTTAGACATTTTTATGTTGGTCAAAAAATAATTAGTCTTATTTAGACTAAAAATATCCCAAAGTGTTTTTGGCAACAAAATAAAAAAACCTTGTGCTCCTATTTATAAGGTTCTTTACACACTAAAAAAGCCTTAAATCAAAAAATACACCATCTCTCCGCCCCTGTAAATAAGGCTAGAGGTCAAGGACTATCACCGCTTATACCGCCTACTCGCCATGGCGGGGTTATTTTTATTTTGAAACAAAAAAAAATTTCAAATTTAGTAAAAACAAATACTTCCAAAACTTGCTCTCTTTTATGAAAATTTTGTATTTTAGTCTTTTAAATAACTAAAAATTAATAATAAGTTACTTATTATTTATTTTTATTTTTCACAGAAATTATATTTATATGGGCTCTTTCACTTCTTAGCCATTTAATGTTGAATTTTTTATAGTAAAATAAAAAATTAATTGTAATATAAATATTTTATTTTAAAAAAGGAAAGCAATCAACAAGAAAATGGTTCAAGGTATGATAACCCATGTACTCCCCCCTATCCTAATTATAAGATAAAGTTGATTTTTTTTGGAGAAATTAAGGAAGCTAATTAAATTACTTTAAAGTATTTATATTTATATTTTTTTTCAAACTAATTAGTTCGACTAATAAATTAATATATAATGTAAAGATACATACGATATGATTAAGTAACTTATTTAGCTTTTTTAATCTCTAAAAAAATCAATTTTATCTTATATTTAGAACCGGAGATAGAATGCATTATTGTCTCCTGTTCCTTAGTTCCTTCCCCTCAATACCACTCAAAAATATTCCTCTTTCTCTTTTTTTAATAATAAAAATTTAAGTGAGTTGGATTTTACCCTCTTGGGGACTCTCTTCAAGGTTAGGGTATATCTCAACGAGCTCAAAGAGCGATTACATGAATATTTACACTAGTCGTGGTGGGATTTGAAATTTTTTTTTTAATGCTAAATTAATGTACTTCCTTCATCCTGGTTTGCAAGGCCCTTTTTTTAATTGGTCTGTCCCTTTTAAGGCCACATTTGAGTTTGTCTGACCAATGAATACAATTTTATCCATTTTATTTACAATTAAATTCATAGTATACTATATTAACTAAATGTCTAACTTGTTAACTCATATTATTTTCTCTCATTATCAAGTATATATCCTACATATATAATATTTTTAAAGGAAAAAGACACTTAAATACCACATTAACTTCAAAATCCCAAATTAGTGATTTTTCAAAAAAATGAGTTGTCAATTGCTATATTTTTTTTGTCAATCCCATTACTCTTATAGTCAATAAAATCAGTTTGGGATTTTAAAGTTCAAGTGGTATTTAAGTATCTTTTTTTTAACATTTAACTAATTTTAAAGGCAAAAGAATCTCACCTCTCCGAACAAGTGCATTTTTTCATATTCAAATTTGTGTTCTCCTCCTTATAGAAGTGAGACCCATTATCACCTCAACCAACATTTGTTCATGACTAATTTTTCTTTCTTTCCTTTTTTTTTGGGGTAAAAGTGGCCTCTTTTGTGATGTTCCTAAAGCCAAGATAGGCCCCTTGTCATATCCTCAAGCATTAAAAAAAGGACAATGTTGAGATAATAAGCATTACTTATCCTTAAAAACATTATTAGAGTTGGCCAACAATCAAAGGAACATTTACAAGCACTAGTGTTCAAGTTAAAGCAATGTCCTGTGGCCGAGCTGCTATGCCTCTGGATGCATCTTTGCGCGCCCTCAGCACCCATGCAATTCCCTCGATCTCTATATATTATCTCTATGCAAGTCTTAGTCATATGAACACTTTTGTGTATTATTACCCAAATTTGTGCATACTAAATTCAAGTTGTTTTTATATTTTCTTTAAGTTGTATAGTTAAATTAACCTCAAAAATTTTAAATATAAATATATAATATGTACTCATAATTATTTTATTAATATAAAATGATAAATCATTAAAAAATAATAAAACAAGGCTACGTATAAATTATGTGCAAAATAATAACTTCCTTTTTATTTAAACTAAAAATAAAAATTGTAAATAAAAAAAAGGGTCAGCCCGTAGGTTGCGCAGATTTCAAACTCATGTCAAAATAAGTTGCCATTTCGCGATCGAACCGGCCACTTTTTGGTAGGTTAGGCTAGCAAACTAACCCACATCGTGAATAACAAGAAATCAGTCATACTCGATCAAAAAAAAGAAATCAATCACACTCTCTTTAGTCTTATACTATATAAGATATAAATAAATAATTGAATTCCATAGATAAAAAATTGATTAAAGATAATAGAGAAAATTAATCTCGAGGTCTTTATAGTTTTCCTCAATTTTGAATTATGTCCCTAAGCTTTTTTATTTTTATTGGGTCCTTCAAGTTTTTACTGTTAGATCCATTAGTCCTTGTAGTTAAAAAAAAATATTAAATTAGCACTAACAGTGTTAGTATTTTTTTATTAGCATTGAAACCCACTATTAGTGCTAATTTGATATTTTTTAACCGCAGGGACTAAAGGATCTAACGGTAGAAACTTAAAGGACCCAATAAAAAAAAATGCTCAGAGACCGAATTCAAAACTAAGGGAAACTATAAGGACTCTGAGATTATGTTGCTAGATCCCTTGCCTCCTATAAGCCGTGTTTTCTCTATAGTAATTCAGCAGGAACGGGAACTTCATCCATCTTCTGAGCCTAAATTTTTAATGGCTAAGGTGTTATTGGTTCTCCTGTAATTTCACGTCTTTCTCCTGCTAGTACAAAATCAACAACTGCAAATGCAACCAACAAGTAATGCACCTATTGTGGTCATCCTCGCCACACTGAGGCCACTTATTATTGAAAGCATGGTTTCCCTCCTAACTTCAAATTCAGATTATCTGGTTCTTCCTCAATAATTAATTGTGTTGCAACTCAAGATTCTGGTTCTATTTAGTCTTCTATTTCTGCTTTGCACTCATCCACTGCTCCAGCTTCCGATACTGCATCCTTGCTTCCTCAGCTGTCTGCAGATCAGTATCAACAATTGCTTACTTTGTTGAATACACCTACACTCCGAATTCTTTAGTAAATCATCTTTCTACTTCTTTTAATATCACTGCTACAGGTATGTGCAATTCTTTTAACTCTATTCTTAGTACTTGGATCTTAGATTCAGGTACTACCGATCACGTTTGTAGTTCCTTAACTCTTTTTAAATCCTATCATTCCATTTCTCCAATTGTTGTTTCACTTCCAACAAGGGCTAAAGCTACAACCACTATCTCTGGCACTATATTTTTGTCACCCTCTTTAATTCTATCGAATGTCTTGTTCCTTCCTTGTTTATCTTTTCAATATCATCTCTGTCTCTCACTTAATTAACAGCCTCTCAAAATTGTATACTAACTTTTTCCTTCACTATGTGCCAAATCCACTTACTCCAACCTTCCATGATGATTGGTGCAGCTAGAATATTTGAAGACATATCTCTTGATCGTGGATAAGATGGCTTCTACTTTTACTTCACAGGTTCATTCAACCATCACCAAATCAGATTCAAATTTCATTTTATGGCATCTTTGTTTAGACCATTATCCAATTCTGCACTTAGTATTTTGTATTTTGCTGATATAGCTTGTCCTACACTTTTAATAACTCGTGATACTTGTCATTATGCTATACAGAAACGATTGAGTTTTCCTGTAAGCACAAGTTCATGTAATAGCATTTTCGAATTAATACACGTTGACATTTAGGGACCTTATTCTAATCCCTCTATTCATGGTTTTCGTTATTTTCTTACTCCCATTGATGACTATTCTTGTTACACTTAGGTTTTTTTATTAACTCAGAAATCTAAGGCAAGGTCTCAACTTTTCAATTTCATTTCCTTAGTTGAAAATCAATTTCATAAAACTATAAAGGTTATACGATCAGACAATGGTCCTGAGTTTCTCATATCACAATTTTATGCCTCTAAAAGCATCTTACATCAAACATCATGTGTTGTTACGCCCCAACAAAATGGCTTGGTGGAGCGTAAGCACCAACACATTCTTAATGTGGCACGAGCACTCTTATTTCATTCAAAAATACCTATTGTTTATTGGCCATATGTAATTACACATGCTGTGTTCATTATAAATAGGTTACCTTCATCCATTATTCAAAATACAACCCCATATACTTGGTTGTATAATACTGACCTCGTTTACAATGATTTTAAATTCTTTTACTCATTATTTTATGCTTCTACACTCACACACAATCTCACAAAATTTGATTCATGTGTTAAGAAATGTGTTTTTCTAGGGTACCCATTTATTCAAAAGCATATATTTTGCTAGATCTTTCTACAAACAATATTTTTCAATCTCGGGATGTTTATTTTCATGAGCTTGTGTTCCCTTATATTTTTGATTCAGCCTTTATTATATCCCCATCAGTACCTGTAGAACCTGCCATTCAATCTTATCCTAATTTCCTTGATGACCCTATTCCTTCTCCACCTCCCTCTGTTACACCTACCCCTACTCAACCATCTAATTCTGCTTCTTCAACTCAACCCCAGCCTCACCACTCAAATAGACCACATAACACCCCATTTTATCTACGTGATTATCACTGTGCTCTCATTTCTTCTACTCCTCAATCAACATGCAGCAATAATCCTAGATATTCTCCTTCTTCTGTTTTATCTTATTCTACTCTAAACAGTTCTTAATTGCACTAGTTGTTTCTCAAGTTTCAGATCCAAAAACATATGCTCAGGCTACCAAGCATTTGGTTTGGTAGGATGCAATGATTGCATATATTAAAGCATTAGAACATAATCAGACATGATAATTCACATATTTACCACTAGGGAAGTCCATTATCGACTGCAAATGGGTTTATAGAACCAAGTTCAAGGCAAATGGTGATATTGAATGTCACAAGGCAAGATTTGTGGCCAAGGGTTACACATAAACCGAAGAGGTAGACTACTTTGATACATTCTCCCCGGTTGCAAAAATGACAACTTTGCCTCTTTTATTATCCATTGTAGCTGCTAAGCATTGGCATCTACACCAACTGGATGTCAACAATATTTTTTTACATATATGGTGACTTTAATGAAGAAGTTTACATGGAGTTGCCTAAAGGTTTTGTTGCACCTAGTCCTAATCTTATATGTAAGTTACAAAAATCTCTTTGTGGACTTAAGTAAGCTAGTAGATAATGGTATTCTAAATTGTCAAGTGCTTTACTCTCTTTTGGCTACAAGCAATCTGCCTCAGATCACTTCTTGTTTTACAAAGCTTCTTCTACATCATTTACTACTACCTTAGTGTATGTTGATGACCTTGTTTTGGCTGGCTATGATATTTCTGAAATAACTCTTTTAAAGCAACAGTTACATGATGCTTTCACCATTAAGGACCTTGGGGAGCTTCGCTATTTTCTGGGTTCAGAGTTGGCTTGCTCCAAAGAAGGTATATTTCTGTCCCAGCGTAAATTTGCCCTAGAATTGCTTGAGGACACAGGTTACCTGTTTGCAAACTTGCCATTACACCTATGGATCCTCACTTAAAGCTCTCAAATGTCAAAGGAACTCCCTTAGCTAATCCAAAGCCCTATAGACAGCTTCTTGGTCACCTCTAATACCTCACTACTACAAGACTGGATCTTAGTCACCCAACAGTTCAGTCAGTATATGTCACAACCATCAGATATTTATCTTCAGGCAGCACACCGAGTCCTTCGCTACATTAAATCAGGTCCAGGTGCTGGCATTTTTATGTCATACGATCAAATCTCAGACTTTGTGCATTTAGTGACTCAGATTGGACTAGTTGTGTAGATACTTGTCGGTCTATAACTGGTTTCGCTATTTTCTTGGGCTCTTCCTTAATTTCTTGGAAAGCCAAGAAGCAAGCCACAGTCTCCAAGTCTTTATCAGAGGTTGAATACTGTGCTTTTGCTTCTACCACTTGTGAATTACAGTGGTTGATTTACTTGCTTAATGATTTCAATGTTAGTCATATAGATCTAGTCTTCCTTTATTGTGACAATCAATCTACTATAGAGATAGCCGCGAATCCTATACATCATGAGAGGACAAAACAAATAGAGTTGGATTGTCACAAAGTACATGAGAAGTTTCACGCTAAACTCATTCATCTTATGCTAGTTAGATCTCCTGATCAGCTTGTAGACGTCTTTACAAAACTACTCCACCCCATTAAGTTTAATGTGCTCATTTCCAAGCTTGGCATGAAGAAAATCCATGCTCTAGCTTGCGAGGGGTGTCAAGCATTGTAACTACAATTAGTTAGCATTGTAACAAATTAGATATTGTAACTTAACTTAGTTAGCTAGCTGTTATGTATATACTTAGCATGTAACAAGTGTCATTTTCTCTTATTTTTACTTGTATATATAAGATCATACATCAATGAAAAATAAAAAAGATACATTTCCCAAATATTGTCACAGAACTATTTATTTTGTTGGTTATCTAGAGTTCCTAATATTGAAACTATTTTGATATAATGCTATTCAATTTGTAGTTTGCATATAAGATTTTGGTGTATATAGAGTTAATGGCTATAAAAGATGTGGATAAGATAGTATACAAATGTTCAAATGCCGCCAACCACAAGCCATCGTCCTCGGAGACCACACACAAGTTGATGAGAGTCTCAATTCCATGACAAGAAAGTGTACAAATGTTCAAGATGCCATTAGGAAGGGCATACTCTGATCACTTAGATATAGATGACCTTTTGTTTATATATATTTTGATGTATACATAAGGTAAGCTGTTAGTTTCTTTTGTTTATATATTTTGGTGTGTACTTATGCTATGTTGCTAAGCTGACCCATGTTATTTTTGTTCAAATGGGTTACCATCAACTAATGTGTTAGCACGATATGATGTATTCAAATTATGTAGTGAATGAATGGATATTTCACCAAATTTCATTTGCATTTGAGGGAAAGTCACTTGCACGATAACTTAATATGCACACTGCAGAAGCTCAATTGCTATCCTCAGTTGCAATTCGTGGAAGGTTGCTTGCATTTGCAATTAAAGAAAGCTCATTTGCAATTAAGGGAAGCTCATTTGCAATTCGTAGATTCGCAAATGCTTATTTGCAATTAGGACATGCTCACTTGAAATTCATGGATGCTCATTTGCAACTCGAGGATGCTTATTTGCAATTAGTGGATGTGTAGAAGGATATCCACAAAATTATACAAAATATGGAAAATATGAACCAAAGGATCAATCAAGAGCACCGACATGAATCATTGCTTTTTCCATATTGGTGATAACTTTCAATACAATACACAACCATATAAGCACACAATGTGCATGTTTAACAATGAATTCTCAACACCCTCTTAAAATATCGTAAAGCGAAAATCTTGTGTGTTTAACATTGAGAATAACTATCAATTTGAAAAACAAAAGCAAACAGACAAGACCCAGAGTATATATCTTTTTGATTTCTAACCAAATATCACTAATTGATCCAAAGTACCCTAAAAGCTTGAGAAGAACAGTTGCAATCATCTTCACAACTAGCCTCCACAGTTGCAATCACCGTCGCTCAGTCCTCTCCTCCTTCTCCCGCAAGCCCTGGAAGTTTTCAATGCCGTCTTGTGCAACCGCTGTCCGCCAAACTCCTTCAACATAGTCACTCACTCCTCTTCTCTGTCTCACGCATGCACTGTACTCTGTCACTCACTCCCTTCCTCCATCTTGCTCTCACCTTCTGTCCGTCACTCACTCCTCTTCTCCCTTCCCCGATTTCACTCTCAAATCAGGGAGCCCAATTTCAAATCTTCATTCTCATAGTCTTTTTTTTTCCAATTCATTGGCTCTGTTTGGTTTGAAGGGACGGGAGGGATTTTGCTCCCCCCTTAATTGACAAAAAAAGGGGGGAAAAATTAGGAGGCAACAAATTTCTCCTCCCTCCCATCAAAACCATTCCCCCCAATTTGGGAGATTTGGAGGGGAAGTTGAAAATATTAGTGTGTTTGGACTAAAATACTCATGCCATTGTTGTGATAGCCCAAAATTGCCCTTATTCCTTTTTATTCCTTGTTCATTTTTTGTGCTTTGTCGGTGAGTGCATTCAGAGTCAAGCACCGTTTGATCTATATCCTCCTCTTTGTTTTTGCTTTGCTAACCCATTATTTCCTTTCAGATTAATCACCTATTAATTTCATATTTTCTTTCATTTCTTTATTATATAAGATCGAATCCAAGATATTGATTTTAGCTTTTTCTTTTTGATTGTTACATTATTTTTTTCCTCTTTGGACTAGATTTGGGTAGTCTCAAAAGTAAAATAATTTTATATATTTATATACTTTTTTTTGGTAAGTGCTTATGTATATAATAACTTTATAATTAGTCTTTATTTTTCAAGAATTTTTTATTTTATTTTTTCCATACTTAAACATATGTCCTTTTTTTTTTTTTTTTTCACTTGCAAGTTGCAACTTACAAGTTACAACATCAAAGATATGCTGAACGCTAAATTTTCCTCCGTGGCATCATATGCATAGTTCTTTTAAAATTTGTACATGATTATAGAATATTATTTACCAATAAAACTTTAAAATAGTTGTATGAATTTTAGAATAAAACTCTTTGCCACATGCTCCATATGTTTTGGGATGCCATGTGGTTGGCATTTGATTACATTTGATTATAATTTAGGACATAAAAATTTTATTTATATTTAAACTTTATTATACATTTAATAGTGTTTGAAAAAAAATCACTTGTAACATAAAGATAAAGTTATCCATATAAAAATAATTTCCCTCCTCTTCCTTCTGATCAATCTAAAGAAGGTAATATTAAGATCCCTCTCCTCCCCCCTCCATTAAAATCCCTCATATCCCCTCCCCTCCGTCGAACCAAACAGACTCTAAAAGGTTTACTTTGCTTTACATGTCATGCCTAGATTCATTGAGAAGCCTATTAAGCCTATCAAGGTAGTCTGGGCAATTTATAAGTTTATAATATTATACAAAATTGAGTAGAAAGTGAGGTGCTGTTTGGAATGAGGGGATGGGAGGGAAAGGGAAAGAAAATAAAAATTTTATGAGTTAGAATTTAAAGAAATTGAAGAAGTGGGTTTATAAAATTTTAATAAAGAGAAAACATAACATAAAAAAGTATAAAAACTTATAATCCTGCTTCTCTAATTTTTTCAAATTCAACTTATAGAAATTTTTCCTCCCTTCTCCTTCCCTCCAAATCCCTCATACCATTATTGAACTCAACCGCCGTGGGTGATAAGTGAAAAGATAAGAGACATCAATCAATTATACAAGTCATCTATATATTGAATTGTACCTGAAAAGACGACGGCGACAAGCACCAAAATATGTAGTGATGAATAAATATTCTTGGCCATCCCAGCTTGCACTCGTTAAGAAGCACTTTCAATGATCCAAAATAATTATCAGTACCTTGTTTTGTGATTTTGGTAGTTGTTTTTATTCAGTGGCTTGAAAGGAAACTAAATTTTTGACCAAAACAAAAACATGAGGGACCGAAATGGTGGAAGTTCAATGGCAATTAGAAATATGATGCTATTTGATGATTCATAAATAGTAGCGGGGATTTTCTACCAAATGCATGAATGGAGTCATTTGGAATATTTAATGACTATCCTTAATTAGAACTATTCCTTCTACTTTTAAATCTTAATCTAAACAATTCATCAAAATAAACTGATGGTGAATTATGACATTTTTGGAAATAATTCCAACACACGCTAAATTAAATTTTACAAGGTGTACTATATTAAGACCAAATAAAATTTTTAAGTAACGTATTATATCTATATCTATGTGTATAATTATATATATAAAGGGAAAATCCCATATAAAGCTATTTAAAATAGGACACTTCTAAATTAGGTTGGTAAATTTAACAAATCCTTAAATGAATCATCAACCTAATTTAGGATTTTAAAATGTGGGTAAAATAACTTTATTTTTTTAATTATCATCATAAGAACAAAGGCTTGCAATATTTTTAAGCAAGAATTTTATTTTATTAACATGAACAAATTTTTCAACAAAAAAAGAATATATGTCACAATAAAAAATTATTTTTAAATAAATATATTAATTATAAATTGTAATGTATTTATTTCATATATAAAGTTTTTCTTGGAAAGTTCTATATTTCAATAAGCATTTTATGAAATTTTAAGTGCATTTAATATTTTTATCTAAAATATCCTTAGAAGTATATTAAAGTTTCTCGCCTTTCTAATAGAAATGAATAATTTATATTAAAAAAGTGAAATCTTAACTAAATTATTTTTAAGAAATTCACATTTATACATTAGGAAAAATATTTAGAGTTTGTTTAGATTACTAGGGGTGTTCGGGATCGGGAAATGCCATTCCCGATCCCAATCCTGATAAGGGTTCGGGAATGATTTTCATTCCCGATCCCGATTCCGAAAATTTCCTGATCCTGAAAATCGGGAAATTTCGAGATCGGGATCGGGAAATTCCCAATCCCGGATTTGATTTTTTTTTAAAAATCTCTATATTAAATTTTTTGTTGTGTTTCCTTTAATCTAGTATAAATATATAATTTGTCTAATATCATATTGTATCAAATAAGTCTAATATTAATATATAATTAGTCCAATACATGCTTAAAGTTGTCGATTCAGCTGCAAAAAGAATAAAGACAAGAATAAAAAATTAGAATTATTTAATAAATAATAAATGAAATTAACTAAATAAACTAAAAGAATAGATATTATCTTAAGGGTGTTAGGGATTTTTACATTTTATTTTACATTTGGTCTTATTTTCTTAAATATTTTTTAAAAATATATATGTGTATATATATATTTTCAGGATCGGGAAAAAGTCGGGATCGGGAAGTCCCATTCCCGATCCCGATCCTGAATTTTTCCCGATCCCGAAATCACATTCCCGATCCCGAAATTTTCGGGACGGGATTTTTGTTCGGGATCGGGACGGGAAGGTCGGGACGGGAAATTGATGAACACCCCTATAGATTACTATTGGTAAAAGTAGTTTTTATTTCAATTGATTTTGCAAATTGAAGTTGGCAAATATTATCCTTTCCTTTTTCTTTTGTCTCACTTGATAAAAATAACTACATTATGTTTTTTAAGAAAACTCAATTTTTTATTTTTAATATCAATTGAATGATTTTTGGTTGAAAAAATCAATTTTTTCAATTGATTTTTAATATCAATTAAATGATTTTTAGTTGGTATATATCATGGTTCCCTTTTTTTGACTTGAATTATTTTTTATGATCGAATAGAGCATAAAAAATTCCTTTGATATAGAAAAATTATATTTTGTTGATGATATATTAATGTTAATATATATAGAGCAATAAAGTCATATAGTAATAAAACTCTTTGAAAAGGGGAGAGAAGAAAGGGGAGGGTATTAAAGTTCTTTTACCCATATTTTAAAATCATAAATTGGGTTAATAACTTAATTAAGGATTTGTTGAATTTACTAACCTAATTTAGAATTTCCCTATTTTAAATAGCTTTATATGGGATTTTCCCATTTTTTATAAGTTCAGTCTAATTGATTGTTAGTGGAGATTTTTTTTCCTAAATCAATGAGGCATAACTGCATAAGAATAAATATAGATAGATATTTTTGACAAATAAAATTACTTTAAAATCCCAAAAAGGAATCTAAATAAAAAAAAAAGTCCTACGAAACGCAAAATAGCTTCTGATAAATCTTGAGTTCCTTTGGATAAAAAAAAAAAAATCTTGAGTTCCCTATGTGAAAATGAATTTTGATACTCAATTACCAAAATACCCTTTTTTGCTTTTTTTTTCTTTGGAAAAAACCATTGAATGAAAAACCGGACCGGACCGGCCGGTCTGACCGGAAAACCTATGAACTGGTCCCAGATTCCGTCTGATTTGCTGTTAGTGAGGGCTGGGGGGTCGACTCAGTCAAAACCGAGTCGACTTGGGCGGTTATTGCAGTTTTAAGTAAAATGTGAGTAGGGATAATTTCAGGATTGGGGACATGTTTAAGAAACCAATTAAACCACCTTGAGTACCTAAATCACAAGAGTGAAAGGCATATAGGATATCTTACATTAGGAACACTTTAGGCATAAGCACAAATGAGAAATTATGATAACCAATTAATTCAAAATTAAAGGACAAGAATTGTGAGTGGGCTAAGAATAACATAATCTTTATTATATTGACAAATAGGAATGAGTAATGACCCCTCTCTTCATAAATTTTAAATGATAGGATATGATATTTGCTCAAGCCCCGAGAGGACTCAATTCAAAGAAGGTAAAACCCAAAAAAGGCAGTAAGGTAGTAACTCTTTCTCTCATATCTTATGTATTGTTTTGTATGTATGTGTTTACCATTGATTATGTTCATTTTATGAATATATGGAATGATATTGGACTATGTGTCCTGACGTTGTAAGTCCTTATATGCATTGTTGCATGGGGTGTAACCCTGAGCTATAAGACCTGATAAGCATTTAGAGTAAGGTTATAAAACCCGATGTACCTAGGGTATGGGGTGTATCCTTGGGCTACAAGACCTGCTGTGCAATCTGTATTGTGATGGACTGTGTGTCCTAAGGCCGTAAGTCCCGATGTGCCTAAGGCATGGGGTGTATCCCTAGGCTGTCATACCTGTTATACTAGCCATGTTGTATTGAATTGTGTGTACTATGATTGATGTTGTGCTACATCTTAATTGCTGAATGCTTAGTCATATGATGGTTTGTTTATCATGCTTTGTGAACTTACATATCTCATAGTTGACTATTGTTACTACTGAGATTCTAGTGAATCTCACCCTTTCCATTAATGATATAAACGAAAGCAAGCTCAAGGGGAAAATAGGTAGTGATTTCGGAGAAATAAGAAGGTGGAAAAGAAAAAATAATTTATGTAAGTTATTTGTATTCTAATTTTGATTAGACTTAGGTATTTTGTTAGCTTCATATGGCTAATGGGTTGCATATATATGTATATACATAAACATAGTGAAGTTAGTACCTATAGTTGTAGCAATAGTAGTAATGGTAGCATAACATGCGTAGCGGGTTAGTCTTAGTTGATTTTATATACATAATGAAATGGTAATTACATCAAGTACGATAATTGAATTAGGATTGGACCATTGTATGTTAAGGGCCCATAGTATAATGATCAATATACTAATATATGAGCAGAGAAGCACTCTAATAATAATAAATGGAGCTAAGGATTGATAAGTCATAATAAAGTTGTGAAGCACTATATAACTGTTTTTGAAAATTTTAAATTTTTTAGAAAAACTCATTCAATTGCAGGTTCAAACCTTGTGTTTGGGTTGGGATTTTAAATTATTTTCAAAGGTGTTTTTGTCCCAGGATTGAAACCTAACTTAGTGGTTCAAATTCATTATATACAAAGCTCATTTGATAACTATGGAAATTAGGGTGTCACATAGTATGGTATCAGAGCAGAGGCTCTGACAATAGGCTAGAATTCTTTACTCACATGAAAAATGTGTATATTGATAATAATCTTTAGTGTTATTGTGATTAGGAATCATAAGTGATAGGAGGAATCAGAAGAGTGGATCATCTTTATCAGTTAACCAGCCTACTGGGGGAAGGGGTGGAGGAGTATATCGAGGAAGAAGTGGAGCGGCTATGAGATATAAATTGAGAAAATATGTTCGAGTCCCAGTAGTAATCAATGTGGTGTCTAGTGAGAAATCCTTCATGGGAGAGAATGAGAACAGGGAATTAGAAGAGATAGCCCAAGATATTGCTTTTAACACTGAGATTCTTGAACCTATTCTAGAACAAGATATGGATTCTCACCCTCCAATTTTAGAGTACATAGAGAATATGTACCAAGAAGCTTATTGCAACCAATATACCATGCGAGGATGCTACATGGCATTTCAGTCAGAGATACCTAATTTATATTGGGATGGTGATATGAATATTTTGGAATACCTGATGAAGCGTGGATCTACACTATTTTACATTTCTTCCCTAATATTGCCTTTTGGACCCGGAAGAAAAATGAGCTTAAGGAACGTGGCCCCTTTGGTTTATTAGATTTTATTGAACACATCAGAATGTTTGTATATGCAAATGTTAGGTAAACGCTATAATACTATAAAATTTTCATATGATAACATTGTGATAATGCCAGTATGTTGTAATTGGAATACATTGATATATATATATATATATTCATGTTATGTGCCAGTATTTAAATTTAAAGTGTCTATATATATATATATCAGATACGATATTAACTCTCTTAACCAATAGAGAGTATATAGGGAAGTAACTCTTACTCTTAACACAGGTCTCAGAGAAGTTTGTGTTGAGTTCTCATTTCTTCGAGTCCATAGACTCCATTCTATTCTCAAGTTTCTCCGTAATGTGGTTTAACCTGATGAAACTACTTATATCTTTAATCAAACCCAATCTATTATAGAACTTCAAGGTATGGTGTAAGTTGTGTTGATTGGGAGATTGCTTGCTTTAGTCTGTTTGGTTTTGAATTTCAGCTGGTTGTGTCTACACAGTGGTTCCAGTGCTCTTTCAACACTCTTTAAAAGAGACAAGAGATAACTACAATGATGATAAAGTGGCAAATTTGAATCATATATTTAATGTGGAACAATCAAGATAACAAATCCATCAACTGATGCTGAAGTTGCATTGGCTTTTTGAGTATTGGAAGGTTGTTCTTTGCTTCACCCCCGGAGTAACTCTCTTACCCATCAATACAAGGCAATTCTGGTATGAATGGAATTTATCTATGCAATAGCTTTAACATTTTGTGCTGGGAAAGAAATGATATGGAACTGGAAGCATACTTTCTTATTTCCATTACTTTAAATCATCCATAACAAGGAGGCTTGATATGGCACTTGATGTCTTGACGAAACTGAAGACTTTTTATTATGATTTTAAGTTGGTACTGCAAGGCAGAAGTTGTTGAAATTATTCCACCAAAAACAGAATTAGCAGAATACACAATATGGCCAAATGAGGAGCACCAAACACAGATTTCATACAACCTTACAAATGCCTTGTCTAACATTTCACGTTCTATTTAAGTTTCTAGTCATAGAATTGTTGTTAAAGATTAATTGGCTTGTTTATGCTTCAAATATTCACAAATCTTGAAGAACATTTGATTCTCAGCACAAACAAGCTTAGTGGACAGATTATTCTCCTCCAGTGTATGTTGGATGGAAGCTTTCTCTCAATAACACCAACCATTATCCTCTTTAAAGTTAGACAATCGCTTTATGCCTTTTACTGAGAATTGAGATCTGGTTACAACATCCCCAAAGCTTAGTATTCTACTGTTGTTTGAGTGCCTTCAATCAAAAACTTGATGCTACTAAATTTTAAGTAAGTACCGTAAATGTACAAGCCGTAAAATAATAAAATAATAAATCAAAGTCATTCCACAGTGATCCAATCGAATTAGTAATTAGGCATTAAATTTTCCATTTTTATTTAAATTGAGCAAATCAAGTAGGAATTTGAAAACAATTTAAATAAAAGTAAAAGTACTAAATTTAATATTTTTAAGATTTCAATGGAGAAAACAACCTAGACTGGCTAATCCCTTTTTCATGTATTAGAACATGTAATCAACCAATTAAAAGCACTTAATGTTAATTTGTTAATCTAGAGTTTAAATAAGTATAAGTATCTTCCAATTACTCATACCCTTCTCTCAAATTAAAATTGTTATTCCTAACTAATTTACTTAAGAGGCAGTAAATATCCAAATTCATTATAATAGGATTATATGGGTCCAATAGGTATATTCTTATCCCATTGACAAATTAGAATAACTTATAATCCCCGATTTGGGTTAAAATCGATGGCTGGCAAGTTATGGCTATGCTCTCGTCGGAAAACACATTGCTGGTTCCCTCGTCTCCAGAAGAAGATGATTTGCTTATGCGTAGCTCGAAGAAAATAAAGAACGGAATAAAAGTGAGCAAGGAGATTGATATGCAGCAAGCATGGCCCAAGTTGGGAACTGCAGGAAGTGCTTATAGTAAAGGAGGACCATCGTTTGTAGAGAACTGAAAGGAGTTGACAAAGAGAACGATAGCTCAGAGGATGAAGAAGGAAATGAGGGAGATGAGTTATCTAATGAGGAGATGTCGGAGGATCTCCAGAAACAGCAGGAAAGTGAACCATTGTGTAAGACTATTGAAGATCCGGAAAGGAATTTTCCTACATTTTCTTTCTCTGAGAAAATGAAGAAACACTTGTATCGAGCCTGGAGGAAAGCTGTTATAGTAAAGCTGCTCCACAGGAATATTGGGTACAAGGCTTTACTCTCATGTCTTCAAACATTATGGGCAAAGAGAGGCATCATCAGTCTGATTAATATAGGGTATGGTTACTTTGTGGTGAAGTTGTCAAACAAGGCAGATTATGTTCATGCTTTAACAGGAGGTCCATGGATGGTATATTATCATTACTTAACTGTCCGACTATGGGAACCAAATTTCATCCCTGCTAGCGTAAAGATTGATAAGGTCACAGTTTGGGTACGGTTACCAAATGTTTTCCTTGAATACTATGATAGAAAAGCTTTGACAATGATAGGGAATAGAATTGGAGAAACCATTAAAGTAGATGTAAACACATCTTGCCAGTTGCGAGGTCATTACGCTCGTATATGTGTGTTAGTGGATCTAGGGAAGCAGCTAATGTCAGGATTCAAGCTTGATGGAGAAGATTACTATTTGGAATATGAAGGTTTGCATATGCTATGTACAAATTGTGGAGTCTACGGTCATCGGATGGAAGCTTGCCCGAAGAAAAAAACAGAGCAATGTAACAGTGAAGCTAATAATAATGAGGATAGCAATGCAGAAAAATCCATAGTGCCGGGTTCTGGAGCTACCCCAGATATCTGGAAAGTGGTTCAAAAACCAAAGAGGCAGAGACGGTCAAGAGACAGCACGGAGGAGAAGAGTGGCGCTCCGACGTTAGGGAAACATGGGTAACGATTTGGGGTATTGGCTGACGTGGAAGAAACAGAATTAGAAGGGAGGCGTAACGAGATGGTGGCGTGTACAATAGTACATCTGGAGGAGGAGCGACATGCTCAACCAAAGCGCACTACTTATGTACGGCCCCAACAGAATTTTAAAAAAGGACCTCTGGTGCAACGTAAGGAGAGGGGGAGCACGGACTGGGAGATAATGAAAACAGTAAAAGAGAAATTGGAAGAGGAGGACTTGCGGAGGAAAGCAGAGAAAAGATCACGAGATATGAGAAACAAAGTACAAGAGGAGGAGAATTTGATGATAACAGGGGATGAAAATAGCTAGAGGAGAGAATATGTCGAGCAACCCAAAGATGACAAAATGGTGGATCAAAATCTGCGAGAATATCATATTGGGCCGTCTCATGATAATGGGTCTAATTCGTTTGTGGCCCAAACACCGAATTGTTACTTGGACCCAGGAGAAGTGGATCCTGGCGAAAAAGGTACTGGGCTGTTAGATACGGGCTCTATTGATATGGATAAAGAAGAGAAGGGGATTAGAGAAGTATTGATGGTGCCAGAGACCCAAATCGCTACAGGGTTGTAAGTTGGGCTCATATTTAGGACTTTCTATTATTTATAAATTAATGTTTATGGATAGTCTAATGTATTGGAATGCAAGAGGGGCCTCTAATATGAGACTTCTTCAAAATATAAAGATAGTATCTAATGGTGTGAAGCCCAGTATGATTGTATTCAGTGAGACATGGACAGATAAGGATAACCCATTTCGTCCAATTCAGAATTGGAGATTCGATGCTCTGACGCTAATCCCCAGTGAAGGAAGGTCGGGAGGCATAGTAGCATTATGGAGAAGTGACCGAATTAAGGTGAAAGTGATAGAAGGTAATAAACAATTTATCCATCTTGAGTGTGAGTTAGAAGGAAAGGAGCCATTTTGTCTCACCATGGTGTATGCTATACCATACTCAAACTATCGTCAAGCTTTATAGGAAAAGTTGAAAATGATAGCAGACATGATGAGAATGCCATGGGTGTGTGCGGTGATTTTAATGATATTTCCTCTCCTCTTGAATGCACTGGTGGAGTTCGGTGCTGCTATTCTAGGATGGATTGGTTCAATGACAGAATAATGGATTGTGGGTTAACTGACATGGGTTACCAAGGATCTAAATACACTTGGAAAGGACCTCAATTAGTTGGGCATGCTCGACTATATGAGAGATTGGATAGAGCATTAGCGAACTCAAGCTTTCTTACTGCACTACAGGATTGCTATGTTAAGGTACTTCCTCGAACTACTTATTCAGACCATAATCCCTTATTATTGCAATTTCCTTGTAGTGGACATACAAGTGTTGGACAAAAGCCTTTCCGCTTTGAAGCGATGTGGCTAACACATGAAAATTTTGGGTCTGTTCTCAATAGCTGTTAGTCTGGAAATTCGATTTCTCAAAAATTAAATGAAGCCCAGGAAGCCTTGATATTATGGAACAAGTCCTCGTTTGGAGCTGTGGAGAAAAAAAAGAGGATCATTCTTGCCCGCTTGAATGGCATTCAACAGTCGGTTTATTACCCCATATCGTCTTTCTTATGCTGCCTAGAGAAAGAATTGCATATGGAGCTTAATCATTTGTTGAAAATGGAAGAAATTAAATGGTTCTAAAAATCCCGTACCGAATGGCTAACGAAAGGTGATCGCAATACAAGGTATTACCACCTTAAGGCCACCATGCGTAAAAGAAGAAATAGAATCCTAATGCTCAAGGATTCACAGGGGAACTGGGTGGAGTAGGAGGAAGCATTATTGCAGATGGTGGTTTCTTATTTTAAAAATCTATATCAGGAAGAGATTGGCAATATCGCCGTCTTAAGAACTGATATTGGTTTTCCTAGATTAGAGCCACAAGCTCTCTTGGATTTAAATAGGACGCCGACAGATGAAGAAATCCGAAGAGCTATGTTTGGAATGGGGCCATATAAAGCACCAGGATTTGATGGATTCCCACCAATATTTTTTCAAGCTAATTGGAATAAGGTGGGAGCTTCGATATGTGAATTTGTTAGGAATATTTTCAAAGGTACAGAGGATGTGGCAGAAGCTAACAGGACACTAATAACTCTAATTCCAAAGATGGATAAACCTGAGGTCATAAGCAATTTTCGACCTATTTCTTTATGTGCGGTTCATTACAAGTGCATTACAAAAATGCTTACCAACAGGCTGAGGCTTCTAATGGACAAATTGGTATCTCCTTTCCAAGCAAGCTTTATTAAAGGTAGGAAAATTCAGGATAACATTATTATTGGGCAGGAAATTATGCATACTATGAAGAAATCAAGGGGTAGAAAAGGATTGATGGCGATGAAGATCGATCTTGAAAAGGCCTACGATAGGATCCAATGGGATTTCCTATATCAAGTGCTCCAAGAAACAGGCATGGATCAGAAATTAATTGACTTGATTATGAACTGTGTCACGACGGTTTCATATAATATTTTATGGAACGGAGCTAAGACAGAATTCTTCCCAGCAAAAAGAGGCTTAAGGCAAGGGGATCCTATCTCTCCTCTTTTGTTTGTGCTCTGCATGGATAAGCTTTCTCACATAATAAGCGACGAAGTGAGGAGGGGTAATTGGAAACCGATTGGAGTGGCAAAGGAAGGACCTACAATTTCACATCTCATGTTTGCAGATGATCTACTCCTTTTTGGGGTTGCAACTGAGTCTCAGACAAGGTGTATGATGAGATGTTTAAAATTATTCTGTGAGGCATCAGGTGAAAAGATTAATGTGCATAAATCTTCCCTTTTCTTCTCGCCAAAGGTGCATACAGAGTTGAAAGTCTCCATTGGGCACATCGCTGGTATGAAAATATCAACAGAAATTGGGAAGTATTTGGGGTTTCCTTTATCTCGACACAAGAAACCAACAGAGACTTACCGTTACATTGTGGATAAGGTGCGAAACAAGCTGGCTGCATGGAAAGAGAATAGCCTCTCTACAGCTGGTCGTATCACCCTTGTGAAGTCTGTATTAAGTTCCATTCCTCTTTATCCAATGCAAGTTGCGCGAATTCCTACTAAGGTGTGTAATGAGATTGAAAGGCTTCAAAGAAACTTTATATGGGGTCATAGTAACACTACTCATGGGTACCATCCTATTGGGTGGGAACAAATAACGACACCGAAGGAGGTTGGGGGGCTTGGCTTCAAGAAATTGGTCTAATTAAATAAAGCTTGTGGAGCAAAGATTGCTTGGAACCTAGTATCGGGTTCCTCAGGTCTGTGGGCAGAGGTACTTTTTAAAAAGTATATGATCAGAGGAGAAGACAATCTGTTCAATTATAGTAAAGGGGATTCTACGTTATGGAAGTTCGTGACACAGCAACAGAGTCTCATTGAATTTGGCAGCAAGTGGAATGTTCGAGATGGGAAATCTGTTAATTTCTTTACCGACTATTGGCTATTTCATGGTCAAACACTTAAAGACAAGTGTCTACGTCTTTTGTCAGCAGAGGAAGAAAACAGTAAAGTAGCCGACTGGGTGATCAATGGTGCATGGGATTTTGTAAGAATGGCTTCTTGTCTTCCGAGTGATGTGATTCAAAGACTAATAACAGCACTTCCACCAATGACTGAAGCTGGGAATGATGTTTTATCATGGAGCAAAACTAGCAATAGTATGTTTTCTATAAAGAGTGCCTATGACTTATTAGAGACACAACCCAGCAATGATTACTCCAAGACGTATAAGGCTATCTGGAAATGGAAAGGTGCTGAAAGAATTAGAGTATTTTTGTGGGTGGCTTTTAATGATAGATTACCAACTAATGTGTGGAGAAGCAAATGGGCAGCGGTTTCTGCAACATGCTCATTCTGTAATTCTGAAGATGAATCAGTGTTGCACATTCTTCGAGACTGCAGATATGCAAAGGATCTCTGGAAGACATTAGTGAAACATACTCACATTTCCAGCTTCTTTTCAACCCAGTTACGAGATTGGTTTTCACTGAATCTGAAGCGAGATTTGAGCATTAACAATGACGGGAATTGGCAGAGCATTTTGGGAGTAGTTGTGTGGAAGCTATGGCTCTGGTGGAATAAAGCTATTTTCGAGACTGATTTTACAAAGCCATCTCATCCGGCTGCAGTCATTTGTAATGTGTGGAAAAGTTATACCCAGATGCAAGATTTTGATGGAGTCTTAACATCTTACTCGATGGCCAGAGAGTGGATCAAGCCACCGACTAACTGGGTTAAGCTAAATGTGGATGGTGTTGTTACTAGAACAGGAAGTAGAGCGGGATGTGGAGGAGTGATACGTGACCATGATGGAAACTGGGTGGCGGGATTTTCTTATTTCCTAGGTACCTGTAGCGTGATGGAGGCAGAGGAGTGGGCTATCTTCAAGGGTCTCAAGTTGGCTTGGGATCTTGGGCTTAGGAAAGTAGTATTGGAATCCGATGCTTTGAATCTAATCGACATGATGCATGGTTTAGTAGCATATGACAGATGCAGCATCGTTTTCCTACAGATACAGTCATTTAAGAAATATGCTTGGGAGTTAAAGGTTACCCACATTCCCAGAGAGCAGAACAAAGTAGCAGATGCACTGGCTAAAGAGGGACTTTCTACATCAGCATTTTTTGATGTTTGCCCAGTACAGTTTCGGGCGATGTTGCAAGATGAGAAGTTGGGACTTGGTCCCCAGTAGTTTTCTTTAGGGTAACTGTTATGTAATTTTTCTCAGTATCAAAAAAAAAAAAAGAATAAATTATAATCCCACGTTATTTAATCTTATGGTTCAATTAGGATCCTTTTCTGAAGGTTAATCTAAATCCCCAAATTTATATTTAGTGGTGATTAAGTATAAAGTATAGACAAAATAATATAAGATTAAGTAAATAAAAATTAATACTAAGTATGATTAAATGGTTCATACATGCTCAATGAGTGCATAGATACTACATCGCTTTACACATAGTCATCGTCTCAATAACAATAAAATCAAAGCTCAGAACCATGATGAAAAATCAAAGGCAAAGAATTAAAAAGAGAGCAGTGAAATTAAACACACGAGAGCTTCCCCTTCCCGTGCCAATGATTAACGAAACTGATGCTCCAAAGTGAGGATTGCCTCTCTCTCTCTGGTTCCAAGTGCAAATCAACAATGAACAATCAACCAACCACTATGAACAATCAGCTCCCATAACAACAGTAGTTTCCTCCCGTGGTACAATCGAGAACGTTGAATCACAAGAATAACAGAGTAGCGATTGACAGTACGAGTAACTTTTCCGGTCTTCACTGCTCCTTCCAACTTCCGTTGCCGGAGAGTAAACCGGAACAGTAACAGCAGCCTTCTCTGGTTCAGCTCACGAGGACGCCGAAAGTGACACGCACTGTGATCGCCGCCCCTCAGCTACCTCTCTTGTCTGTCTCGGTCTCTGGTTCAGAGCTCAGTAAGACGATCCCCAGCCCATAGTGAAGCCGCTCTTCAGTGTCGCTCTGCTCTCAGCTCGCGGTGATGATCCTAAATTTCCAATGCCGGCCCCACCGTTTGGTTCAGCTCATCCTTCCTACTCGCTGCTCTCTCCAATGTCGGCTGCCTCTTCCCTCCTGAAGATGATGAATAATGAATCCTCAATCCAACCCGCTCCTCTCAGTCAAAACCGTAGCCTTCTCTTAGATTTCTTCAATTCCCTTTTTCCAAACGGTGCCCTCCCACTGTAGCCGATTGAAGACAAAAAATATTAACAAAAATTCTAATATCTACTAATAATAATAAGTAATAATGATAGTGCTGACTGATAAAATCAACTGACGATGTTCTATTTTTTTTAATAAACTGTTATTGTAATTTAATTATTCATTTAATTAGTATTACCTAATTCTACTTAATATAAAATTATGATTTTTTCAAGAAAATCCCCTAAATAATGTCTCAACCTTGATTTAATCTTAGAATAATAAAATTTCATTGATTTCTTTCAAAATTGTCTATATAACTCTCCAAATATTTTCAAAATGTACTTTAAATATACTAAAAATGGAGAGTTACCACTTAGTATTCTACTATTGTTTGAGTGCCTTCACTCATTATTAGGGAGAATAAATATAATAACGAAGCATGCATGCACAAATGCTGTAAAATCAAAACATTAATAATAGTATAATAAAACCCTTCATTAGTTTTGAACAATGTGTCCTTTGAGTTATTGAGCAGAAACCCAAAGAGAAGCATGTAAATAACTCTATCCCATATAGCAGGCAAATGTAGGTCAAGTTCATTCAGATTTGGACGTTGCACTGTGACTACATGCATGGACAGGAATCAAATTTCCTTTACCTAGGCAGGTTTTGATGAATATATTATCCACTCCGGAAGTACTTGAGCAAGGCGCATGTTTGGACGCTCTAATCTCTATCATGGTGGATTCACCACCCAAACAAATGGTAGAACTCTCGTCTTGGCATCAGTTCAATGTGTGGGCTATTTCTCTTCATAGATCAAAACACATTAATACCAGTGTTTGCTAGAGATTCACCAATAAGAAATTTAGTGAGCAAAATCCTAAATTCAGGAACTCAAGATTGCCCGTGTTTAAATTTTCCAGATCAAATTTCCAAAATTTTAGTCTATAAAATTTTTGCATATTAACCGCTTAATGGGGGTAAATTAGAAAAATATTAATAAATATAAAAACTATGTTTTATATTTAGGATCAAGATCAACTCCACAAATACATCTTATATTAAAGACCGTAGGAGTATATAGGCATAGTCTATAGATGTGATGCTTTTTCCTGGAAATGACCAAATGTACTATGTCTTGTCTTTTATGGCTCAGCATCAATTCTTTTGCAATTCATACGTCCTGTTATTCTGGATTAGATTGCCTTCCAATTTATTTTTTCTATAACGTTGGATGAAATATCATATTTACTTTCCAAAACATATTATATAGTACTAGTATATAGGTATAGATGTGATGCTTTTTCCAACTTAATCGAAATTACCACATGTACTATATCTTGTCTTTTATGGCTCAGCATTACTTTTTGTAAACAAGAATTTCAAACCCATATGGACACTTCCAACTTGATGCAGGTTGAAATGCGGGGAGTTTTTGTTGCTTCTCATTGGACATGTCAATGGAAGGGATAGGGCTCCTTTGGCATCAATACATGAAGATGTAAGGCACCTGCTTGGGGAGAAATCAGCTCCCTGATTTGGGCAGCAAATCAGTTTGGGTCAACGCTTGATCCTGAACAGAGACTAACAGCTTTACAAATCCAAGCTCGCCGGGTGCTCGAGTCATTGAACTTGTACTGAATTTCTTGGTCACATAAAGGAGCAAAGGTTTCTTGGCTTGCATGTGTACTGAATTTGAGTATAGGAATAATGTCAATGAAAACGCTAGCAATTCTAGCATATATCTTTATAAGAAAAATCAATGAGAATGTGGTCTATGATTGCTATTCGCATCCTGAGTTGTTCCTGTCTAAGTAACAAATTTTTTTGGTTGACATTCTTAGTCTACATCTGTACTTCCTCATGTCCAAATTATAATGGAGTTTTCTATAGAAAGAAATTTTGGTGTAAAATATAAGAGGTTGACAGAGTACTTAATTATTGTTTTTCATTTTTACTGTTTGTAGGAGAGAGAGAGAGAGTTGATAAATAATAAATATATATTTGAAAATCACATTTTTTAATATGGGTAAAATAGGTAAACTTTATCAATTTAAGATAGATTAAATGATTTAACTAACATTTTTTGTTCGTTTGAATTAGTTATCAACGTTTTATATTTTGAACCCTTCAGTGCGCTTTTACCTAATGTGCTTAAGTAGATAAATATAGAACTCAACTTTATAATATATATATATATATATAACACTCAAAATGAACTCAAGTGTGAGGGCTCAAAAAATTTCACTTCGCCAAGAAAATTTTGCTTCCATAAGTGCAAGCGTAGTTTTCTGATAAGTTCGAAAGAACGAGTTATAGCACTTGTAGTTGTATTTTGCTTCCATTTGTTTGATTCAACCAAAAGCAACAAGACTACTTTATTCCGCGTCTCTCGTTCAAATATTCGTACTATCATTGTTCTTGAAACTTTTGTTTTTCTATAATTTTTTTAACCATGAATTTCCCATCTCAATTTTGAGACTTCAACTACTTATGCCCGCATGCCTCTATCAGGTTGATACCCTCTGTCCTTTTGTAATCCTTATTTGATCCGTATTCCCATGGAAAATACCCAAGAATTCCCAACTCAAATTGTATCTGAAACATTACACTAGATACATTTAACATCACTACTATATTTCACCTTGAGAATTCAATTTGCCAATTTGTTCTGGATGACGTCCAGCTTAATCAAACCAAAAAGTTTATTACCATCAATGAAGTCTCCAAAAATTCAAAATAACATTAATTTAGCACCAAAATCAAGGCTAACATTTAAAGCATTAAAACTAAGCTTTCCAAAATTAAGTTGATGGCAATAACATCTTCTAATTACCAACATGAAAGTCTCTTGTATTCTGCTCTTCTTTAAAAATGAAAAAAAAATAGTATAATATGGTACAAACAGTAATATTCAAGAGTCAACCCATGTAAAATTTAGGGGGAAACTCTGGTTATTTGTTACAGGATTCTTCAGCTAAAAAATGACACGTAAAAAAAAATGGTAAGATTCAATAGTGCTACTGATTTGAAATAAAATAAAGTAAAATCCACGTGCACCACCTTCACCCGAGAACCTAACCATGAAAATTTAGAATGTTAACCCAAGTTTTGCACTTCATCATAACCCAACCGCAGTCATGATTTTCAGCAGTAAGAACTTAATGCTCATTCTTCTTCTCCCCACGTTTCCTTTTGAGCGATCCACTCAGGACAGCCTTGGTTTTCGCCCACTCTTTCAACGAAGCAGCATTCCTCATAAATGAGCAAGTCTCGCCTATTTTAATCTCTGTAGTGGATGTTTCATTTGTGTGTGTGTCACATTTTTCCTCACTTATGGGAGCAGAAGCAACATCATTGCCAGCTACATGTTGACTCTTTTCTGGGGTAGTCCTGGTCAAGTTCAACCCATCTCCAACAGATTCAATGGAAACATGCTTAGCCAAAGCATTATGCTTCTTTTCCGGGCCACTCTTCACCAAGTTAAACCCATCTCCAACAGATTCATTGTTAGATTCCTTGGCTAAATCAATATACTCGGCATCACCAGAACCAGCAAGGTTCTCAGTGGGCACTTTCGCCACTGGCTTCTGAAAAGAGATTCCAGGAAAAATCTGAGATATGATGAATGCATTGTCATTCTGACCAACCAGTTGTATCCAAGATTGCTTTTGCTTCCAGGCAACACCTCTGCCGGACTCTTTGGACGTGGCATTTTGTACGGTAGGCTGTGCTTCAGCAAGTTCTTCCATTACTTCTGCCTTGGCAGGTTCAATCTTCTCGCCTCCCTCCATTACAATGTGCTCAGTTTTATTCTTAGCTGTTTCAGGTTCACAGAGACCATCGGATCGTTGTTTTTCACTAGAATAAGAGTCTAGCAGCATATGGGAGGCATTGAAAGAACTGTTGCCTCCATCACCAAGAAGTTCTCTCCATGAAGATTTCTGAGACCATGAAACTTTAGTTGGTTCACTAAAACCACCTCCTAATTCAGTGCTGTGTACCTGTGAGCTCATCTCATCCGGCTGTTGGTGCATGCGTCTCTTGCCTTCAGAGGTAGTAGACGTAGAACCATTTCTTTTCCCTTCAAGATTATGACAGGGCTTTCTCTTCTTGTCAGGAGCAATATTATTGCTTTTCTGCACTACAAGCTTATTCTTGTTTGGTTCATCCTCTTAAACTTTTGCTTTGTTCAATTCTGATTCGTGAAAGTCCAGGATAGCAATTTAGATAAAATAGAGATATACATATAATGTAACAACAGCAATACAGACAGTACCATTCAGACATAACCTAACCTGATTTCTTAATATTCTTTCAAGTTCCAGGCTACCTATTATATATGTGTTCATTTTCTTTGTCTCCATGTTAATGATGAGACCATCATCATCAGATGCGCTGTCTGCTTCAGATTCATCAGATTGTAAACCACCAGGTGATACATCCAAGTTCTGCTCCTTTTCAAAATGTGTGGGACTAGACATCTTTTCCCTTTGTTCATCACAACATTCACTATGTTAATTTCTTCATTTTTCATCCCACCACCTTCTGCTTCCCCATTATGAAATTTCTTTGGTCTTATTGTGCCAGAAGGACTAGAATGTTCCTCACAATCACAAAAATGCAATGGGAGAGGAGGAACTTCAACTTTTGGGAAGCTATATTTGTGCTTTCCAGTTCCAATGAATGGTATGGATTTCACCTGCACAAGTAGGTGAAATTTGAATCATGATGAAGCACTATATACAGGAAGCATCTTTACATAAGCAGTATAACAAAATATAATATGAAAATTCTTAGAATAATTGACAAATTAAATTCAATATGAAACATTTATCATCTGAAGCCTCACTAGACTTTAGCAGGCATGACCCTGACATGTCCCATTAAGCAGAGTCATACCATTTGACTGACCCTGCATTGGGTATGAACTGATGTAGTTTTGCACTTAGTTCAAGATTTACAATGATAACATATTGCTAATTATGGCTGGTGGTATAAATAAACAGAGTTAATGCCTATATAGGAGGCAAAGAACAGAGACAATATGTTTATATTGCAGCTTCTGTCAACCCCCCTAAATGAACATGAAGATCTCTAAGAAGCCCAAATAAGGAAATTTTTCCAAATTTTAACCCACCGTTCTCAATTTGGGAAAGAAAATCAGTATCTTCTTTGTCTTTTGACTCTCTTTGCTAGGCATTTCTGTTGAGGGAATGCTCTCATCAGGATCAGGACTAGTGCCAGGTTCATCACTACTAGCAAGCTTAGCATCTTCTTCCTACTCTCGTTTCAAACGTTCAAGATAATGTTCTTTAGCCTTCTCCAGCCTTAGCTTTCCACCCTTCCAGAGACATCCATTATACTGTGCGCATGCATGCAAGAAAATATATTAACATAAAAACACACACATCCAACATAAACATGTGCAAAACCAAAAGAACTGTAAAGCTGATAAGCACATCAAAATGTTTTCCTAAGAAGAGAAGTTAGAGATGGAACAACTAAGAGCAGGGATGAATGACCTTAATAGGATCTAAAGGAAGACGAAATTTATCTTATCAAACTCTATAATAGCTAAAGCGACAATCAAACTCTACAACAGTGAAAGCCAATTTTGATATATATCCTAAAAAGTTCAGAACCTTAAGTTCTTGCGTACCTCCACACCTAAAAGGCCTGTTGCACTAACTTATCATTACTGGCACCTCCATGACATGCCCATTTCAATATTATTATCTTCCAGACAAACAAGTATGCTCCAACACCATTGACACTGATTTAAGATTCTTGATGTACAGTAATATTCAACACATACAATCCAGAGTTCCAGATCTTCTTTCTTAATATTACATCAGTTTCAAAATTTTATCAAGGCCTTGCTAGTTCCCAAACCAAATTTAATCTTTGATCTACATTAAGTGGAACTTAACATGTCAGGTGAGAGAGAATGCAGAAAATAATAAGGCAAAATACTGAAACAATTATACAGGTGATAATTATTTCTAACTCGTTCCCATAAAGCATAAGCTTTGGTATCTACAGCAGTTTCGAATCATTACCCTGCTGAAAAGCTTGGAAAGAGAGTTTTGGTCCGTGGGAGAGGGAATGAAGTCAACATAAGCAAAGCTTCGACCTTCGGTTCTGATTATGTCAACTCCGTCAACAGTACCCAGAGATCCAAACATCCTCCCGAGATCATCAGACTTCAGGCCTTCTCCCAAGTCTCCGACAAATACTCTCCCTCTAGACATCTCAGCTTCTCTATGATCCTCCTCCATATCCATTAAATCTACGAATTGAAAATGCGCAAGTTATACATTAGATATGTAATCTGAAAAACACTTGGCCACCAAACACTAAAAAAAACTCGAATCAAACGCTTCAAACTGCATTTAAACAGTAATATATTCAAAAATACTTACCGCGGGACTCAGAAATTGCTTGAAGCAGAAGTGGAAGAATGTTCAGGGAAGCTCGAAGTGAGCTCAAAATCAAGGTTTCGGATGGATGGGTACGAGGAGGCGAGGGAGGGTTTTTCAACCATTACCAGTTAACATGGCTCAGCTTCATTTGATGGTTCTTTAAATAATTATTTTTTAATAACAACTTTAAAATAATTAGTCTTATTTAGGCCAAAAATATCACGGAGTGAGACTTGATAGTTTAGGATCATATTTTGTGTTATATTTCAAAAAATAATTTACAAATTATTACATAGTTAGTAGCAAATCACCGATAGAAGACAATTGTGAAATTTTTGTTCCTAATTATACTTCCAAATTTCATATTAACTTTCCATAACTTACACTCCTTTATGAAATGTTTGTATTTTAGTCTTTTACATAACTGAAAAAAATAGTATTTAGCATTTTTTTTGTATTTTTCGGAACTTAGTCTGTTTCAATTCTTAACCATTTAGTGTTGCTTTTTTTTCTCATAAAAATGTTAAATTTCTTAAAATAAAATAGATTGTCATATAATTATTTTATTTTTTAAAAAAAGCGAAAAATCAAAGAAAAATGACAGAAAAAGAATTTAAAAATTGGAAAATTCTAAATTAGGTTACCACTCAAGATTTCTTCTTCCTCTTTCCCTTCTTCCATGAAACCAAAATAAATATTTTTACTACTATAAAAAGTTTAGGTGAGTCAGGTCTAAAAAACTCACTAAAACCAAAGCATTCCTTTGAATTCAACAAAGAGAGCTTATTGGGGGTATTTACATTGATAGCGGGACAACAAAATGTCAAATTAATGCACTCCCTCATGTCCTTAATATAAGAAATAGAGTTAAGGTGCGAATAACTACCAACTTATACCAAAAGTGTACCTAACACCATAAACTTTTCTTGGGTGCAAAAGTACCCCGCAAACATTCAAAATCAAAGCAAAAATGACACATCCGTTAAAATGAACTAGCATCCGTTACTTTTTGTAGTGGGACCCACTCTATTTTTTTGAAAATATCAAAATGCCCCGACTTAAAAAATGGTAAAGATGCAAAAATACTCATAAATTTTTATCCAAAGTACATCAAACACTATATGTTTTTCAGAGGCAAAAAAATACCCATAAACATTCAAAATAAAATAGAAGTCAACAGAAATGAGATAAATCATATCGTTCAGCCTCTCAAAAATACTAAACACCACTCATATAGATAGTGATGAGCTACCAGGTCAATTTCACAACAGTCTCATTGATGCAATGATCCAATTATGCTGAGGTTCACAAGTTAAATTCTCAACAAGTGTGGTAAAGTGATTATCTATGCTCTACAATCTAAACTAACACAATTTCAGAAGTTATTCCAATTCAAACACTCTTCATCCTAGGAGAAATCAAGCTCTCTTCATCACCTCACCTTATGTCTAATCACATTCTCTCGATCCTCTTATCAATTTCAACACTAAAATTTGCCTAAATAGATTAATTTAATAAGATCAATGCTGCAAATATGAATCACATAATATGGACATGAAATACTCATTCATGAAGATAGTTCTCAAGCATAGCAAGTCCGATTCAACTAAATCCAGAAGAACTACACTTGCTACAAAGTTTTAGACTACAGACATGATCATACTACAACCAATTGAGCTACAATCCATCTCAGAACCTAGCTAAACTATAGCTAGCCAACTTGACACAAACATTGGAAATTCAATTCATAATTGAAACAGATTTGAGATGAAGAAAATGATAAAAAGCTCAAAGGAGACTTCCTTATTATAATGTAGACATAGCACCAGCAGCTCCAAGAGTGTCAATCTCCAAGGATGAAGAAGAGAAGTTTAGCCGAGCATAATCTCTGGAACTTCAAACAATGCAAGCTCTATCGAATTTATCTTCATAAAATCAGCTCTCAGTGACTCTTCTCACTCAGCTCTCTCTTCTCCAATCTTCCAACAAATTCAAGAATGTGTATTCTTCTCTCAGCTTCACTAGCTCATTGCCATTTTAGCTCAGCAACTTGAAACTCCCTTGAAACTTGGAATTGCTGGTTTCTTTAGCTCAATTTCAACTCCACCCGTTACTTCACTAGTAACCGGTCATAACTAATTGCTTTCCATTTATGGACAAGTTTGAGCCAATGTTCATGCTTCCCACATGTGACATCCCAATTTTTATTTCCATTGTTAGAATATGATTTATTAAGTAATTTGAGGTGTAGAATAGATCAAACACATTATTTGAGACATATAAACATAAAATTTAAGAAAATAGTAAAATATGATTGAAGGTTGTGGGTAGTATATCTATTAATAATGAGTTGAATTTTGGAAACAAAACAATGAGTTGAATTTAAAGGAATTATTTCATGGTTAATGGAAATTTTTGCGTGATTATTTGAGTATAAAGAAATTATCCTGAATAGATTAAATTTTATGATTATTGTTTTAAGAATAGAATGGAAAGAAAATTTGATAAGGTTTGGAGGGGTTAAATAGAAGTAATTAACATATTTTCTCATCTAAGTGATTTTAATTATATATAGATTACAAAGGTTTTATTGGAATAAAGTATACAAATAGTTAATTATTTGAACCCTGGGAGAATTTTAAATAATGGTGGTTAATTAAGGAAAAGGTGTTAGAGACTTCTCCATGCCAAAATATGTATTTAAAATAAGGAGAGAATAAAGGAAAAAATAAAATAAAAAGGTAATGAAATTAAAAAGAAAAGAATAATTAAAAAAATAGTGGGGCCACACTATTACAATATAACAGGGTTCATGAACCCAGACCGGACCGGACCGGACCGGCAGATCCAACCCGAAAACTTGCAAACCGGCCGGGAAATCAGTCCGGTTCGAGTCCAATCCGGGTCACCTTTTTTTTCCAAAAAAAGAAAATTTATTTTTTCTTTAGAATTTCATATGAATAAATCTAAAATCTTCAATTTCTCATCAGTCTGGTCCCGGTTTGGCTCCGGTTTGACCCCAATCTGACCCACTGACCCTTAACCCAGTACTCCAGCCGGTTCAGTACCCGGTTCGGGTTTTAATACCTTGCAATATAATACTTCCTTCACCCTGCACACAACACCTGACGTTGATCGTCTTCTTCTTACGGATTTTTGGCGTCCTGGAGCACCAATCCACTATTAATGGAGGATTGTGATACTTTTAGGCTTCATTTCTTTCAAATAAAATCGCCAAACTATAATACCTATTTTTCAAATATTTTTCTACTCAATTAGAGCTTTTCATTAGTACAAATTTCATTGGAAGCAAAGCAAGTTTGAAGGTTGGGGCTTGAAGCAAGTATGGATTTTTAAATGGGAAACATATAATTGTAGAGGTAAGTAAATACTTGCATTTAATTGGTTTACTTTGTTGAATAAGGTTAATTTTCACATTTTAGGTTTGTTGAGATTGAACCCTAAATGAGAGAAGAGGTATTTTAGTTTTTGAGTAAATTCTTGGTTGAAACTTTGATAATTGGTTATGAGTAACATAGGAATACTTGTTGAAAGTTGATTTTGTCGTTAAATTACAAGTTTGAGTGGATTTTATATTTATGGAGGAATTATTGCTAATTTTTGAGATATTTTTGGAATGAGCAATCAAGACACTGTTTGATTTAGTTAAGTAAAGATAAACATGAAGTTGAACATTTGAGATTAGAATGAGGAAATTATAATTTAAGTGAGCATTTGGAAGTTAGTTAATGACTTTAATGAGTATAATAAAGATGAAAGAATAAGGAGAATATTTAGGATGGTAAATAATGGATGGTAGAGATATTAGGAATTTTTCTAAGGAACAAGTGAAGGTTATGAGTCTAATTATACCAATTGTAAATCATTACATTAGTTATCATCTTATTGATGAATATGCACATATATTATGTAGACTTTCCTTAGTTGTGGGTGAGCACGGGGCTTCACAAGAATGGTGGTACTTTTTGTTAGCTTTGACAAGAGGTAACCACTTTCCAATTTATCTTGTATACTTGTTGAGATGACTATAAGTGTATGATAATATTTTTAATTGCTATAAATATGTGTTATAATATTTTATATATGAAAAATGTACAATGACAATACGAATTATGTTTTTAATAAACTTGTTAATTAAGTGAGCTTGAATGATTTATTTGAATGTTAATAATGTATGGCATTGAGTACTAATTATGAGAATAACCTGATGATACTGGATTTGTGATGTTGAACTATTAGATTGCATAGAGTTGTGTTGGATTGTACAGAGTTGTGGTTATTGGAGGATTGATGCTATTATACCACATGGTATACCCGCCACTTGGCCCCCAATAGCTAGCTTTAACATTCTCAGGGTTCTTGGTAACCCTTCCTTGGCCAGGTCAAGGGTCAGCTCAAGGGATATGTGACTCCCTTCCATATTTTAAAGAAAGGGAACCCATGGTCCGATGTTAGTTTTGTAGCTTTTGGTCAAGCTATACCACACTATTGGAGAGCTTAGTGTAGTCTTGTCATAGGAACGAATCCTATTATTATTGTAGCCTATGGGTTTTGTCAGTAGTTATAAAGAGATTATAATAATGGTTGTAGGAGTCCTATGCATGCTTAATTACTCCTTGAGCTATTATTGATTATGAAAAACTATTTATACTTTGTTATATAAATTAATGTTTTGCCTGCTTAACTATATACACTACTACAAAAAAATAAAGTTGTGGCGCTTATAATTGCATTAGCTGTGGCACTAGAGAAGTGCCACATATCTGAACGCCACTAAAAAAAGCTGTAGCGCTTGGAAGCGCCACAACATTTTAAATTTTTTTTTTAAAAAAAATACCCTCATATGGCTCTTGGTGGAGGAAGTGCCACAGGAGGGGGTCTCCTGTGGCGCTTGTGTCAGCAAGTGCCACAGGAGGGGGACCTACTGTGACTCATTTTTTAATTAAGTCAATTTGATATCTTGGCGGCTTTAACTTTTTTGACATACAATAATATGGTCATCCATAATTATTTTCTTATGGTTTTATATTTTACACCTTAAATTTAACTCTTAAAAAGTTTATAAAAAATGAAATAAAAAATTTAAGTGCGTTAATTGTAAGTTAATTTCTAAAGAAAATTTAGAAATAAATAAAAATGAAAAATTAATAGAAAATTTAAAAGCATGTACTCCATCTAGTATAATGTACATTATCACGTCTAGTTGCTAAATTATCACATACAATTATTTGGGGTTGATTGTATATTAATTAGAGATAAAATTAGAAAGTTATTAAGTTTAAAGATAGAATTAACAAAGTTTAATATTTTTCTTAGTTCTGATAAAACATGTTAGAAGTGACTTATAAATAGGAGTATTGAGTATATAATAGTAATTTGCTTGTTAATTTAAATTTGATGAATAAAATTTCACATTATGTTCATAACAATAACATAGAATTTGAATAGTTAGATAAATAAGTTGTTTTATAAGTTGGAGGTATTTTGGTACTTTCATGTCCATTTTGAATATTCATGGATAGTTTTATACCTCTAAAAAATGTATGGTGTTTGACGCATTTTGAATAAAAGTTTATGAATATATTTGCACATTTACCATTTTTGAACTGGGAGCATTTTGGTACTTTCAGAAAAATAGCGTGGTGCCACTTTAAAAAGCAATGTACATTAGCTTTTTTTGGTGAGACATAATAAATGGCATTTAATTTTAGGAATACTATGGTGCTTGGGAAATGCTATAGTTTTCAACGCCATAAAAGAAAGCTATAGCGCTTCTTAAATATATGAAAACGCCATAGTTTATATCTCTATTTTTTTGTTTAAAATAGCTTTCTATAGCGCTTCCTTGGATAAGTGCCATAAGAAGTGCTTACTTCCTATGGCGCTTCTCCAGGGAAGCGCCATAGGAAGGCCTAACTTCCTATGGCACTTTATAGGGAAGCGCCTTAGGAAGTTAGGGACTTCCTATGGGGAAGCGTCGTAGGAAGTGGCCTACTGGCTAAGGCACTTCTCCACAGAAGCGTCATATGAAGTGGTGTAACTTCCTATGACATTTCTCCAAAGAAGTGTTATAGGAAGTCCTTTTTTAAAAAAATAATTTTGTGTGCTTGTTTCCTTTCCTAGTAGGTCTGTATTTATAATCCAATTAAATTCACAATAATTTACAATACAAATTGGTAGCAAAAAATTAAACCAGAGTCAAACCAAATCAGAATGAAATAACTTGAAACAAATAATTAATTCATAGAATCAGTACTAAATGTATTTAATTACAACATAACAATTGTAATGTATAACTAATTTTAAGTGAATAAACAACACAAGAATAGGCAAGAAACAACCTATATATGTACCTAAAAATTAGCTAATTTTCTGAACATATATTTACACCATTCCTCAATGATGTCACCCACTTGTTGGTCAGTCAATTGGGCAAAACGTTGATCTTCATAATACTGCATAAATAATCATGAACACAACGAATTAAAATCACTAAAAATTAATTAGCTTAGACACTTGTCATTTAAATTTAAAATACAATATGAATTGCAAGTAAAAGAACTTACTTTCACAAGAACAAAATCTTGATGATGAATAACTACATCCTTCATGAATTTCATAATATATTAACCACAATCATTATTGTTTGGTTGGAATGAGTACTGCAACAATACAATAAAATAGTTAGGTCAATTTTTTAAGACAATTTTGAATAATAAAATTTGAGTAAAGTCATATATAAGTACCACAATCTTCCTTTAGGTCTAGCTATTGACTGGGTCATTACGTCTAGAATAGCTCAATCCAACCTGGCTTCTATAGGCGATCAATGCACTAACAACACGATTAGTGATTTATTATTTTTGTTTATTCAATAATCACACATGTGTCAAACCCTGACTTATTTTGACTTACAACGGAATATTAATGCGTAGTTCGGTAGGCAACACAGGAATAACATAAACATACTGATAATAAGTACATGATTACAGAAATTCCCCATAAGGGTTCGTACATGATAATTACAATCAAGGTAGCCGCACAGGGCTACTAGGGTGTCTAAACCCCTCCCAGTGAAATAGAGACATCTTCCTGTCTTCGTTCCACCACTACAATCCTTCTGTGTAGTTTTCTTCTCTGATCTCTCATACCTTCCGTATTCATTTGCCTAAATTGTTGGTAGGGGAGGGTAAGATTCAGGAGAATCTCAGTAGGAAACAATACCAATATGCATGCAGAATGTGTTTAATGTAAGACATGCTTGTATTACATAAACTCTTGCTAACACAATGACATATTTGCATACTCAATGTTTCAAACAACAAACTTGTGGTCATAGCATAAATAGAAACAGAGCTTCAATCATTCATATATGTTTCATATAATAAATCAAAGCAATAACATGCATCAATACACCAACACAAATATCAAATACACGCAGGAAAGGTAAGTTCCCTACCTTAAACCTTTTTCCACCTCGAATCATGTGCCTCGTAAAGCATGTCCCAGCTCAGCTCTCCACCCGGTCCTATAATTCCAAATGTATCATTTAGACACTTCCATAGTGTTTCTAGTGGTTATATGAGCTTATTGTGAAAATTTACCAAAATGTCCCCGGGGACCAACCCGGCCCCTGTACCTGATCCAATCGTACTTTTCCTGAAATTTTGACATGGGTTATCCTGACATAATTTTGCCCAAAGAATCCATTTCCAGACTCAAAATTACCAAATTCACTGCCAAATGACAAAAATGCCCTTGGCAACCCCTATTTCAGGGTTTCGGGGGCGTTTTCGTAATTATGCTTTTTCGGGCTTTTCCGAAAAAGTGACCAACTGTAACCCTACCTAATTTTCCCTTCTGAACGCAATGGAATCATCAAATAATTGAAAATCCAACTCTAAGCCCTATTTCTAGCTTTGGCCAAAATATGCAATACTCTAGGGAAAATTGGGGTTTTTAGATTTCGACTCCGCAGACGTATTCCTTTCTACTCCTAACCACTTTATTAACTATTTAATTAGGTTACAACTACCATTTAGTACCAATTTTGGGAGCATAACACTTCCAACAACCCATTTTCCATTTTCACAAACAAAGACAATCCGACAAAATTTCACCGCTTAAACTACTCCCAGCAGCCAGAACAATCACTATTCGAAGGTTTGGATGTTACCTTTCACTTTCTCTAGCTTAACCCTAGAAGAGAAGCTTAGGATAAAGGATTATACATGTTAGGTACAAATTCACCAAAGAAATCGACCTACCTCGTGAGTTTTATTTTCTTCTCTTTCTCTCTCTAGCTCCACACAAGCTTTCTCTCTCTTCTCTTCTCATAGCTGACGTGAAATGAGAAGATGAAGGGAAAAGAATGGTTTTAATATCTCTTGCATTTATATCCTTATTTATTTAATTAAATAATTCCCAAAATTTGACTTATGTGTACATAAGTCAATCTACATAAGAATGTATCTTAAAGCCCAATTGAAGCTAACTAATATTTCCCTCTCTTGGCCTATGCAACATCATGTCTTAGGGTCCTTTAAATTAGCAAAAATGGGCTAATGTATTTATTCCAAAATTACCATGTTGCCATAACAAAATTTTCCCCATTTTCGGATTTGTCTGAATTCTGGCAGATTTTCTGCCCTGAATTTGAAAAATCATAACTAAATTTGTAGACCTCATATCAAAGTGATTCCAAAGGCTATAGAACCCTTATTGAGTCTAGTTTCAAGAAAAAAAATATAGACACTTTCTAATTAGAAACACATCATTCTCAGATTTAATTTCTTTGAACGCTGCTCTAGAAACTTTCTAGTTTTTTTGGGCTAAATTCAAAAATTCATAAATTTTTGTATATAGCTTTAAATGATTCATATACCTATCAAATTAAAGCTTAGGATGTCTAATTTCACCCTGTAAAATTTCATAATTTATGGATATCATTTGATCATCCAAAATCACATGACAATCTCATTGCCTCACAGGAAATTTCACTGGAAGCATAATCACATTATCCAAAATTCACCATTTTACTTTCTTTAATATCCTAAATATATAAGAAATATTATGGAATAAATTTGAGACGCCTGCTAAATCGGGGCTTAGCAGTCTACTTAATTCAGGCTTATTCCCAAGCCTCCGGTCCCAAAATTTGGGATATTACACATGCAAATATACACCCATAAACTTACTTATTGAACAAAATCATCATCTTAGGACGGTTCTCTGGATAACCAACAACAAGAGGATCCAAATAGAAAACTCAGGGGACTTCAGCTGCCGCTGGATGAGTGTCATCTTCACATATAGGGTACGCATAATATCCTTTGACACGTGACAAATCCTAATTTTATTATATCTTTTTATACTTTATTTAAGGATTTTGTCATACTTATAGAGCTTAAAATGCATTCTTTGTGATTAAATTGATATTAAGAGTAAATACATTGATTTAGGATCAAAAAGGGCAAAATTGTCATAAAAATTGTAATTACTCTTAATCATTTATTTTTAAGAATATTTGATGTTGGGTTAATTATTTTTAATTGAAGGTATTTGAAAAATGGGATTAAAACTGAAAATGACAGTTTGGGGCTCAATTATGCGAAATGTCAGTTTGGTCCCACGAATTTTGAAAATGCCTGTTTGGTCCGTCAGTAAAACACAGCGTTTTGCTTTTCTCTGTAGGTTAGATTCTGCAGTGTGGAATAAGGAGAAGAGAGACGAAACAGAGAGAGGAGCCGCAGACACTCGAAGAACCTGAGAGCTTTGGTCTCCAATCTCATCACCCTAACCTTCTTCGTTTTCTCTCTCTCTCGCCGGCGGCGTATCCACCACCACGGGTCGCCGGCGAGCATCATCCATAGCAGCGGCAGAACAGAAGCAGGGAGCTGGTGGCCGAAAGGGAGGGACGGACGAGAACAGAGGGAGCTGCCGCGAGACATTGCAGTTACTTCAGCACCGCCACACTTCGCCTTCACCTCTCTTCTCCATTTCATCCATCATCGTCCCACTAGCACCTTGTTCAGTCTGAAATTTTGAGCAAGCAGCAGCAGAAAGCTCCCTTTTTGCGTCAGCCTTTGGAACTTGAACAAGATTCAATGGCTGCCTTCAATCTCAACTAACCACCATCGTCCCTTTTCCGTTTCTGTCACCAACGCTGGCTTCTCATTCTTCCACCATTCCTCTGGTTCGGTCACTGTATCAACTTCACCGCCGGAAATACTTTGTTCAAACAATGCTGACTGTGTTGTCTTTTGTGGCTGGTTCTATGGGTATTGGTGGCTGAATTCTCAATTCCTTATAGCAAGTGGCAATGGCATGAACTTGGAGCTTTAATAGGGGAGTTTTTGCTTTTCCATATCTCTAATTCTACATTGTAACTGTGATTCCTAAATCTTAGGATGAATTTTATGATGTTGAATTGATTTATTTTGATGTAATTTGGAGATTAGATGTGGCTTGAACCTTTGTTAGACACTTAATATTGTGTTTAATTAGCTTAATTATCATTTCTTTGTGCTGGTTAGTCATTGAATTGACGATTTTGTGAACATTTTGGGATAATTTTAAGGTGGTTTGGTTAGTGAATCAATGGTGTCTTGTGTTTATATTGGTTAATTGAGTGTGAATTTATTAATTGTATTTAGCATTGGGTTTTAGTATCGGGTTTTGGCATCATTAATCTTGATTTTTCATATGGGTGGCCATTGTTAAATTAAGATTAATGAGAAAATCAAGTGGTAATGTGAGGTGGCTAGGTTATTGGATCAAAAGCTAAATATGATTTTTAAATTCATTTAATTGCTAGAGTGCTTAATTAACTTAATTTAGAGACATTAATATGTAAGGTTGCTTGGTATTAATCAATCTATATTAGGCATAGTCTAAGGGGTGGCCCTTAGAGTCATTTTTGGAAATAGCATGATAAATCTCCCATAATCATTTTAAGTGAGGATTGCTTGCGCCATTGCTATGAGAGGTTGCTTATTCCACTATTGATTTCCTTGTTTCTTTCATTTCATTAATCTCAATCATCATTTCATTTCATATTTTCAAGAAAAATCCCAAAAAGAAGTAACTAAGGACCATTTTAATTCTATTTGCAAAAGTAGTTTTTCATAGATAAAAAAATCCAACCATTTTCTCTAGTTTTTTAGTCAATTTTGATACTTAGTTTACTTAGGAATCATTTTCGTTTTCGACTCCATAAAATGAACATGACCCGGATCGTGCTGCTATATTGCAGTATTATTCGGTATTTAAACCCCAAGGCGATTAAAGGGAGTTTCAAATGTCATCCAGACAAACTACCATAAGCAAGGAAATCATTTATTGTGCCAAACAACATGGCTTTCAAAATGAAACTTTCTTCCTTGTACACATCATACACATTGACGCCTTCTTTCCAAAGTAGCTTTAAATCATCAATTAAAGGAGTCAAGTATACATCTATATCATTTCCAGGTTGCCTTGGCCCAAAAATTAACATGGACAGCATCATAAACTTACGTTTCATGATCAAGTGAGGAAGAAGGTTATAAATCATCACTATCACTTGGCATGTACTGTGTACTACTCTAAACCCCTTGGGGATTGATTCCATCAGTTGAAAGTGCAAGACGTAGGTTCCTTGCTTCATTCGCAAAGTCAGGGTGGCCATGATCAACTTTTTTCTATTGAGGGGTATCTGCAAGGTGCCTAAAGTTCGTGTCTTCAATCCTTTCATTTGTATGCCACGTCAACAGCTTAGCAATCTCCGCATTTTTGTACAATCGCTTAAATCTTGGAATAGTGGGAAAATACCATACGACCTTCGAAGAAATTTTTCCTTTCTTCTTCCCATATCGAGATGCATTACATTTAGGGTACTTCTCTAATGTTGCATACTGATTCTGAAATAATATGCAATCATTAGGGCATGCATGTATCTTCTCATAACCCATGCCAGTTGTAGAGCAAAGTATTTTTTTTACCTCGTATGTCTTGGTAGGAAGTAAATTTTCTTCTGGGAGCATATCTTGCACAAGTTCAAGCTGTGCGGTGAAACCCAAATAACTCAATCTATAGCGTGCTTTAAAGTTGTACAATCTGAACATTGCTAACAATCGTTTGTATATAGTACTACCATCATAAAATAGTTTCTCTGCATCATTTTTCAACTTCTCAAATTCTTGAGGACAGTTATGAATCACCCCTTCTACCACATTTAGCATTTCTTGAGGACCATCATCCTCATCACACATGCTTGGGTTAAACTCATTCGAAGCACCGATCATAGTATGCACCCGATCACTATGTGCATCATCCGTCTCACCATGTCTTGTCCATCGTGTATATGATTGATCAATTCCATTACACACTAAATGATCTAACAAATCAAGTGGATTAATCCGCTTTCCATAACAACAAGATAAGTAAGGATACAAGATTTTTTTAGGATCATTTGTATGCTTACTTGGAAATCTCATAAACTCTTTCACCCCATCTATATATTCCCTTAAGCATCGATCGGATGACATCCATTTTCGATCCATCTATACATTAAACGTATTTTTAAAAGTGGTTAGTTGCTTGCCTCTTGTAGTTACTAATTACTTTTATCTTCCGTTATTTATTTTTAAAAAAATTCGGCGCCATAACATCCTCAAATTTGAAGTTTTCCAAGTATTAAACATCCTCTTTAAGTCATAAATAATCAACCAATTAATCCCGCAACATCATAATAATTTTTCTCATCTCACAACAAAAGAAATCATATTTGCCAACACTACATATCATGGTTAAAGTAATATACTATATATAAAAAATTAACTATATTTTCCTGTTATTAAATAATGTGATTTTTAAATATGCATTTATTATTTGTCATCTCTTTCTCTCTCTTGCAAAGGGTTGAATTACCCTCTCAACCTCTTATATTTTAGACCAAAATTTCCTTGTAGATTGGACGAAATATCTAATAGGAAAAAGATAGAGTGTATGAATAGCTAACTCCAAGATTATAAGCTATTTATTTACCCTTATTTCCCCTTATATCCTAACATGGTTGGTCAATGGAAGGTAGACTTAGAGAATCCAACTAGCAAATATTTGCCACTAAAATATTTACGACAAAACCTATACTATAACATGCATATAATATTCAATAACTTCAGGATATAATATATATATATATATATGTGTGTGTGTGTTTGAAACTATCATGCATTAATTTCTAATAAAGCAGCATCTTACTATTGTAATGTATAATGTATGGAATTTTGTTTGGTGGGGGAAAGACGGAAAAGGTATTTTGTTTATTTATCTTTTTAAATAGAATGATAGATTATACATTTTGTTTGGTGGTCACTCTTATCTACAACTCTCCATGGCACTAAATGTCTCTTTTTACTATATATATATATATATATATCAGTGTGTGTGTGTGTGGCTTTTCATTTATGAGGGATTCTACACAGTTTCATCAATAACATAGCCTCATGTTGTGCCTTAGAATTTCTACACCTTTTGTGTTCGTATATGATAAGAAATCCATGATGACTATGGGTATGTTTGTTTTAGCGATTCGATTGCTTATAAGTTACTTTTTAATAGTGATTTACGGTATACGAAGTAAGTATGTGAGATGAGTTGTGTCTCGATTTACGTAAAAAGCAACTTATAAGTAAATTTAAGCCCAAACAAACATGCTTTATATATTTGGTTGATTCTTTTTGAAAAAGCACACTTGAATAATAATTTGAGTCTTAAATGTATCCGATGACCTCATCCAGGTACGAATCTTTTAAATATAATGCATGAATATTCAAACTAGTATTATCATCTTCATCTATCAAGTATAAAAGAACTCTAGTATTTAAGTTGCTTAAACTTGAGCCATACACGTTACTGGTATATATACTTTTGTATATATATATAAAAAAAGACTTACAAGCTTTGTACTGTAATGGAAGTGACAACCAAATGTTAAAGAAATGTGTGCGAGGATGAGACAAGAAAAAACAGAAAATGGGGGGACCAAGTTAGCTTCTACCAAGTCAATTTACAAGAAATTGCTATTAAATGAAGTTTAAAGTATCAAATGCACAAACTTAAACCCAACATACATACTAATGTAATCAAATGCATAGAACCCGAATATACAATTTCAATCCAATGCATAAATCAAACTCTAAACCTAGAATTTAATAAATATAAAGGAAAGAACAAGAAATTAGGCACTAAACACCCCCTATAAAACCCAGAGCATCAAAATTCAACTCATTGCTCTAGGGAAAAAAAAAAGTTTAGCCAGGAACTACCATCTGAGACAAAACCACCTCCTGATTCAAACAACTAGCCATGGAAATACGATGGAAGAAGAGAGAAATACAATGGAATGGAAGGAGGACAAATGAAAATGTGTGGTGAGATGGTGGATGGTGAAGGTGTGGCGTGATGGTGGAGCTTGAAGGTTTGGAGGTTCGAGATTTGCTTCTCTCGATTTCCCTTCCCATCATTTTTCTCTCCTTTACCTTCTTTTTCACATCTTCACCATTTAATTAAAACTTCAATCGTCTAGATTTAACATCTTAAAAAAGTATTATTATAATTTTACTTAAAAAATAAAAAAAAATAAATTAAACTACTAAAATTTGATATAAACAGTTGACAGCTGCAGTAAAAAAATGAGAATAAGTTCTACCTTGTAATAACAATATAAGCTCTTTAGATCAAATTCTAGCAATTTCAATTTTTTTATATTTTTAAAATAAAATTATAATGGAAAATACTTATATCAAGTTCTTTATATCCATTTCGTCAAGTTTTCCAATCACACATGAGCATATGTTCTATTTTTGAATTATTATCAATTAACTATAAATCCAAAATACGAAAAATAAGACACATGATTATATATGATTGGAGAACTTAATGTAATGGATGTAAAAAACTTGATATAAGTACAATCCAATTACAATAATATTTTTATAAGATATTAAATCTTAACCATTAAGATTTTAATTCAATGGTGAAGATGTGAAAAAGAAGGTAAAGAAGAGGGAAAAAATGTGAAGGGAAATGGGGAGAAGTCAATCCAATGACGATGGAGGCTGCTCTCTTCTCCCAGCTCGAGGCTGCTGAAGCTCTGTCTCTGATTTGAAAAAATCCCAGCCCTAATTCAAGCAAAACGCTGCAGTGTTGATTTGTGGACTAATCTGGCATTTTTGAAATTCGTGGTATTGAACTGTCTATTCTGCAGTTCGATTGCCAAACTTCCAGTTTTAAATTAGATCCAATTTCTTCAAGCATCTATAATTTAAAACAAAAATCAAATCAACATAAAATCTTATCAAGAATCAATAATTAAGAGTATTTACAATTATTATAACAATTTTATTCTTTTTAGTTCTACTTTAATGTATTTACTCTTAATCTCAATTTATTACAAGAAGGGCATTTAAAGTTCAATAACTATGATAAAATCTCTAAATAAAGAATGAAAAAATATAACAAAATATGAATTTGTTACCTTTGGATGATAGACTTTTTTCTGTCAAAAAACTAATTTAGCCTGGACTGATGTGCTTATCTAGCAAACCATGGTTTCGGGATCTAGAGTGAATTTAGACTTTTAGGGGGTGTTTAACTAATTAATTTGCTCTGAAACCCTGGTTTGGAAAACATGTGCCTTTAGCATTCCATCTAAACACAAACGCTTGATTTGATGGGAGAATAAAAATATTTAGGCATCGGAGAACGTCTTTGACCGGGTCTTCACGAGATCGAGACACTGGAGAACATCTTTCATGGGAATTGATGGGAATCTCAATTCTGAATCCTATGATTAGAGTACACATACAACATATTCACTTTGATGTCAGGAAGTCGGTTAAAAGTAGGGGCAATCAAATTCGGGTCGGATCGGGATCCATCACTTTCGGTCCCGATTTTTGGTCAGGATACAAATTGTATCTCAGTCCCGATTTTGGTTTGGTCCTGGTTCCAGTAATTTCAGGCAGAACCGGGATCAAACCAGAAAATCCCGATTTTTTTAAAAAAATTAAATTTTAAAAATTATTATTATCTTAGTTAATTTTTTTATAATCTAGTATTTAAAATAATTATTTAACATCTAATAAGGCCATCATAATCACACAAATTGATCTATAATTGAAGAATAACATTTTATTATTATTATTATGATCACCTTCATCATTTTTGTTATTATTTTTATACATTATATAGTAGAATTAGTATCACGATATATACAGTTTAACTCCAACTAAATATGTGATACACATTTTATCAAATGATAACTTAAATTATGGGATAAAAAAATACAAAAATAAAACAATAACTTAGTTTTTAAGAAAACAAAATAAAAAAACCAGGACCGGGACCATGACCGGGATCACAAGGTGTGTGTCTGGTCCCGGTCCCGGTCCTGGGTCCCATAGATCCCGGTCCCAGCTGGGACGGGAAATTCCCGGGATTAAAATGTCCTGGACCGGGACTGGACAACCGGGACCAGGACACTTTGAACACCTCTAGTTAAAAGCCAACAATAAATCTGTTTGTTTTTTGGATTTTTCTAATAAAATAGTTAACAATATGATCTATAGTTTTGTACATTTTATTATATTAATTTTTTTCTTAGACCAAAAATAATATATAGTTAATTAAATAAAAAACATTCAAATTTTAAAATATATCTCTTTGATTAAATACAACTGACTCTCTCACTGTCAAGTAATCTTTTTATTTAAGGGGAATTTGTAACACCCCAAATTTTATTCACCAAAAATATATTCTAATTATTTAAATAATTCAATAAAATGGTGAATATTCATGAATTTGGATCTTGTGAATTTTGAAATATTCATATTCATAAGGAAATGAGCAAATTAATTCAAAAATTGAATTAAATTATAAAGGGGATAGCAAAATTATAATTTTGTCAATTTAGCCCAAGATTAATTATTTTCCAATTAATTGGAGTTAATTTCAATTAATTAAGGAAAATAAAGAAAAATGTATAAATTGAATATTCTTAGTGGAATAAATTAAGATTTGTCGAATAAGGAAATAGGATGGGAAAATAATTATTTGGCTCATTAACATGCAAAGTGGCATCATCTTATGCCAAACAATTAAATAAGAATTACTAAGACATAAGCACATGTGTTATTAGCAATAAAATAATAATTAGTTACACAATTGACCAAGGCAATTAGGCATACGACGTACAAAAAGTTCACGCCCCTCTTTATCTCTAAAGATAGGGTGTCCTAACCAACCAACAGCTATTCCATCCCCATTGTCCATTGAGCCCGCTCTAAACAATCCGCCTTTTGCCGGATTATTGCCAATGTAATCATAAAAGGCTAATTTTTCGGGAATTTTAGACCAAGCTTCTGATAAACTTTGATTTTCGGCTAGCCCAGCACCAACTCTTCGATATATTTCTTGCTGGAAGTATCCCTGATCCCATTGATAACGAGTGGGACCAAATAATTCAATCGGCGTAGTTGCTGAACCATACCACATAGTTCCAGCAACAACAAAAGCTGCAAAAAAGACAGCAGCGATACTACATGAAGCCCAATTTGGTGTGAAAGGACCCTAAGTGGCGTTTTGCATGGGCCAAAGAAGGGAAAAGAGAATGGTTCAATCTCAATTAAATCATATGACATAAGTTGTGGAGAGATAAGGTCAAGTACACAAATGATGACAAGGGATGGCATAAAGTGGAGGGAGTATGGCATAAAGCAAGACATCATGGTGAGAGGTATGGTGTACATGAAAGGTGGAGAAATCCTAACCTTTGGTTAGATCAAGGGCTAGGATGAAACATGAAGAGAAGAGGTGAGATAATTTATGAAGTCACCTCCTTCATCTTTCTTGCCCATTTTTGTTCAAGCAAAAGAAAGGAGAGAGAGAGAGAGAGAGTTTGAGAAAGCTTTATGCTCTAAGAGAGAATGAAGAAGAGAAAGACTAAGGTAAGTAATGATTTCTTAAGGTTTCTTCTAATCTTCCATAAATCTCTTCTCTAATCTCTTCCTTTCCATAAAATTTATGGTTTAGCAAGAAAATCTTGAGCCTAAAGAGAAAGAGAGAGGAGGACTTCTAGAGAAAGGAAAAGAACTCAAGAAGGTAACTTCACAAATCCTAAGATTATGTTAGATGTGGTTGTTGTTGATGATTATGGTTAGATTTGGTTATTTTGTTAAGTTTGTAAATTTGGAAAGTCCTAATCCTAAGGGGTTATGCTTCCCAAATTTCTTTAAATCATGATTATGAAGTGTTTAAATGAGTTAACTAAGGATTAGAAATGGGAAAGTACAAGTTTTGGAAGCTAAAACACAAAGCTCCATTTTTCTATTTTTCTCTCAATATTTCTGCCAGACCAGATATAGTAGTAGGAGTTGGATTTTCATGAAATAAATGGTTCCATTGGACTCAGTGGGCAAAAATAGGTGGGGTTACATTTGGGTACTTTTTCGGTAGAGGCCGAAAAAGCATAATTACGAAAATGCCACTAAAATCCCTAAATAGTGGCTATCAAAGGTATTTTCATAATTTGACAGTGAATTTGGTGATTTTCGAGCCCGGAAATGGATTCCTTGGGTGAAAATAAGTCAGAATAGCCTTAGTCAAAATTTTGGGAAAACGTGCCATTGGGCCGGGTTCCCGAGGGCATTTTTGTAAATTTTCACCATAGACTAATAAAACCACAATAAACACTATGGAATAGTCTAAAATGATACTTGGATAGGTTATGACCTATTTCTGGTACATTTAATATTTTAGGACCGATTTGGAGGCCGGATACGACACGTTCTTCGAGGCACATTTAGAAAGGGGATATTAAAGCTTTGAGGTAGGGATATTATCATTCATACACTATGCCATAAGTTATGTAATTGTGTGGATGCCATTGTTTTGTAAATGCACTTTATTAATCAACATGATTTTCCTAGAGAGGGGCAGTTAGTGCCATAGGCGCACTTACACTCAGAGTTGACATAAGTCCAACCGGTGTAAATTGTGGGGCTGGACCCTACTCATGTATACATGACGATGATGTGTTTATATTGTTCATTAATTTGTGCATACCTTGGCGCATGTCATATTTACTTTTCGCATTTTCTATTAACGATATTATGTCTCTACGGGGATTCTTCGGAATCTCACCCTATTTTTTAATAAACACCTCAGTGGGTACCAGTGGGCCAAAGGGAAAAGATATAGACACCAGTAAGTGAGCGGCACGTGTCTCGAGGCGCAGACAAGATCGTGATCATAATTAATCTATTTTGTGATATTTTGGTGAAATTTGTAAATATTAAAACTTTCGCTGTATTTTCCGTTTCCGTCGACAAACAATATCGGAATTGTAAACGAACGATGTTGGGATCGTAAAAGAATATTTTTATCAGTATAATTGTACTTTTCTGTATGCCCATTGAATTTTGTCTTTATTACTCTTCGATTATCAAAATGGAAACGGGTTTTGACATGGGGAACTTTTGAGATAAACAGATTAACTACTCTTGATATTGTAAAATGATTAAAATGAAACATGAAATTTATCTAACAAAACCTTCAGGTCTCCTATCATTTATATGTACAAAAACATTTTTAAGAGAAGTATATCACCACAAATAATAATAATAATAATAATAATAACTTGTTTAACATATAAATTGATATATAATATAGTATTACACTGAATCATTTTGAAGAGATTATATATATTATAATTAAATAATTTATTTAGTTTTTTTAATTATCTTAAATTAAATAAATAGATCTTATATTAAACATCATGGGAGTATATCAGCACAAAAAAAAAATTATTTGGAAGCAGTTCAGTAGAAACAGTTCCTAAAATCCACGACAATATATACATATTGAATTAACCTTGAAAAGATGACATGGACAAGCACCAAAACATGTCGCGATGAAGAAATATTCTTGGAGCACCCGCTAAGAAGCAACTCCAACTATCCAAATTAGTACACCTTGTTTTGTGATTTTTAATTCAACCATGTTTTTATATAAATTTAAACAATTAAATTGGGATTTTCAATGCATTTTTAAAGACATTATGATATGATTAAACACTAATTTATATTAGGGATATTTATATTGAATTAAATATGATTAAGGGTAAAATAGTCATAATTTATTAATTATTTATATAAATATGTTTAATTTTTACATTGCAGGTATTTAAGGAAAAAATTGGTAAATTTTAGAGGGTCATAATTAATATTTTGAGCACTGCAAAAAAAAAAACAGAAGTAATATTTTGAGGACTGAGGAAAAGTATAGAAAAGGGCCCAAAATTTCTAAAAATTACAAAACTGTGAAGAAAGAGGATTAGAGAAAATCACAGAAGCATACCCATGAGTTCAGATAATTTCCCTGGTCAAAACTTGTTCTTTTGACCAGGCTAACCTCCTTCTCCAGTTGAGCAGCTCGACAAATTGAGCATGAATGGTGGAGTGTGAGCTGGAGAACTGGACCAGGGAATATTTTATCATTATTCTGCTTCTCCATCAATGAGACCCGACAAAGCAAAGACAGAAAGTAGACAGGAGCTGGAATCTTATCATCATCATCATCACTTCTTCTTTTTTTGTCCTTCTTTAAAAACACGTTGTGCTGAGAGCAGAGGATCATCTCATCACCATCTGAATCATCTTCTAAATTGTTTCCTTCCTCTACCTTCCTCTTTTCTTTGGTCGCCGGCGGCATCCCTTCATCACCACATCACCGCCGGCGACTTCCCTTCATCCTCACCATCATCTTCATCTTCTTCCGGCGTGTCTACAACTTCCGGCAGAACAGGGAGTGTGGCGCTGTGAGCTTCTTCACCAACCACCGTTGTTCTTGTTCTTCTCCGACAACCTTTTTCATACACAACCACCCTCAGTCGCCGGAGACGAGAACCAAAACCACCGTGAGAGCTTGTTGACCGGACATTCATCCACCCTGCTCCTCACCACCGGAAGTCACCATTAAACACCACCCAAAAGCTTCACCGTCGGAAGCAGTGGAACAACAAAATAAGCAGAGCGGTCACACAAGGACACCTTTGCACATTTCATGGCTTCTCTAATGAAAGCAATGGAACAACAAAATAAAGAGAGTGCGAGATTGGTCAAGGACATTGAACATCTCATTCAACCATCACAAGAAGTAGAGCGAATTAATGAGGAGATGGAGAAAGCAATGGAGAGGCTTGCAAAAATGACTTCTTAGTGCAACATTGCACAAGCAACTCATCTTCCATTTCCTATATGTGAGCCACCTACTCAAGTTAAGTAAGTCAAGAAGGTTCGTTTTCAACTTCAGAGGAATTTTCATCTCCTATAGAAGAGAAACAAGGATTCTAAACTCTTTGTGCGAAATGCCATTTCACAAATGGAAGATTCTAAATCTTTAGTGATTACTAGGGATAGAAATAGGTCAGGCCCCTAACAGGAACCTACGACCTAGCCTACATAAAACCTAGTCTAGCCTATTTAGTAAATAGGTCAGACTTAGGCATATTATTAGGTCTACTTAGATAAACAGGTCAGGCCTATTTTTATAAATTCTAGCCTACGAGCCTACAGGCCTGGCCTATTTAACTTTTTTTTTTAAATTTATACAATTATATAAGTATATATATAATATCATCTAAATAATTTTATAAATTATTTATAAATTTACCAACTTAATCTTAATTTTAAGTTTCATATTTCATTGTCATTACACTCAACCCTTACTTTCACATAAATTATTCACCCTTACCTCTCTTCTCTTCGATCGCTTGAGATGACAACACTAACTCACTTTCTCTTCCCTAATTTGCACCCTCCACTAAAGCACAATAATTATTATGAGTTTATTTTAGTGTCAAATGAAATATTATAATCTTAATAAGAGGCGTTTTTCTCAATTTATATGGGAAAAATAAAAGAGGTAAAAATCTAATATGCTTGTCATGCTCTTGTGGATCACGCTCTTGTGCGGAATGTCAAATATGTGTAGATTGTTATAAAAAAAAATGTTACTTGCTTGTTGAATTTCGAAAGAAAACATTTGGTGAAGTGGTTAATTCTACCATTAATTTTGATGCGCCTCCTTGTACTATTGATGATTGTAAGCATGACAATTGCAGAAATGTTGAATCTTGTATAGATGATATTGTAGTTGATGTGAGAGCAAAAGACCATAGCCTAGATAATGATTTTTCTTTTGAATCCAATTAATTGCATGATAGTTTCATACGGGAAGATTCAAATGCTTTTGATTGATAATTTTACAAATGAAAATGATTCTTTCCATATGATTCTTCCTTGTGATTTTCCACCTAATATAGAAAAACAAAATAATTCTTTTGAAACTTCAAAAGTTTTAGGTGGTAATTATTTGAATAATTCTTTTCCTTCTTCAACTCTTTTGCCTTTTAACTCTTGTGATTGCATTGATGATGTGGTGTACTCCAACACTAAGTGGGATTCCATATCTTCCACTTCACAAAAACAAGAGAATTTTCAAAATGCAACTGTTCATTTAACTCATAATGGGAGTATCATTAATTTCCTAGGTTGTGATAGTTACTTGGAGAGTTTGGAACTTCACATTCATGTACTTCACTTGAAATCTCTCCTTATTTCTATTGTTGGATGGGATACTTCTGTTTGCTTGTCTTCTTTACAGACACATTCTTGGACCGGCCGTCAGAGGTACCAACATCCATTGTATATTCTTGGACCAATTCCAATTGATCATGAGTCACCTCCACCAAGGAAATTCAACACATGAGAAGTTGTTTCACACGACAAATGCATGATTCTTATCAGGGATGAGAACTTCTCCTTTATGAGACTCAAAATACTCTAACATAGGTTGTCTCTTTCCTCATTTGTTTTCTTTCTAAATCTTATGATTCTTTGAGTAATTGTTGTATGAGAAAGATAAGTGTAGGGGGGAACACAATCCGATAGAAAATAGAAGTCGCATTGTTATTTACAAGTACAATAAGAACTCTCTATGTATGCTTTGCATTTTTTCCGTCACCACCCTACTTAATTATCATTGATCCTTAAATTTCAACTTGCTTTACACATTGAGGACAATGTGTTAATTAAGTGTGGGGGAGGGAAATACACTTTCGAATCCCATTGACTGTTTTAAAATGAGAAAATTCCTTAAACTAGAAAATATTTTTCAAGAATGACTTGCTTTTATACATTTTCTAAGTGGTAAAGGGTCGCATTGGCCATATTGAAAATGTGATTTGCAGAAAATTTTTCAAACTTTCATGAGATCTAATTTTTGGCAACTTTTTGGAACCATGTTTTTGTTTTTCAAGTGAATGGAAGAGAAAAGAAACCACAATTGGATTTTTGCTTACTTCTTGTTAAAAAAATAGTTTTTGTATCATTAGTGGATTTAAGAATTGAGCATTATTATAATTGATTGCAATGTTTTGATTAATTTTTTGTAAGGTTAGCACTTAGAATAGTTAAGTAGATTTTTTGTGGTTAGTTTCATATGCAATTGATTGTGTTGGAATGAGTATTGGAGAAAAACCTTGTTGGAAGATTATTTGAGCTTAAACTCTTTCCATGTGTGCATATTCACTTTATTTTTCACCTTCTAGAACTTGTTTTCACTCTTTTTTGAAACGGCATTTGCATTATTATGATGGAAATGAAAGAGGCCACTACTACAAAAAAACTTTTTATACGTCCCTTTTTTAGGCCCTTTAACGTTTGAAAACAGGGGGACATCTATATAAGTGACGTAGTAAAAAAAAAAATAACGTCTGTAAATAAAGGGAGGCCTAAAGGCGAGACTTTAGACTTCCCTATTTTAAAAAAGGGATGTCTACACTTTAGACGTCCCTTTTTCTAAAAAGGGACGTCTAAAGTAATTTGAATTTCAAATTTTCTACAGATATTGAGGTCATCAATTACAAAAGCAAACACAAGTTCCAGATGAAAATTCTCTGTAATAGTTTTGTTGAACATAAATGCTAGCTTTCTCCATTCTCTTTTTGGCTCCGGAATTTCCTTTTCTGGCATCATCACACTACCACCACTTTGCTAGCTTTGTTCAAACTTCTTTTAGTCAAACTTTAGAATTCGAAAATCTATTTTTTTCATCTACACATGCACTGTACCAGATTTGATTGTGAAAAAAGAGAGGAAATTATAAAATAATAATAATAAATAGACAAGAATATTAGATTTGAGAAGTGATTTACCATCCCAGATAGGGAGCACCGAAGGGAAAGATGAGAACGGGGAAGATGGTGAAAACACTAAAGAAAGATGTCATTTGAATCTATGGAATGTGGATCTCTCTCTACAACTCCTTTAAAGAACTTGAGAAATATTGCGGAAGGCGAGAGAGAGAGAGAGACAGAGAGAGAAACGAAAGCATCCCTTATATTTAATATAAAGTGGTGTCCCTTATTTACAAAAGGGACGCCTTTTATATTTATAAGGGATGCCACCTTTGGTGTCATGGTCCCTAATTTAAATAAGGGACGCCAAAGGCATCCCTTATAAATATAAAAGGCGTCCCTTTTGCAAATACGGGACGGCACCTTATATTAAATATAAGGGATGCTTTCGTTTCTCTCTCTCTCCTGTCACAATATTTCTCAATTTCTTTAAAAGGAGTTGTAGAGAGAGATCCACATTCCATAAATTTAATTAGAGACCCCAAAAATGAGTTTTAGGCATTCCAATTTAAATTTGGGACACATAAAGTTTTCTACTTATGCCTATATTTACAAATGTCACCGCCTTTATTTTTTACTTCCTTTTTTTTAAAGATGGACGTCTTTTAGGGTAATAGTATCATTTTTTTTGTAGTAGTGGGCATTTAAATTTTAAACCATTTCATCCAAACACAAACCTTCATTCATCACCATTTGCTTACCCCTTTAAACAATTCTTATATTATATGCATGTCATTTATTCTTAGTGTTCATGGTATTCTAAAATTAAAGTGAATTGCCAATAAAAATTTGAATAATTAAAAAAAAGTAAGTGCAAAAAAAAAAGAAAAAGAAAGTGAATAAAAAAATTATATAGTTAAGAGAGAGAGAGAGTATTAAAAAAATGTTGGCAAAAGTTTTTTTTTTCAAGTCTTTAGTTGCTATGAACCTATTCCATAAATTTTGATTTGCATATCAACCATTTTTTTATTAATTCATTTCATCAAGTCTTCATCTATCATTCAAATGTTTTAAGTCCTCTTGATTCATTACATCAATTGCTATTAGTAGTGAATATGTTAGAGTTGTTACAAGCCTATGGCAATGTGTTGATTAAGTGAGTTAGAATGAAATTATCTCAATGAGGTGAGATGAGTGAAATAATAATACCTCGAGAGTTTCTTATACTTCATTCTAATATTTTGGATTGTGTAATTGGCTAATTTCTTTGCTTTGATTGACTATGGCTAGTGTTGGTCTAAGGAATTTGATTAATTAATCCATTTCTTTCTAATTATGAAATTATTCATCTTTTAAATGCATTAGTGATTAATCCATTTCTTATACTCACGATCAGAACGAATACTGAACCACGTTCAAGGCGAACATCAACCCTATAATCAAAGCAAGGACATAGGGTTATTCTCTATTCCAAACTCTACTTTCATATCACTTAAAGTTGGTTACCATTCATGACCTTTAGGTGGCTAATCAAAGCCTAAACACATGCCTAAAGGCTTGGGAAACACTTGGCCAAAAATAACCTTTTAAAAGTCCAAAATTCTGATTTTTGGGGGTTGGCCGCGGCCCACAAATCCACTAGCCGCGGCCAAAAACTGCCCAGAAACATTTGGGCTGCGGCCCAGAATCCACTGGCCGCGGCCAAGAAAATCCAGTTTCTTGGCTGAACTTCCAAAAATCATAACTAATTCCAAAAAAATAGAAATGAGGTGATTCCAAAGCCAAATGAAATCTATTCAAGTCCTATACACAGGAAAAATATTGGCCTTTACTAGAAATCACCACACAAATACAGAATTCCTCAAAACTCAAGACTGTCCCAAAAAAGTGTTCATTTTCGACCTCAAACTTTGGACAGTTATATCTCCCAGTTCCCAAAACAAAATGGCACAAATTATATGTCCATTTTGAAGCTTGGGATGTGAAATTTAATACTGGAAAGTTTTATAATTTTCTGACATCATTTGCCCAGTCAAAACGTCCACACAACCAGACTGCCCAGACAGAATTCACACTGGACAGAATTTCCAGTTTTGCAACCAATGTGTCTAATCCAATTCAAATCAATTCCAATGATTAAATACCACAACATGGCGCCATTTTCAACATAAAACACAACCCAATTCATCCAATCCAAAATCACAAGGAAATCAAGGCAAAAATTCAAAATTCACTAAGCTCATCCATAATTCACAAAACTTAGATCAAAAGGCTTCAAATACTCACATCTTCCTCTTTCCCAAACCAATTCCTTGATTCTTCATCTTTTCACTTTTGCTCAAGCTCTCAAACACCTTCAATCAATAATCTAGAACCATAGCAATGAAGCTCTCATCACTATGAACAATATTAAAGAAGGGTATTAGTGCATTAGAGGACAAGAAACAAGCCAAATCTCACCTTATTCTTTTCTCTTTCTTCCCTCTTGATGGACGACCATGGAGACATAAGAGAGAGAGAGAGAGAGAGAGAGAGAGAGATGAGTTGATGAAGAAGGAGGGTCAGTTTTTGGAGCCAAAAACCGACCTAAAAGGGAGAGGAGAGAGGGAAGAGGTGTTTTGACACTTTGACCAATCCAAGGGCTCACATTGTGCCACTTATCAGGAACTTGTTCCATCAACTATGAGTTCACATGAGCACACCACATAGGATTCCACCCTTTTGATCTATTACACAAATCAATCACAACCATTGATCTTTGGGTTACCAATGAGCTTCCTCTTCGGTAACCGATCAATCGATCGGTAACTTTACCGTTTTGCCCCTGATTATGGCAATTCCTCTTGAATCGCCACCAAATACATTTTCTCATTCATTTTCTTTCACAATGCGCCCTCCCCTCTATTTTAAGTCAATTTAGAGGTTAATCCATAATTGAACTCAAATACAGGGTTTCGGTGCTGCTCACAACACATACAAATCACATTCGAAACTCAAATCACATTGGATTCTCCAAAAGGGTTCATTTATCACTAACCACATCCATTTTTGGAGTCATTATCTCTTAATCACAATTTAGGATCGTGCTAAACCAGGGCTTAGCAGTCCACTAATCTCAGGCTTATTCTCTAGCCTCAAGTCTCAGAATTCGGGGTATTACACTAAGTGCGGGGGAATTGTTTGTACCACATTTTTACGTGAATTTTAATAACTAAATCAGGATTTTCAATGCCTTTCCCAAGACATTATCACATGATCAAATACTAATTTAAGCTAGGGACATTTGTATTAAATTTAGTATAATTAGGAGCAAAATGGTCATAATTTGTTAATTATTCATGCAAATAATTTCTTGAACTTTTGATGCTATATTGTGCTTAATTTTTGCATTGTAGGTATTTAGGGAAGAAATTGGCAAATTTCAGAAGGGCAGAATTAATATTTTGAGGATTGGGAAAAATCCACAGAAAAAAGGGCCCAGAATTTCTAAAAATTACAAAACTGTGAAGAAAAAGGCTTAGGGAAAATCACAGAATACCCATGAGTTTAGATGATTTCCCTGGTCAAAACTTGTTATTTTGACCAGGCGAACCATTTTCTCCAGCTGAGCAACCCGATAAATTGTGCATGAATGGTGGATTGTGAGCTGGAGAACTAGACCATGTAATATTTGATCATTATTTTGCTTCTCCATCAATGAGGCCCGACAAAGCAAAGACAGAAAGTAGACAGGAGCTGGAATCTTATCATTATCATCATCACTTCATTTTTTTCCCTTCTTTAAAAACACGTTGAGCTGAGAGCAGAGGATCATCTCATCACTATCTGAATCATCTTCTACATTGTTTCCTTCCTCCACCTTCCTCTTTTTCTTTGGTCACCGGCGGCATCCCTTCATCACCACATCGCCGCCGGCGACTTCCCTTCATCCTCACCATCATCTTCATCTTCTTCTGGCGTGTCTGCAACTTCCGGCAGAACAGAGAGTGTGGCGCTGTGAGCTTCTTCACCAACCACCGTTGTTCTTGTTCTTCTCTGATGACCTTTTCCATACACAACCACCCGCTGTCGACGGAGACGAGAACCAAAACCACCATGAGAGCTTGTTGATCGGACATTCATCCACCCTGCTCCTTACCACCGGAAGTCACCATTAAACACCGCCCAAACGCTTCACTGTCGGAAGCATGCTGACAAACCCCTTAACATTTCGATATTCGTAGACTATTAAGCGAATAGTTCCATAAGTCATATAGAAATAGCAAAAACATACTGACATTAGATACTTACTTACAATACAGGAGAATCCTCGTAGGGTTTGAAAAATATACACAAATATACAAAGTGTTCAAAAGAAAGGAAAAGTACAAATATAAATATCTATAGCAACTCTGGTATACACTCGGACTTTACATATCGGTAGCCCCTGTCTTTCCATTTGAGCCACTAACTTCTACTGGAATACTTTTTCAGTTTGATAAAGGGTGAGATTCGAGTGAATCTCAGTAGTAACAAGCTTTTCCGACATATAAAATGTGAAAATAAATATGCGATGCACCATGTCATGTAAGATGTAAGATGATAACTCATGTTGTGTGCACACTGTCCAAGGTTAAATGACACGTTTGCAACCCCGACTTAACTCGTGTCCATGGTCCAACGACATGTTTAGACCCTGGCTTATCCGTGTGTATCATCGCTGGATCCTTGATCACAGCTAGGTCGTGTGTCCTAGGCATTGTCATGTTGCAAATGATGGCATACACAAAGCATATAAATTATTACATAGTATATGAAAGAAAGTGTTACTACCTGAGTCCTTTTTCCAGTTCCAATATCCGTCCTAAACTTTTGTTCGGGCTCAAGCTATTGATATCTCCAAAAATTCCAAGTATACAAGAATTGAGGTATTACTTCTTCATGTATTGTTCTAACACATTTTGAGTGGTCATTGGAAGTCTAAACAAGTGCCTATAGGGTTAGGAAAAGCTAAACCAATCAACACCGTTCAAAAATAAAAAATATTGCAATAGGGATATTGGCCGCTGCGGCCAAGAGAGGTCAAAAACATTTTGACCCCGGCCAAGAAATCTTTTGGCCGCAGCCAAGAAATTTTCTGCTTCTTGGCTCAACTTCAAAAAATCATAACTAAATCTAAAAAAATCAAAATGGAGTGTTCCAAAATTCTATGGAAAGCTATTTAAGTTTAGTTTAATGGAAAAATACCCAAAACTAGTAAATGTTATCTAACTTTGCCCAAAAATTTTGTAAATCTTCCCCTATTCCAGATTACACTTCATAAATATAATCTAATAGCAACCAACTTCAAAAATTCATATCTCACAATCTACAAACTCAAATAACATCCATTTTATATCAAATTAAAGTTTAGCATGTGCACTTTTATTTTGAAAAGTTTCATGGCTATTGAACAAGATTACATTAATCAAAAACATCACACAACTAAACTACCAAAACCTAAACGTCCAGAATTTCCGCTGCTTCTGACTTAAATTCAAAAATCATAACTCTGTCTACAAATATCAAAATAATACGTTCTTAGACTCATTTTAAAGGTATGAATGTCTATTATATCCCTGTAAAATTTCATAAATCCTAGATAAGATTTGACTAGTCAAAACTCAACATGAAGCTGACTGACTCCCAAAAACATTAGTTTTGACAGTCTAACTTCAAAAATCAAGAACTCATTCATTTTCACTCCAAATTGTATATTTCTTGATTCTATCATCAACTACACATCCTAAACTATCGATAAAAAAAGACTCATTCGAAAACTCTATCTATAGCCTCTGTTTAAGCTTTTGCAAGTTTCAGGTAAGTACTCTGTTTTTCAGACAGCAAAAAAAGTGAAGAAAACTAACATATGCTCATACTTATGTACTCTAATTCTCCATAAGTTCAATCCTAAGATCTCTCAACATCAAGCCATGTTTTAATGACAGCAAAACTAAATCAAAAAAGTCCAAAAATTCGTCTCAAAATCAATATATATGCTTTGTTTTACGTTCACTGGTGATAGCAACTTATTTTCAAATCACCCAACTTCCAGCAGCCATAAATCCTCATGAATAGCCTAAACAAATGAAACAACAATGCGAAGAGATAGAGAAGACTCGGCTAAAACCGTTTATAGCGTTGCATGTAAGGTTTTATAGCTTCTCCTTCCTCTTCTCCAGTGTCAACCTCCTCTAGTTTCACCCTCTTTCACTCACGCCTCTCTTTCACAATTCTGTTTTCTCTATGTTTGGTTGCAGAATGTGAATGGAAGTTAGAGGGCGTTGCTATGGTTTTTTTAAGAGGTGTATATGTGTGTGTAAGGAGCTGATTGCATGGGTGTGTGGGAACGTGAAGGTGTATGTGAGTGTGTGTAGCATGTGTCCAGTAATGATGACATGAGAGATGTAGATTAGATGACAAGTGTGGCGTGTGTGTCAGTGTCTGGGTGTACGTGTGTTTTTAGATATATATATATATATAGAGGTATATTTTTATCTTATTAATTACACACACCATGCCTTAATTTTTCCCTTTATGAAATTTAAAATTCTTTAAATTTTCTAAGTTCCATAATTTGATTTATTATCTAATTATTGTTTCTCAAATTTTTTTTCAGAAAAATAGGTCTTTAATTCCCAAAATTAATTTTTAACTCCAGTTAAATTTTTTTAAAAAAATTTTTGGCTATTACCAAATTTTTGGGATGTTACACAGGCAGTCTTCAACGTCACGCTACCATCCTCTGTTCCTTTTCTGTCTACACCATCATCAACCTCAACACCATTGGTTCCTGCTCTGTTTTAACCACCGTCGTCCCCCCATTCTCACTACACTACTGCTATCGAGACACAAAGCCGGCGGTTTTGAACCTCACCACCACCATCACCATCCCTTCTCTCCGTGTCTTGTTAGTTTCAGAGCACCGTCAACACCACTGGCGACTGCTTGCTCACACCACCACCATCTTCGGTGTTCTCTATTTTCGCTGCCAAAAGCTTCTCCACCACCAGAGACTACCATTGCAGCACCCTCATCCTTTCTCTGTGATTGCCCAGCGAGTTCTTAAGTTTTTCGGCCCACATTTCCGGCGAGCTCATGAATTTTCCAGCGAAAATTTCAAAGAGCTTCAAAGGGGAGTGTTTAATTTAATTTTTTTTACTTAGTTATTCTGATTGAGACTTGATAAAATTTGGACTGAATTTGTGTGATGATATTGGAATTTTTGTTTGTTGCTTGGATATTTTTTTAATTATGATTTGAATTAATTAGAGTGTTGTGTTTGTTATTGCATTTATATAAGAGAAAACAACTGCATTAGTTTAATACAACAAATATAATTTAATTAAATTGCATTTTGTATTAGCTATTAATAAGAAAAAATTAAAAACCTATTTTTCCTTATTTTATTATATTTGCATAGCATTTAGATTACCTATGATTTAATAAAAAGACTTTTTAAAAAGAGAGAACAATCCTAAATTTATCTATACGTAACCTTTGATAAATTTTTAATTATGGACTCCAAGGTTAAACCAACGAGAAAAAAAGTCCGTAAAAAAGGAAACAAAAATTTTGACAAAACAACAAATAGGGGATTGAATTGGTAGAAATTTGATGGCAATTAAAAATAAAAATAAAATACTCTAACCACCACTATGTTTTGCCTTAATTATACAAATTTCTTCTATTTTAAAAATCATATAAACCTCCTTTAAAATCAAAATATATATTATACAAACCTTCCTGATACTCTTAAGATTCATTTACCATCAATCCAATTATTAGTAAACAGTTAAGTTTGACTCTCAAAATTTTTTTGATCAAAATGAACCTCTTTAACATAATAATTATTTAAACATTTATATCTGTAAAAAATATACAACCAATAAATAATTATAATATATATTTTCAAAATTTATAATATGTTATATAATTTATTAATTTTGATTATATTATAAAATTTATAATCTTAATTCCTCATCATATTTATTGAAATGTGTTTATTTGGGTTTTTTAAATGGATAAATTCATATTCAAACACATTTTTATTATTACATGGCATAAATAATATAAGTACAAGATATTATATAAGTAATTCATCTCTGGACATAGATTTTTTTTCCCTTGAAGTTTGCAAACGTTCAAAAATAAATTAGGAATTTGACATTAGGAAGGGCAAATTAGTAAATAATTAACTTAAAACTATTTTCTAGACTCTTTTTGAAATATTTTTAATGGAGTTAATGGCCTGAACCTAAGTATATATTTTTAAAATAGAGGGAAAGTCTGTGTAATTAGATAAAATAGAGGAGTGGTCAGAGTATTTTACTCTTTATATATATATATATATAATATAAACTTAAGTCCAAATTGTTAACTCCGTTAATAATATTCTAAAAATATTTCAAGAAACATTTTAATTAACATTTATATAAAAATAAAAATTATTTATTAATTTACCCTTCATACTAAATCTCAAATTTTAATTAGCAGCTTGTAAATATCACAAACTTTTGAAAATGGACTTGTACAATCTCTCAAACCTATATAATTTATTATATTTAATAGAAAACATACGTGTTTCATATATATTTTTAATCATTTCAAAAAATAAAAATAAATAAATTTTAATAAATATGATAAAAAATTAAAATTATAAATTTATAATCTCAAAATTAAATTTTTTTTAATTTATTAGAAAGTTAGAAATTCTATTAGAATTGTTGGACTTTGGGTCTAAGTCCGCCCTTGATGGGCCGGACTATTTGATTAGGAAATAAGTAGCCTAATCAAATAAGAATAAAAATCAGCATTAAATGCAGATTTGGGAATATTTCAGCAATAATTATGGATTTGTTAAAAGAGGAACAAATCACCATAATTAAGGAATTAATTGAGAGACAATTAATTGCTGTCTTGGAGGGCAAGAAGGAGTGCACACGTTTCCTAATTAGTGGCATCCATAAACCACTATAAATAGCGTGTGCCTCCTCAATTGCAACTCGCCCCGCCATTGAGTTTTCTGGCAATTCCCTTCTCTCCTACCATCTTTCTGGTTCTGGTGATCTGCTGTGCAAATCACAATTAGGCTCTAGTAGTCTAATAATTGTGTGGGCACAAGTATGGAGTATTGAAGCTTTGACCCGGATCCGAACATGGATTCGTCCAGGTACACCTAATCTCCTTTTTTAAATTAATATTTTTTTCCTACATTGGTATCAGAGCCTTCTTGATCCTGTGGCTGTGATTATTCTATGTGAATAAACATGTGTTATAATTTTTTAATTATATCCCATCATGATTTTTATTTCCGCTGTGCAATCATATATATGAGATTATATGATAAAATATATGTTGCTTCAATTTTTCCACAAATGAGTACAGCAATATATTTTTTTTTTTGGGTGCCAATATGAAATTATTCTTCACTGCACAAAATCATCTTGTTCTCATATTGATATACGCATGTATATATATATATATATTTTTTCATATTGAATGATATATGCGTGTCTATGTGTGCGTCCAGATTTGTTATTCAACTTGAATGTGCACACATATATGCTAGGTTCTTGATTGTTTCCTCCTCTTGTTGTTTTATATATATATATATATATACAATAAGTGTGTGTGTATATATATATATATATCATGGCACAATTCCTTTCATCTTCTCCTCATCTCTTTGTTCATGTTAAAGTTGCATTTTTTGGAACCTATGTGGAACCAAAAACAAGAGCTTTTAACTCTCAAAAGGTTAAGAAAGCTTTTGAGATACACAGAGACACACATCCGATCGGTTTACGTCGCGCTGACAACGTCGAGAAAAATTGGGTGTTTGAAACTTGGTTTTTTTGCCCAAAGTAAGGACATGGATGTGTAGATCTCGAAGAGACGATTTCAACGATGCTTAGAACGCGTCAAACGGAGTCCGGATGAGGGAGAAACGAAGGAAAGAAGTTTGTGGGTCGTTAGTCGCCGCCGCAACTTCACTCGTGATTTGATCAATGAAACAGAGGTTTTAAGATCAAATAAATGCCATGGATTTGTAGTTCGCAAAACTACAATTCCAACGACACCAAGAACGCGAAAAACGGAGCTAAAATGAGGGAGATATGGCCTCCCGAAGTTGGCGGGTCGCGATGACCCGTCGGAGCTCCAACCGGGTCGGGTTGACCCGGCTGGAGGTTGAAGACGATGACGTGGCAGTCAACGCCACGTCATCAGTCAACCATTGACAAGTGGCACCAACGAGAGGGCGCCACGTCAGCGTCAAACGCCACGTCAGCATCTGTCAACGAGGCCACGTCATCCGTTGACTACCACGTTGAACGAGACACGTCAGCGCCACGTCACTGACACGTCATCGGTGACGTGTCACGGTTGACCTGTCAACGTTGATTGGTCAACGGTCAAACAGTCATCCGTTGACTGTTGACCGCCCAAAAAAAAAGGGACACATGGCGCGTGGGACCCACTGGGACCTCCGTTTGACACGTGGCAAGCACCGTCGGAGAGATGACGGCGCGTGGAGTTGTTTGGGCCGGCGCGTGTATGTCACGCGCCACTGCCGAGAGTGGCCAACGCAGGAATTTTCCAATTTTTCAGGATTTTTCCATGCAAACACTTTCTAGGGGCGCATGAGAGCGCGTGGGACCTCCGATTGAAATGTGGTTGGTTCCTAAAAATCCCTAAATTCGAGAGCTTCAATTTGATATATAATTTGCATATATTTGAAGCACGTTTGGATATGATTTGAGTCAAAAAGGTACTTATGTGTACTTGGAGATTCCCAAAAATGTTGGAATTGAATCAATGTTGGTTCTATTATTTTTTGGGACATGTTGGCTTGTTTTTTTAAAGAGTATTTTCAGTTGCAACATAAGGTTAAATGCTGAAAGATTCTTTAAAAGTAAGGGATTATTCAAATGAGTTTTTGAATATAAAAATCCTATTCAACCTTGACTCAAACTCTTAGAGATAAAAACCTGAAAAATTGCAGCAACTTAAAATTATTCGATAATTATTGAATAATAATAATTCTTCCCATGCTTCTAACCACATTGATCCACTTGGATTGAAGCAATGACTTCTAAAAGTCAACCTTTTATCACATATGTTGTGACAAAGGACAAGACAGATAGAGATGTGAGAATCATCTCATCAAGTGGGAGGTATGCTGCAAATACATCCAAATGAGTAGATGTAGACATGGCAAAGAGGAGCTAGACATTGTAGCTAGATGCTACATGAGTTAATATGGTCAGAAGGGCCTATGAGAAGGAGAACCTAGTTAAGAGACAACAATATGAGGCTTAAATTTTTGAATGTTATTGTTTTTCCATTGAATTTAAGATTAAATTCTCTGTTAGGTTTTAGAATTGAATTCAGTATATTCTCTTCTTGTTTTATTGAACATTCATGTTAGTTAGATGATATTGTGTTATTATCTTGTTAATATAACTGCTCTTTGATTGAGTGGAAGTTTTCTGGAATACGTCTAGAAATCCAAAGGGGAAAGTGTTCAAATGAAGACTGTGGTTAAAAGGGTGATGAACTAACTAGTATGATTGGGATGGGAGTCAACATAGCTGTCTCCTGAACATGAACCTAGTGAACTTATTATCTAATTATCCTTCATCTTATTTGAACAAATAAGATTTGTATACCATAATCATTTGAGTGACCAATTATGACCAAGTCTATTTGATCGAGCTTATGAAGACAAGCTCAATAGAGATATCTGTGAAGTTAAAAACTCTCCAATCTCTTTCATTCAAGAAGAATGAGATGTCAGGGACACCCTACCAACTAGTCTTCAGCATTTAGAGGCTGAAGCAACTGAAAGATACAAGAGGTTTATGCTATCAAGCATAGAAAGAACAACATTGCTTAAACTTATGTTGGTTTAAGCAATGTAACCTTATCCAAGCCGTGTGGATATTGTTGGAAGATAGTGAAATAAGTGATCTTCTTCCATAAAGTTAAAACTAAGTTAAGTTTTAACATAGTGCACTAAGTCCTAACATATTGTTTAGGCAACACTTGAGGCAGATGTCAAACTAAGAAGTTGAGACAAAACTAAATGCCAAGTTCTTTCTAACAAACAACAAATGTATGTTGTGAAGACATCTCCCAATGAGTGAGAAGAAGCTATGTCTCTCAATGAGTGAGAGTGAGCCATGTCTTCCAGTGAGTGGGCGTATACGAAAGTAAAGATTGCCTCTGATATGCATATTGTAACCTTCAGCAATGTGATTCACCACATTGAACTTGAATGTGAAAGACTGAAGGATTCAAGATCCATCAGTCAGACGAACTTAGCTAAAGAGTGGGAGGATTCATCCTCTAAGCCCAAGGGCAAGAAACCTATGAGGTAAACTTGATCTAGAAGAGGTCAATGGTTTCTACAAAGATGAAAAGCTACGTTGATAATCCTTAAGGGTTGTAAAAGTAGCAATCCACATGAGTTGTGGATGTTTCAAATGAAGCATATGGCTTTATGTCAAATGCAAAGCGATGAAGAAAGAGAATCAAGGGATTGGAACTTGCACGTTAACTCTGCATAGATAAACCACTCTGATTCACTCCATGCAATTGCAACTGACAGAATCACATCTTTGCTATCTCTTTAGTTAAGGATCGATGGGACTATGATTCTCAAATCCTTTGTTGGATTTTGATGTTTCTTTCCTAGGGATAAAAGATTCCATTTCTTGCCACATATACACCTTGATCAAAGGGAATGATCAAACTAGCAAAAGAGTATTTGCTAAACAACGTGTGCTAAAGGGTTAATACCCTTATGAATAAGTTGAAAAACTTATTCTACCTGGCAAGAAAGACAAAGAAACATTTTTTGAGAATATCCACTGCAATTGGCAACTTATGACGTTAGTGAACCAATGAACGTGAGGGCAAAACACAAAGAGCTTGGTGTTTCGTTAATGTTATGGATGTTTATTTGAAATACAATAATGTTTACTTGATTTTTGGCAAGTATGAAGCTGTTAGATAATGGCTGAACTAGTCAGGAATCAGTTAAACTAAAAGGAAAAGACCTTTTTGAAGTAACAAGGGTTAGAGACACCTATGTGATTAGTTCAAGCTGCTTTGTGTACAAGAAAGGCATTGTTAGGCAACTATCAATACCTAGAACCATTCAACATAATAGAGTTGTTGAAATAGAGAGATAGACCTCTCCTTTGATTTGGTTGTGAACATAATGGCATCAATGAGGCTATTAGCCATATGTTAGTAGGTAGACTCAGCTATTATATTCACACTTAACCAAATGCCCTATGTCAGTCACGACCTTACCCTATGAATCGTGGATGGGCCTTAAACTAGGGCCAAGTTCATTAAGACCATAAGGGTCATCAACTTTATATTCACACTTCTTCCTATGAGTAAGGAAGATTAGGGTTAAGGTATACAAGGTATCTCTTTGTGAGATGACATGAGAATTTGACATGACACGTCTTCATTAGTGAAAATGATAGCGGTTCAGTGACTGAGAGAAAACCGTGGGACACAACGTTCATAAAACCAAGATTTCCTAGCAGGAAATGAGCATTAATCATACAGTGCTCGAGTGAATCTGCTGCCTGGGAGTTGGGGTGCTCTCGGGCAGACACTCGCTGCTTGTGCTCGCGAGCACTGGGGGTCAGTGCTCGAGCACAGGCGTTTGTGCTCGAGTGAGAGTGTGAGAGTGTAATGAAGTTTGCTCTCGGGCAAGCACTCGCGGGTGGTCACTCGCATGTGTGCTCGAGTGAGAGCGAGGGTCATGCTCGAGCACGGCCTTCTGTGCTCGAGTGAGGGGACCCAGAAATTAGTGATTAGCTTTCCAAAGAGTGATCTTTAGGGATAGTTATCCCAACCCTTTAGGCATATGTTTAAGCATGTAATGGCCATCTAAAGAGTCCAAATGAATACCAACTTAGAGTGTTATTGAAGTAAGAATTTGGAAAAGGAAATTAACCAAATGTCCCTATTTTGAATATAGGATTTGACATCTGCTATCCTCGTGAGCCTACTGTGCCCAAAGACTTCAGGAAGGGATCAGGTAGTGACTTTTCTTTCGTACCATATGTAATGCATTGTATGTGTGTATTATCATTGCTATGTGGATATGTGATAGCACCGTCAGTCCAATAGTCCCTGAGTAGCTAACAACGGTTCGGGTTTAGGCAGTGTGCCTTCCCGGCGGAGAAAGGGGATGAGGATGAGGTGTGATTATGTGACCGGAAAGCCGAGAGGCTGGTCGTGGGCTGAAAGGCCGGATGTGGGCTGAAAAGCCGGTTGTGGGCCGAAAGGCCGGATGTGAGGCCGACGGGCCATTTGTGAAAGCCGGATAGCTTATGCGCTATAAGGCTGTATATGTATGCACTGCCACGCCAATAGTCCCTGAGTAGCTAACAACGGTTCGGGTTAGGCAGTGTGCCTTCCCGGCGGAGAAAGGGGATGAGGGTGGAGTGTGATATGTGCTGCTGCTGCTGTATGATGATTTGCTTACATGCTATGTGCTTGTATGTGGTATAATTGCTTAGTTACTACTGGGATTCTTTTGAATCTCATTCTTTCCTTTGAACTAACCTTTCAGACAGGGCGACTGGCTCCAAGGAAAAGCGCGTGACCCGGAGTGGTTAGATCTTCCTAGGGACATTAGTATGGTTTTTGGTTGGTTAATCATTTTGGATAGGGATTACTGTATTACATTTTGAGATGTAAATAGTGTGAATATTTGGTTTGTAATCCCCTTCTTGGAATTTAGAATCCTATATACATATGTAGTTGAACCCGGGGTTTGCCGGGATTTTGGTTATACACTCTGTCATACGTAAATGTAGATAAACTGCACAGGTGATTATATTCGATAACTGAATTTGAGACCGGTAGAGGAATAAAGTCTTGAAAATTTTGTAAAGTACCTACTACTAGAGGGAAGTTTAAATGAGTTTTAAACTATTCGGCGGTCTCTAATCCCTTTTAATTACGCATTATCGAATATTAATTACGGTAATTAAAGCAGGGGGTTACATTTTGGTTAATTACATCATTTGAAGTATATATTGTGTAATGTGATATGAAGGTGATTATTAATGATTTGATGTGTATTGTACTGATCAGGGGTAAAACGGTAAATTTACCAACCGTCTGGTTAGTTACTGATGAGGAAACCCCTTAGTAATCAAGATCAATGGTTGAGATTGAAAGACAAAGGGGTGGAATCAAGTGTGGATGAGTTTACATGAAATTATAGTGAGAGGAATGAGATCTTGACAAGTGGCCAAATGATGACCATTGGATGAGTCAAAGTTGTCAAACTTGCTCCTTCTCTCCTCTTAGTCGGTTCTTGCTTAAACATATGCCTAAAGGGTTGGGATAACTATCCCTAAAGATCACTCTTTGGAAAGCTAATCACTAATTTCTGGGTCCCCTCACTCGAGCACAGAAGGCCGTGCTCGAGCATTTAGAGTCAAACACTCACCTATAATTCAAGCCCTTCCTTTCTCTTTCTTGCTTGCTTCCGCGAAAATGGAGGGAATGGAGAGAGAAAATGAGTAGGTGAAGGTGATCATTTGCTTTCCCTCTTCCCATGCAAGAACCGACTAAGAGGAGAGAAGGAGCAAGTTTGACAACTTTGACTCATCCAATGGTCATCATTTGGCCACTTGTCAAGATCTCATTCCTCTCACTATAATTTCATGTAAACTCATCCACACTTGATTCCACCCCTTTGTCTTTCAATCTCAACCATTGATCTTGATTACTAAGGGGTTTCCTCATCAGTAACTAACCAGACGGTTGGTAAATTTACCGTTTTACCCCTGATCAGTACAATACACATCAAATCATTAATAATCACCTTCATATCACATTACACAATATATACTTCAAATGATGTAATTAACCAAAATGTAACCCCCTGCTTTAATTACCGTAATTAATATTCGATAATGCGTAATTAAAAGGGATTAGAGACCGCCGAATAGTTTAAAACTCATTTAAACTTCCCTCTAGTAGTAGGTACTTTACAAAATTTTCAAGACTTTATTCCTCTACCGGTCTCAAATTCAGTTATCGAATATAATCACCTGTGCAGTTTATCTACATTTACGTATGACAGAGTGTATAACCAAAATCCCGGCAAACCCCGGGTTCAACTACATATGTATATAGGATTCTAAATTCCAAGAAGGGGATTACAAACCAAATATTCACACTATTTACATCTCAAAATGTAATACAGTAATCCCTATCCAAAATGATTAACCAACCAAAAACCATACTAATGTCCCTAGGAAGATCTAACCACTCCGGGTCACGCGCTTTTCCTTGGAGCCAGTCGCCCTGTCTGAAAGGTTAGTTCAAAGGAAAGAATGAGATTCAAAAGAATCCCAGTAGTAACTAAGCAATTATACCACATACAAGCACATAGCATGTAAGCAAATCATCATACAGCAGCAGCAGCACATATCACACTCCACCCTCATCCCCTTTCTCCGCCGGGAAGGCACACTGCCTAACCCGAACCGTTGTTAGCTACTCAGGGACTATTGGCGTGGCAGTGCATACATATACAGCCTTATAGCGCATAAGCTATCCGGCTTTCACAAATGGCCCGTCGGCCTCACATCCGGCCTTTCGGCCCACAACCGGCTTTTCAGCCCACATCCGGCCTTTCAGCCCACGACCAGCCTCTCGGCTTTCCGGTCACATAATCACACCTCATCCTCATCCCCTTTCTCCGCCGGGAAGGCACACTGCCTAAACCCGAACCGTTGTTAGCTACTCAGGGACTATTGGACTGACGGTGCTATCACATATCCACATAGCAATGATAATACACACATACAATGCATTACATATGGTACGAAAGAAAAGTCACTACCTGATCCCTTCCTGAAGTCTTTGGATTTATTATGATTAATGCTCATTTCCTGCTAGGAAATCTTGGTTTTATGAACGTTGTGTCCCACGGTTTTCTCTCAGTCACTGAACCGCTATCATTTTCACTAATGAAGACGTGTCATGTCAAATTCTCATGTCATCTCACAAAGAGATACCTTGTATACCTTAACCCTAATCTTCCTTACTCATAGGAAGAAGTGTGAATATAAAGTTGATGACCCTTATGGTCTTAATGAACTTGGCCCTAGTTTAAGGCCCATCCACGATTCATAGGGTAAGGTCGTGACTGAGTGGGAGGATTGAGACCATTTTCACAATGAAAGAGGTAAGAGGTAAGTTACGAGAGAATTACCTCACTCATACATAGGAAAAGAATCCTATGAAATCCACCTCAGAGCAAATTGTCATCTAGCGAATGACTATAAGGGATAGATTCCCTAATGGATTGAATGCTCTCTTCATCATTTAGAAGGTGATGATAACTACCTATAAGTGTCTGAAAGACACTAGAAGGACCTGCTAAGATGAATTGCAAAGTGTCATGCAGGAGGATTTGGATTCTTTTTAAGCCAAATACGTGTTTGGGTAATTTGTCACCTAGCCAAGAGGCGATTGGGAACAAGTAGATTCTCAAATCTGTTGAGGGCATATAAAACCGAAAACATTTAGTGCCTAAGGGGTAATACAATGGAAGGTTGTCTGTTGTGCGTTTTAACTCTGAACTTTGGCTATGACAACAAGCTTAGTCTTGAAAATTGCATCAAGATGATGTAAAGACCACCTTCTAATTTGGAATTTTGGAAATTGGATGATGAACTCTACACTAAAGCAGCTTAAGGGCTTCATAGAAACAATCACCTAAATAGTAGTATATGAGGTTTTCACAAGGTAAAAGCCTCACCAACTTCGAAATAATCGAAGAACACTACATAAGTTCCAAATGGTCTAGTGATGATTCTTTGTGAAGTCATCCTTTGTCAAGTGACAAATGAAACAAGTGTCAAGGGAGTCAAAGGAATAAAGGATAAGAGAATCCTTAAATTCTGAGTTGAGAAAGTCATGGGTTGAACAAATATCTTGATCGACAAGATAAACGGAGTTGCACAAGAAAGATACAGTCTTTTCCACCTAAGACATGTACAAGTGTAATCCTTAGACATCTTAGGATGTCAAAGTGCGAACTCATGGGCACCCCTGAAGTCAAGGGCATAAACCTAAAGAGGTTACATGTCCTATGAGGAATCCAACATAAGAAAGGTGGATAAAGTCCCATGTGAGACTATAGTTGGTAATATGACTGTACACATTGCTGTACATAAGACCAAATGTTTTTTGTCAGACTTGGAAGTTGTTTTTGGTCCAGCTGTGAAATGGGTTATGAGAATAACCATGGATTAAGTTGTCAAGACAACAACTTTCCTTTGAAAGGATACTCCAATACAAGACCTAGGTAAATGGTGATGGAGTAAGGAAATATACAAAGTATTTTTTCCTGTTATCCATGGAAATAGAACGCAGGGCGTGTTCTGCCATCATTCAAAGTGCCATATGGCTAAAGTAATTCCTATGAGAGATTGGGAATGAATGGTGGATAGAAGGATCCAAACGATAACATCTTATGATGAGGATCCTAAGTATCACAGCAAGGCGAAACATACCTTTTTGATACATCTCTATGAGAGATATGCTTTCAAAAAGGGAAAGCGATAGTTTAATGACCTTCTACTGACAAGATGTTGGTAGATCCCCTTATTGAGCCCATAGCTTGATTTTCATTGAGTTAGTGAAAATCTAGGGGCGCAAATAAAATATAAGGTCGTGAGCTTCTTTTATATGAAGATAAAAGAAATGGTATGTATGTTATGAGTAAATACATAAAGGTATACAGTTTTGTATGTCGTACATGTCAAAAAGGGTTGGTTCACTCACACGAACAACCGTCTTCCCATGTTTTTGCGGGGGCATGGGAAGGTAAGATGAGCAAATGATCACCATGAGATGGTTGAGAAGAATCTTTGCATTTGAGTCGCCTCAGTTAGACTGAGATGAGATCCGCATGTGTGCATATACACAGAAAATGGATCGAAGCATGAATATAGACCTGTAGCCAGGCAAAGAACTCTTTTTCACAAACGAGATTGTAAAAGAGATATTGTGAAAAAGAAAGTTCTGGTTCGAATGTTGAGTACATTTTGGAACTAATGTCTGTACGGTGAAAGATAAAGAAATCGACGTACACCTCAAACCATTCACCGTAGCATGCAATTCATACTGCATGTGCTTGAGAGTTAAACTGCAACACGTGATGTGGGTGAAAGATCCCTAGTTCACCACAGTGTGAGTCCCAGGAAGGAAGAATACTTCCACGATGCCCTTAAGACTTAGGCGGCATCATGAAAGCTTGGTTTGGTGACAGCTACTTTAGCTGAAGCTCCATGATCACACTCGATTCGGTCAGATGAGTGAAAACTAGGAAAGCGACCAAGTTAAGATGGACTGATGTTTAGTCAAAAAGGAAGATTTACTCCTAGATACATAAGATGTACTAGTATCTGTGGTCGACCCCTTACTAGCTCTATGTGTAGCTAGTAAGTGCGAATACTATGTACGTGGAAGGCAATCTGAGTTAATCAACATATTAACTCGAGAGGGATTAGATATGCCATGAGTAATATGTATGGGAGAATCTGGGGCATATGAGGCAATAAACATATAGCTTACGGTTATATATAAAGGGTGTCCTTGGATGCTGGTCCGATATAAAGGATTTCTAGTATCACAAGCACCAAATTTGAAGCCCACGCAGTCATGGCAGACGCCAAGTATGAAACAAGAAAGAGTAACGCACGCACGATGGGAGGCCCATCAAGTGCGAGTGGGAGATGTTGGACTTTGAGTCTAAGTCCGCCCTTGATGGGCCGAACTATTTGATTAGGAAATAAGTAGCCTAATCAAATAAGAATAAAAATCAGCATTAAATGCAGATTTGGGAATATTTCAGCAATAATTATGGATTTGTTAAAAGAGGAACAAATCACCATAATTAGGGAATTAATTGAGAGACAATTAATTGCTGTTTTGGAGGGCAAGAAGGAGTGCACATGTTTCCTAATTAGTGGCCTCCATAAACCACTATAAATAACGTGTGCCTCCTCAATTGCAACTCGCCCCGCCATTGAGTTTTCTGGCAATTCCCTTCTCTCCTACCATCTTTCTGGTTCTGGTGATCTACTGTGCAAATCACAATTAGGCTCTAGTAGTCTAATAATTGTGTGGGCACAAGTATGGAGTATTGGAGCTTTGACCCGGATCCGAACATGGATTCGTCCAGGTACGCCTAATCTCCTTATTAGTTAAATATTTTTTCCTTCAAGAATTAATTTCTAGTGGTATAAACTTTTGTGGCCCATGCATGCGGGCACACACATTTCTAATATTAAAAAAATGACATTTTGGTAAAAATAAAAAAGTTTAAAAATCAAATTTAATAGTCAACTAATGATTTGAGTTGATGAAAAATTAGAAATAGAGTATCAAAATGTAAAAGAGGTTTGTGTAATGTACATTTTAATTTTAAGAGAAGTCTATATAAGCTTTTAAAATAAAGGAGATGTTTGTATAATTAAGATAAAATAGAGGGGTCTTAGAGTATTTTACTCTAATAATAATAATAATAATAAAATATGCACTTAATTTTCGCGGCTTCAAATCTGACATGTTGATCTACATTGGAATTGGAAGTACGCCCAAGACTCTCAGCAAGATCTCGTGTGTGTGTTTGGTAACACGTTTTCAGCCCAAAAACACACTATTTCAGCCCAATTCCCACGATAAGGAGGAGAAAGTGTTAATTGGATATTTGGAATGATAAATAAAAAATAGTACTATTGAGCAATTCGTGCGATTTGATTTAAGCTGTAAGGGGGCTGTTTTTTTCAATTGGATTCGTGCTATATGTGTTAGAATATTTTTTTAGTTATATCTAGTATGTTATCAGATTGATTGTAATTTTACCTTTAATGTACTTTTTCAACTTCAAAAATTACTTTAAAATATTTTTTTGTGCTTTGAACCCTTAAAAATATTTGTTCAACTGTACCCAGTGTGTTATCAAACTGATTACATTTTTACCCTTAATGTATTTTTTCAGCTCCAAAAAGTACTTTAAAATATTTTTTTGGTGCTTTTAACCCCTTAAAATATTTTTTCAGTTGTACCCAGCGTGTTATCAGATTGATTGCAATTTTAACCTTAATGTATTTTTTTAGCTCCAAAAATTATTTTAAAATAGTTTTTTAGAAGCACCTAATATTTTAAAGTAATTTTTAATTAATTGCTTGATTTTTTTAAATATTTTCCACCCACTCTCTCTTCCATTATCACAAAAGTTATTTATGTTTAAGTCAATTCAAACACTCACTTTTACAAAAGTCATTTATGTAATCGCCAATTCAAACATAAATTACATCACAAAATCTAGCTTTTATCAAAAGTTCAATTACAAAAAATCAAATAGGAAAAAACTATTTTTCCATCGCTGTTCCAAACACATATATAATGTCGCGATAAAGATAAGTCATATTGTCAAAGGATATTCAATCCATAATACTAAAGAACAAGCCATGCTCATCAGAAATTATGCCTCCTTTTAGTCCTTGCACGTCCTCTAGAGCTTCCATAATACTAAAGAACAAGCCATGCTCATCAGAAATTATGCCTCCTTTTAGTCCTTCCACGTCCTCTAGAGCTTCCAATGTCTTGCAAAGAATCGTTTGCTCCAGTTGACTTTTTGTTCCTATCAAAATCTGTTTTATGTTTCTTTTTTTGGGGTCGTCGGTAACGGATGGCACTTGTGGTACTACGATTAGGAGGTGGAACCTTGGAAAAGGCAGACATTAATATATGACCAATGAATATAGGTAGTGAGACAATGGTAAGGATGGCGATTGGAGAGCCAAGAATTGCGTAAGTTGCCAGAGATTTACCGTGGACCATGAGAGAGATCCACAAAGCAACAATGGAGCCAATCATGGTCAAAATAGCAAGATGAAGCATGAAAGGAACATATTTCCAAAAGTTACGAGAATGAGAACGAAAAGAAAGTATGGCCAAGAAGCAGATGGTGGAAGTGAGGGACAAGGAAAGGGCCACAAGTGACGAGTAATTTTTTTTGTCGATATTCTCTCCCGCAAAATTTGAAAAGGCCATCGAAGCAACAACGGTTGATGCTACAGGACATATTTGTGAGGTCTGGTTCAACCACTGTCTGTCACTGGTATTAAGTTCCTTGTAACTCTCTCTGAAGATTTCTCCTGCAGTTTTCCCATCATTGTTGTATTTCCCTCGCAATTCATAAGGCATTGAACTTTTCACCAACTGCATCACCATTCATATATATATATATATATATCATGTTTATCTATGCAACATTTTAAATAAACCCTTTTTGGGAAAGTACATTCACAGTCTTAAGGAAGAGGGGAAAAAATCATAAGCAGGCCTTTAAAATCATCAAGTTTTATTGAAGTTTCATGGGACTTATGCTAAATTAATTCCAATTGAGAAAATACTACTTTCCCCTTTTTAATTTGAGCAATTAGTGACAAGTTAAGGTGCTACAATGACAAGTCATTCAACAATCAACAATAAGTTAGGTGTCACTGACAACTTGAGGACTTATCATTGGTAGTACTGTATCACCTTAACTTGTCACTAGTTGCTTAAATTAACAAGAGTAAAGTAAACTTTTCTCAATTTGAACTAATATGAGCCAGGTCCCATAAAACTTCACTGTAATTTGATGATTTTAAAGAATCAGCTTGTAATTTTTTTTCTTCCTTGAGATCTGTACGTACTTCCCCCATCTTTCACTCCAAGCCAAAAAAAGTTTAATAGAAAATAGATTATACTAACATCAAACCACTTGAATTCCTCTATCATTGTAGTTGTCTGCATATTTAGGTTGGGCGCAAGCATGGCTGCCAAGTGTAATGCAGTGTTTCCATCTTTATCCACTTGCCTAAATGCACTTTTGTCAAGGTGTTCGCACAAAAACCAATAAAGATTGGTCTGCCTCTTTTCTGCCGCTAATAGAACTATGTTCTTTTCCTCTTCATTCACATCTTTCATCTTAAATGGAAATAATTCTAGAATCCTCACCACCATTTCTTTCACACCATTCTGAGCAGCAATCATTAGGGGTGTGTCAACTATTCTAGAATCTGCAGCCTCTACGCAAATCACAAAATTAGGTTGTTGTTGTTGTTGTAGAAGCATTTTGAATTGAGAAAATTCATGCTAACTAAAAACTCATTCCTACGAAAATTCAATAATTCACTGACGATATATAGGTAATTCTCATGTCAATAATCATAATGTAGATAGGATGTGATGCAATGAAACATCCGGTTATCAAGCCGACATTGATGATACTATAACAAAGCTTGTGTCCTCTCAAGTGTCATACATGCATGTAAAATACATATATTTTTTATTTTTAAAGGAAATATATTTGCTACTGTTAAAATCAGATCGACAGTAAAATGTTTTATATAGATAATGTTGATTCGAGCATAATTTTGTTAAAATTAACTTAAGCACCTCCTCTATGTTTCAAAATTCACACAATTTCCTCCAAAATAAAAATTGAATTAGAAAAATCTTAAATATACTAAAATTAGATTGATATATATCTTTCTATTTTTAAAATACAGACAACTATTCTTATGAAAATAGAAAAACGGACCATTAATTTCATATCGCTCAGGAAAAATATTTTCAATTGATTTATATTTTAAAACACGCATGCATATTGAAAGTAGAAAGAATGCTTGTGTAATTTAATAAAAATATTAATAAATAATTTGTAAAATTTATATTTTCATTTTGAACTAATTTTGTATAATTTTTTAAAGAAAGTATATATAATTTGAACGAAACTCAGAAGTTATTGATGTAATTTACTCGATAATTTATCATGAACTGATCCAAGGATGAAGGTTTCCTGAAATGTCACATTCTATAAATTTATAATAATTTAATACTGCTTTGTGAACTAACGCGGGGAGTTTTCATGAATCTTCTTACCGCTGGCCCCTATATATGGATCTGCTGTCACATCTTCCACGCCGGAGGGAAGCTGAAAAAGTCGTTCCATTATTTGTAGAGACCATGTGTGCTTCTCCTTCAGTTTTCGTATCCCACGAAACCAATTTTCTAGAAATCATCAGGACCCCGAGTCAGTTGCAGCAAAGTATTTTTTTAGAAAACACTACTGTATTTAAAAATAATTTGTAATTATGTGTAATTAAAATAAAATATATTCATTTAAAATTTTATTTTAGGCCATTTAGTTTAACTCATCGATAGTATTTGGAATTTTCTTAAATTTAAATTTCAATAGAGCAGCATATGTCTATAATTACTTTTAGAAAAAAATTGGCGAAAAATCCAATTTGTAAATAGGCACTTTTCAGTTTTCACCCATCTTCCCTTATTTCTATTCAATAGTTTTACTACATAAATACTCATTTTCATACTACTACAATTACTTTTTGATATGAATAATTATTCAATACTACAATAAATAAAAATAAAATTAATATTTTGTATAAAATCAAATCTGAACATTCAAATATTGATCTGAAGGTCAGAGAAGGAAGAATGAATAAGAGGATGGGAAGGGAAGTGAAGAGCACGAGTTCGAACCGGAAAAGGAAAAGTGTGTTGCATAATTTTTAAGGTCAGTAGATTATGTGTAGATCAATTAGCTCTATTTGAGTTTTGTTTCCCTTGTAGACAAGTCGCAGGTGTCTATATTAAATCCCTTACTACTCAAAACTTTGACCCTCACTACTATAAGATATAGATTTTACTGTTTTATAGAATGTCTGTTATTGAAAAAGAAAAGTAAAAAAACAAAGGCAGTGGCGATTTTATAATTCTGAATGGGAACTGAGTAGTTTTAGACTTCCTAATTTAAATTTGAGATACCTACAGGGTAATTGGGATGCCTAAAGTGTGATTTTATTAGGTGTCCCCAACCCTTTTTTTTTGGGAGGCATAAAATAACACTTTAAGCGTCCCATTTTTAATTTAGGACACCTGAAGAGTGCCTTTAGGCATCCTAATCCCGATTGGGACGCCTAAAAGAGCCCAATGCATGTCAGTCAAACTGACATTACTCCCTCCGGTTTCCTCTATTTAGAACTCTCATTCTCTCTTGAAGCTTGTCACTCTCTCTTGAAACTCTTCCTTCTACTGTCACTCTTTTGAAGCTCATCTTGCCTTTCACCATCACTCTCTCTCACTTCCTCCCACTACCATCACTCTCTCTTATATTTCAAAATTAAACAGTTAAATTAACATAAAAAATAATTTTAATATCTTACATTAAACACTTTATTAGTTTATGAACTTTTTAGCATAAGTTTAAAATATAAAATAATTTAATGCAAATATGTTTATTGAATTTTAGTTGGGGTCAATTTTTTTTTTTGAAGAACAAATAGAATTTATTGAATATTGATGACCCATCACATCAAAAATTAGCTTGAATTGTGACACTTTGACAAAGAATATATGATAAATCAAAAAATTAAATTTCGGGAATAAATGTAAAGTAATTATATACTATATATATATGTATCATGATATTATTAAAAATTAAATACCTACTGCATTTAGACTGAAAGATTTTATTTTATTTTTGGTCCAAATGAAAGATTTTATTTCAAAGATAGTAAATAACTACATTTGAATTTAATCCATAAGACATCACCACCAATAAGTATATCCGGTATAGTCATGTATGTAATACGTTTTTTTTTTTTTTTTTAGCTTTTAACTGTTGAATAGAAAGAAAGGGGAGAGTGTTGAACTAAAACCCGGCTTTCATCATGGGACTTGGGAATTTGTTCCTTGCTTTTTAATCTGACCAAGAATCATAGAGAGAAAATTAATGATTACTTGCTAGTCCACTTGTGGGAATTACTCCCCCTTATTATGTGTAAGAGTACAATCCCCTCAGGATCTCACGTGCTTTTTCTTTGGATGTTTTACTGTTTTATATAATATTAATAATCTTATATACAATATTGTTGATTAAATTGCTTATATTGTTTAGAATTGTCTTAGTTAGTTTGTTTTGTTTGAATTAAGCTGAAATAATTTATTATTGAAATTTTGGGATGCCTTACTTTTAAGGGAAAATACTGTCGACATTTTTTAAAAAAGTGATAAAAGGCAATACCTTCGTTAACAATTGTTTTAAACTTGAGCATTGTTAGAAATGGCTTAGGTGGTAATAAAATGGATCATAGTTGGATGAATGTTTTGAGAACTAGTGAATAATATGAGAATGTGGTGAAAGAGTTATTGAATTTGTTAGAAGGAATGCTCCAACAAAAATTGGAATGTATTTTTGTCCTTGTGTCAATTTTTTAAATGAAAGTCGACGATATGTTGATGTTATAAAAAATCACTTATTATGTGATGGAATAAATCTTCGATACATAAGGTGGATATGGCATGGTGAGGAAGTAACTGATTGTCTATAACACAAGAAGGAAGTTATGGATGTCATAGATGAAGATAGAATGGAAAAAATGATTCACGATGCTGACGTAGAATTCTTTGCGTAATGGCATGAATATGATAGCTTGCGGAGTAATGTAGAGACACCATTATACCTTGAGAATAAGTACACACGGTTGACAGGAACAATGCATTTGGTAAACTTAAAGGTAACTTGTGAGTAGATCGATAGTAATTTCACATTGTCGCTTGAATTGTTGTGTGATATATTTTTAGACGATAATATACTTCCAAATCGCATGTATGAGGCCAAGAAAATCTTGTCTATGATGGGTATGGAGTATAAAAAAATACACACTTGCCCTAATGACTGCGTATTATACAAAAAGGAGTATGAAGGTCTTAGTGAGTGTCCTAAGTGTAAAACTTCATGATACAAAGTGAAGAAATATGGTGGTTGTGGCGATGAGACAACTAAAAGGTAACCTTTAAAGGTATTATGATATCTTCCAATAATACCGCGGTTTAAGCATTTGCTTGCAAGTGCAACAAAAGCGAAGAAGATGAGATGACAGTTTGATGAGAGGATAACTGATGAAAAATATCTTTGGCACTCGGCTGACTATCCACAATGGAAGAAAATAAATGAATTGTTCCCTCAATTTGGCAATGAGCCAAGAAACCTTCGGCTTAGGCTTTGTATATATGGAATCAATCTGTATGGAATTCTTAGTAGCACACATAGTGTGTGGCCGATTCTCCTTATAATATACAACTTACCTCACTAGCTATGTATGAAACACAAGTATGTGATGCTTTCTATAATGATTTATGGACTAAAACAGCCAAGGAACGATATTGATGTTTACTTAGCGCCTTTGATTGAGGACTTGAAGAAGTTGTGGGAGCAAGGCATAGATGTGTTTGATGCATATAAAAAGGGGTTATTCAAGCTACGTGCAATGATTTTCACCACGATAAATGACTTCTTTGCAAACAGAAATTTGTCAGGGTACAGTGTGAAGGGGCATAAAATATGTCCGATATATGAAGCAGACACACATTTCCATCAACTCAAGCACAAAAAAAAAGTGATCTACCTTAGTCACAAGAGGTTTTTACATCGGTTCCACCCTTATCGTAGGTTAAGAAAGCGTTTTAATGGCTTACTGGAGCATAGAATAGCTCCAAAGGCATTAATCGGAGAGAAAGTTTATAGTCGGGTGGAATATATCAATGTCATCTTCGATAAGAATCAGAGGACTGTGGGTGAGAAGAACATATGGAAGAAAAGATTATTTTTCTTTGATATTTCATATTGGCATAGTCTTGATGTGAGACACAGTATTGATGTGATGCATGTGGAGAAAAATGTTTGTTATAGCCTTGTCAGTATGCTTTTACATATACCAGGGAAGACTAAGGAAGGAATTAGTGTAAGACTAAACCATGTTAATGTAGGAATAAGAGAACGGTTACATTGACAACTACGAGACGATGATAGGAGGGCATACATGGAGCCAGCGGCGTATACACTATCAAAAGCCGAGAAAAAAAGTTTGTCTGGGTGTTTGCATGACATTAATGTGCTATAAGGGTATTCGCCTAATGTGAGAAGAAGTGTCTCAATGGACAATTTGAAGTTAGTGAGAATGAAGTCCCATAATTAGCATGTGTTGATGCAACAACTATTACCAATAGCTATTAAAGGTATTATGAAAGATGAAGCGCGAAGCACTGCAATAAGATTGTGTGTTTTCTTTAATGCTATTTGTAACAAACTCATTGACACTGAAAAGTTGGATGAATTGAAAAATAAGGGTTATATTATTTTGTCCTAATCCTAACTAGAGATGCATTTTCCTCCTTCATTTTTTGACATAATGGTGTATTTGATAGTTCATTTGGTAAGGGCGGTCCAATCAACCTAAGGTGGATGTACCATTTCAAGCGCTACATGAATATTTTAAAAGAGTATTTTAAAAATCCTTATTGATCTAAAACATCAATAGTTGAAAGGTATATAGTTGAAGAAGTTTTGAACTTTTACAAAGATTATCTACCAGGGAACACAAAGGCACAATCTCGGTAGGAAGAGGGGAGAAGCAAGGGAACACAAGGACTCAAAATGAAGAGTATGCCTTGTGAAGAGTTTTTGCAAGTGTGCCTGTATATCTTGAATAATATGGAAGAAGTTCAACTGTACATGAATGAACACAAAAAGAGTTTGAAGAATATGAATCTAAGGAAGAATGACATGAAGATAATTATTAAGCAAAACAAGACATTTTTAGAGTGATTCAAAGAAAAGGTTTCGCACGAGATCAGTGTGTTTGAGACAATTGAGTGGCTAGCTTGGGGCCCTTCATTTTAGGTCATTACTTGGACCAGTTATAATATAAACGAGTATTCTTTCTACACAAAAAATGTCCATTGTACTTCAAAGTAAAAAATAGAAGTATGGTGATCCAACCTTCAACCTTAACGACACACCACCTTTCACAACAAATCTACTTGGAGCAAGTGAAGTAGAATTGGTAGATGATGAAGAACATGCTGCAAGAAATGATCATTGTGAAAAAATATAGGAAACTATATAGAGTAAGATCTTAAATTAGAAAATAATAGTGTGTGCTTTTTGTTTTAATATCTCAAATTAGAAAATAATAGTGTGTGCCTTTTGTTTTAATTTTAGTTAGTTTATTTTATTCATTTAATTGCAATTTATTTCCTTATCTGACAATGATTTTTATTTTAACAGGAATATGGACAATTTTGATAACTCACAAAGTGATAGAGAGGATCAAATGGATAGAGGCGAACCCATTGTGAGAAGGTTTAGAGGCAGGACAAAGATGGGAGCATTAGTTGCACGCCATCAAGTTCAACGACAGAGGCTACATGTAGACTTCGATGCCAATATGAATCTATTTGGTCATGAGGAAGATCGATTCATTAGCTATTTAGGCTATTTGGGTTAAAGCAAAGTTCGTATTGTCTATGATAATTGGAAGTTGGTTCCATTGAAAACGAAAGACATGGTTTGACAATAAATTTTGATATATAAGTTTCGATATATCTGTATTTATGTCTTTGTTCCTATTGCTTTAAATAGAATTCTCTTATGTTTTACCTTGCAACAAACATACAATGTCCCAGACACCAGAGCGATGCACAATCACTAGATGGGGGAGGTTCATTTATGATGAAAAGATTTCAAGAACAAGCTCACACAAAAGTACATTCGAGGGGTAAAGATAGGTTAAGATCCATGTAAAAACTATTCGTATATATCTCAAGAGGATTGGAGGATGTTTATAGCATCAGAGGAAAATCCTCAATTTTTGGAACATTTTTTTCATTATGGTATAAAACTTTTTATTTGAATCTACTTGACATCATTGACTCAATTTTCTTTGTTTTGTTTTCACAGGAAGTAAGTAAAGCAAATAAAGAGAGGCAAATAGGAAATAAATATCAATATTACATGTCTCGTGGTAGTTATCGGAAGCTTGAATAGAGGATGATAGAAGAAGAGTTGGAGAAAATAAAGGAAGCTGCCAACTCAAATCCTAGCATTATCCTCCAGGCCCCGGCTCCTCCTTCGTATCACAAAAAAAGAAAAACAGGGAGGCTTAAGGGTGGCAAATACATAAATCCGGCTGTTGTTAAGGTTGCTGCGAAGATCGTAAATAGTTGAAACATAAGAATTTAATTTTGGAATTATTTTATCACTACTATAGGATATAGATTTTACTACCCAAAGAACGTCCATTTTTAAAAAGGGAAGTAAAAAGTAAATACAGTTATATTTTTATAATTCTGGATAAAAATTTTAATATATTAAATAGTTTTAAATGTCCCAATTTAAATTTGAGACACCTAAAATATTCTTTAAATATCCTAAATTTAAAAAAAACGCCTAAAGATAACGTTTAGGTTTCCCAATAAGTGCTCATTTGGAATAGCTTATTTTTAGGTAATAAGTGTTTATAAATCGTAATTCATGATATACAAGATAAATATGTGAAATGAGTTTTATCTCGACTCGTGTAATAAGGACTAATTTTTTAAGTAAACACTGAACCAAACAAGTCTTAAGGCAATAACATAAACGGACGCCAAAAGCTTGCTTTTCGCGTCCGTTTAAAGTGGTCCCTTCTCCAAATAAAGGACGCAAAAGGCTTTTTAAAAAAACCATTCTACAGTGTCGCCTCCCCACTTCTCTCTTTTTGGATCTTGATCTTCATCGTTGCCTCCATACTCCATTCTCGCTCTCGAAGTTGTCGCGAAGGCCGTCGGTCTTCTACCACACTCACGCTTGCCTATGCCGTTCGGCTCCTCCCTTGGTCGCACGACACCGTTCGGCTCCTCTCTCACTCGCTCACTTCTTTGCTTTTGTGTTTCAATTTGTTTGTTTGATTTATGTGATTTGCCCCTTCTCCAACATTTCCTCTCCTTTTCAATCTAATCCTTCCCTTCACCTCACGCGCCATGGATATCAGTAAAAGAGGCATAACTATAGAAACACCAGTCGGAGGTCAAAGGCACCTTACTTTGAATTCTTGGACGCATTCCAAGATCTCCCTCCCTTTCTGCTACACCCAATCATGGCAACTTCCCAGGTTCTCCGTAGTGAAGACGATCTTTTTCCTTCTTTCCTGGATCCTCCAAAAGGTACTCTTTTTTATCTTTCCACCTCCAATTTCAATTTTCTTTGATTTATGAAGTTTTCATTTTGCTAACTGAGAATTATAATAGGGAAATAAAGTTGCATATTTATCTTTGGTGATTATAAAGAATAATTATAGGTCACTTTTGTCAGGGTTGATTTTGTTTTTCCTGTTCTGTTTTAATTTCGCACGCCCAGATCGGTGGAGCACTCTTCCTGGCAAGGCTGTTTAGAATAGTATTAAATAATTTTTTTTTCAATGAACAGAAGATCGTGCCAAATCCGAGAGGATGTCTATTGAGAAAAAGATCAAGTTCCTTGAGAGCTTGATTGGAAAGGTTAAACTTTATATTATTGTTTTCGTATGTTCCATTTTAGTGCTCGCTGTGTCACAAGACTTGTGACAAGGGGTAAATATTGGTCTTTTGTTTTACAAGAATCTTATGAGTACATTCCTGAGTTCAACGTTTTCTATGGGTGATCTAAGATGAAATTATATTAAAAGGCCTTTGTATATTGTTGCCTTAATTTTTTGAAGCACTCATGATCATGGATACCTTCGTGCTAGTGTGAATTTACATGCATTTTGAGATGTGAATACATGTAATATATTAAAGTAGTTTTGGGTTCAAGTATACTTTATTTATTTTCCAAAAGGTAGATAAGCATGCAAATGGCAGCTGCCATGCTGTCTGCCATATTGACATAACAATTTTTTAGTCAGCTATATTATGGTATTGACAATACTGGAGGGAGAAGCAATAATCTCTTTCGTATTTATCAGAACCTTTATCACTTTCATGCTTTTGGTACTAAGGGCGTGAAAGATGTTCTTTACTAGCTTGTTATTAAATATTAATTTCTGACTCTTTTTCAATAAATGCTTAAATAAATTTTGTAAACTCATTGACTTGAACTCCATCTTATTTATCTGAAATGAAGACAATCAGGAGAACTATATTCTTCAACTTTGATAGTTTACTGATGTTGGAACCAATTGGGCTTGCCGCCACTTATTGGTCCTAACCCTAGTTTTTAACCTAATATTTATCTCTCTTTGTATTATGTTTAGTATCTTCTAGGAATAAGGGAATTTGAATTTTAAATTTCTGTTTACCTAGATTCTAGGATCTGTCAAGATTATAGGAACAGAATAAGAAGCCAAGTCTGACCTAATTCTCTATATATTAAACATTCTTGCACAATAATAAAATACAAGCGCTGTTACCACAAACTCTTTCATGATATCAGAGACTTCGTCTCTTGATCAATGGTATTCAAAGCAGCCTTAACTAATCAGCCATGGGCACTTAATACCGGTGATGGCAGCAGTCGTTCATCACCGGCTAATGAAGGCTCATATGGGACTGATTCCAACCCACAAAGCGAGAACTGTGGTGAGCATAGCATGTCGCACCATGGGATGCCTATTATGGCATCAGATTTACTCTCACATGGGCACATTATTCATCGACTTCATGGCAAGAATTATCTCCAATGGTCTAGAAGTATCTTGATGTTTGTTCGAGGAAAGGACAAGGAAAGGTACTTGACTGGGTCGCCTCCACCAATTGATCCTACTAATGCTCAGTATGCTGTTTTGGAGTGCTGAAAACAACATGGTAATAACTTGGCTTATAAACTCAATGTCAGCAGATATAAGTAAAGGGAACTTACTCACACGAACAGCCAAGTAGATTTGGGATTCCGCAAAATCAATCTACTCGGTCAGAGACAATATAGCTGTGGTTATACAGGTAAAATGCCTTCTCCGAAACTTGGTTCAAGGAGAAAAATTTGTTACTTAATATTATGCTGCACTAATCAAACTATGGCAGCAAATTGATTTTTACGAAACCCATGATTGGTCATGTGCCCAAGATGGTATACGTTTTAAGTTGTTTATTGATAGAGAACGATGCCATGACTTCCTTCTTGGTCTAAATGATGTATATGAGGATATACATGGCTGTATTATGGGATTGAAGCTGTTTCCCTCCTTAGAAGACACGTTTAATATGATCCAATGTGATGAAAGTCAAAAAATGTTGACTCAACACAACTAAGGCTTAAATTGAGATGCCTGCACTAACTGTCAAAGGAGATCTGGGTGATAAAAAGGGAAAGAGGACAGAAAAATGGTGTGGCCATTGCAATAAAAGTGGACATACCAAAGATGTTTGCTGGAAGCTCCATGGTAAGAATACCAACACCAAGCAGAGAAGGAAGGGGTTGATGATAGGTGATGCAGATGTTGAAGAAGAATCTCTAAGTAATGAAGAACTTCAAACCTTAAGGAGGATCCTAGACAAACATTCTGCCTTTACAAAGTTGTGTGAGAAAAACAATCCCTCAGTCACTTTGGCACATACAGGTACAATTCTCACTCGTGCCTTTAATGGTATGGTAAAATCAAGAAACATGTGGGTGGTCGATTCTGGAGCAACTCATCACATTTCAGGTTTTAGAGAATTATTTTCAAGTTTTTCTGAATTCTCTAAACATGAATCTGTTGAAGTAGCTAATGGTGAGCATGCTAAAGTAATGGGATCTGGAACTGTTGTTATATATGAATATATAGTGATAAAAGATGTGTTATTTATTCCTACCATTAAGTGCAATCTGTTATATGTAAAACAGGTTGCATCTCAAATAAATTGCCTTGTAACTTTTGACAAGTATGGCTGTAATTTTCAGGACATGACCTTGGGGAAGATGATTGGTCATGCTAAGGTGTGGAATGGGCTCTACTATTTGCAAGGATCATCAACAAAATTGTAGGTTGCTCTTTCTATTTTGACAAATGAAGACATTATGTTATGGCATTCTAGGTTAGGCCGCCCTAGTCCTCGTTCTATGCAATTTTTGTTTCCAAATTTTGATAATAAAGCAATTTCTGATTTCCATTGTGAAACCTGTCACTTAGCTGAACAAACCTGTAATTCTTATGGTCCTCATCCCTATAAAGCCACTCACCCTTTTTCTCTCATACATAGTGATGTTTGGGGTCCATCAAAGTTTGCAACAAACTCTAAAGCTAGATGGTTTGTAACCTTTATTGATGACCATACTCGATTAACTTAGATTTTCCTAATGGGTCACATATCAGAAGTCTTTGATAATTTCAAAAAAATTCATAAATTTGTTCAAAATCAATTTCAAACATCAATCCAGGTTCTTCGAACTGATAATGGCAAAGAGTATTTAAATTCACCTTTCAAAACCTTTTTGGAAGAACATGGCATTCACCAGCAAACTTCTTGTGTTCAAACACCTCAACATAATGTATATCCGAGAGGAAAAATTGGCATTTACTTGAGGTTGCAAGAGCTATTATGTTTGAAACACGTGCCAAATCGTTTTTGGGGGGGAGGGTGCAATTTTAACTTCTGCATATTTAATAAACCGAATGCCTTTAAAGGTTTTAAATTTCATGACTCCACTTCAAAAATTGCAGGAAGTTTTTCCTGATTCACCCCTCATTAACTCCATTTCTCAAAAGGGTTTTGGATGTACAACTTACGTTTTTAATGAACATGGAGGAAAGTTTGATCATAGATCCATTAAAACTTTGTTTTTGGGTTATTCTTTAAATAAAAAGGGGTATAAATGTTTCTGTCCAATCACAAATAAAGTGTTTGTTACAATGAATGTAAAATTCAATGAATCTCAGCCTTATTTTGACAAACCACCCATTCAGGGGAGAAGCATATGAGTGAATGGCTTGTTTGTGACTCTGGGAAAAATCCTTACATTTCTGAAACTGAACCTACATCTGGCTAGCAAACAGATGTATCTCAAACATCACTTGATTCCACTGCTATTTCTCTTTTTCCCACTGTTATATCTACTGCCTCACTTCCAGAAAACTCAGACCAACATACATACGAAAATGCCACTGAAATTCCTTCAGAAATCACCAAAAATACTCCAATCAGATATGGATTTCAGGACACAAACCCCTTTGAGCCTCTCTCTAGTCCTGATTTGCTCAAGGATAGGGAGGAAGACCCTGGAATGCCGTCAGAACTGCAACAAACACAGCAGCATGGAAACTCAACTCCAGATAGTAGAGAACCTACTCCAACTTCAAGGCAAGATCATGAATCTGCACCTGAAGTAGGTCTGGAAGATTTATATTGGCCAATAGCTTTAAGGAAGGGAAAAAGGAGCTATACACAAAATCCAATTGCTAGGTATGTATCTTATGAAAAACTGTCTTCAAATCTAAAGACATTTGTTGTAAATGTGGAAAAGGAGGCCATCCCAAAGAACTTTAAAGAAGCAATTATTCATCTTAAGTGGAAACAAGCTATAGAAGAGGAGCTGAGGGCCTTACACAAAAATAAGACCTGGAAAGTTGTTGATCAGCCTAAAGGCAAATCTGTTGTAAGCAGCAAGCAGTGTGAACAAGTACAAGGCTAGATTAGTGGCTCGGCGTTTCACTCAAACCTATGGCATAGATTACCAAGAAACTTTTGCTCCTGTTGCCAAACTCAATACTATCAAGGTACTACTTTCACTTGCTGCTAACCTAGATTGGCCTCTTCACCAATTAGATGTGAAAAATGCCTTCCTAAATGGTGATCTTGAAGAGGAAGTGAATATGGAGGTTCGCTTAGGACTGAGAACCTTTGAAAACTCATATAAAGTGTGTAGACTCTATAAATCTCTATATGGCCTAAAGCAATCACCTAGAGCATGGTTTGAGCGCTTCACTAAAGCCATTAAAGCATGGGGATATAGTCAGTGTCAAGCAGATCACACCCTATTTGTAAAGCATTATGGAGACAAAATAACTATTCTTATTGTTTATGTTGATGATATAGTGCTAACTGGGAATGATGTAGAAGAGATTACTAGACTAAAACGAAAATTGGCAACTGAATTTGAAATAAAAGATCTTGGTCCCTTACGATATTTTTTGGGAATGGAAGTGGCACGCACTACTCAAGGCATTAGTGTATCTCAACGAAAATACACTATTGACCTACTCAAGAAAACAGGAATGTTGGGAGCAAGGCCTGCCAATACTCTAATGGAGCTCAATCAGAAGTTAATCATCAAACCTGATGGTACAACAGTAAATAGGGAGAGATATCAGAAATTAGTGGGGAAACTGATTTATTTGTCCCACACCAGACCTGATATATGTTATGCAGTTAGTGTTGTAAGTCAATTTTCGAGTAGCATTCGGAATGAACATTTGACCGCTGTCTATAGGATTCTCAGATATCTGAAGAAGACACCTGGGCAAGGTTTATTCTTTTCTAAGAATGACACTAGAAACATTGAAATGTTCACTGATGCAGATTGGGGAGGTTTTAAATCAGATAGAAGATCTACTATAGGGTATTGCTCTTACATCTAGGGAAATCTTGTCACTTGGAGAAGTAAAAACAGCTAGTGGTATCTTGAAGTTCTGCTGAATCAGAATATAGAGCATTGGCTCTAGGAATTTGTGAAGGGATGTGGCTGGTACGATTATTGAAGGAACTCCAAGTTTATAATGATGAACCAATTAAAGTATGGTGTGATAACATGTCAGCTATTAAAATAGCAAACAACCCTGTTCACCATGATCGCACAAAGCATGTGGAGATTGATCGCCACTTCATTAAGGAAAAACTAGAGGCAAAGGTGATTGATCTATCATATATTCCTTCAGAAAGACAAATTGCAGATGTCATGACCAAATCACTTACTCGAGAAATTTGAAGGCTTTGTCAACAAGCTGGGAATGATCAACATCTATTCACTAGCTTGAGGGGGAGTGTTGGAACCAATTGGGCTTGCTGCCACTTATTGGGCCTAAACCTTGTTTTTAACCTAATATTTATCTCTCTTTGTATTATGTTTAGTATCTCCTAGAAATCAAGGAATTTAAATTTTAAATTTCTGTTTCCCTAGATTCTAGGATCTGTCGAGATTATAGGAACAGAATAAGGAGCCAAGTCTGACCTAATTCTCTATATATATAACATTCTTGCACAATAATAAAATACAAGCACTGTTACCACAAACTCTTTCAACTGATTAATTGGAGACTTGTTAATTTTATCAGGTTACAAATCAAAGCCTTTCATCTACTAAATACTAATTTACTTTGGCCAGGGACCTTTGCATTTGTGGAATGGTTAGTTCAACATAAGTTATGCATTAAGGGAAGACACATTATTGAATTGGGAAGGTATTTTTTCTTTTGTTCTACTAACATTATCAAACTCTCTGTCTTTGCTATAATTATGAAGGGCAAAGTAAAGATGGTCTTACGCTAAGCATCCATGGTGAAGTGGTCTATTTAAACATAACTTGGAAGGCAAAGCTGAAAGGTGTGGTGTGTTCAAGGTGCTAGACCTTCAAATCACTTTGAGTACTAAAAAGGTGCATGTTGGAGTGAAGCAAAGCAATAAAATAGAGCAAATGCTAGAAAACCTTTTAATATGTGCAATTAATAGGAACACTTTTGCCCTTATCCACATCCCAGAACTTGTCCATATGGGTTCTAAAAGGAAACATGCAAATAGTCACTGTTCTGTTTTCTGTAAGTACTATTTTGGTCATCTTGGTTCTCTTACTCTGCTTTTGCTGTTTATAGTTTGATAGTGTAATAAAGACCATATTGGTGATGGTGCAAATACTTTGTTTTTTCTGTTTTCTATAACAATTTATGAAGTTATATGTGACTGATTTTATCTAATTCTGGTGTTGCAGTTTGATGGGATCCATATTGGTGATGGTGGGATTGTATATTCTGCTTTGGTGTAAGAGCATGGAAACTCAGAAGCAGAATCAAGAGTGTGACTAAGCTATACCAAGAAGATGGGGAAATCATGGGACAAGAACCTCAAGTGTAACTGATAAGCTTTTGTAAAATGAATCTTGGATTTAGGGAATTAGGGTAGAATAGAGGAGAAATCAGAAGGTTGAAGAAGGAGAATTAGAGAGATTAGAGAGGGAATAGGAAACCGAGAGGGACTGAATAATACTCAGACTTCATTAACTTGCCCAAAAAACTGATCACAATGAATACCCTCTACCATATATATAGGCTTTAGGACAGAACCGGTAAACAGACAGAACCGGTAAACAGAAGATAAACAGAAACAGAAGGAGTAAAAACAGAAAGGATTAACCTACCCAACTAACCTAATTAACTTTTAGGAAAATTAATATTACAATTACAACATCATATCAATACCCCCCTTTTAAACATCCTTGACCTCAAGGATTAGGAACCACAAATGTAGGATACTGCTGTTGGAAGGAATGAAGGGCCATCCAAGAGGCTTCTTCATCAGGTAAGCCTTTCCATTGAACCAATACCTCAGTAATCATCCTCTTACGACGCTTTTTAACCCGTCGATTCAGAATGCTTTTTGGTTCCATAGCTGGTGGTAACTTCTGAAATTCAATAGGAGGGTGTCTAGGCCTCACTGTAGGATCCGGACATAGTTTCAATAGGGAAACATGAAAAGTAGAATGAATTCTAGATTCTGGTGGTAATGCTAGCCTATATGCAACAGTTCCAACCCTCTCTACCACTTGATAAGGACCATAGAATCTAGGAGCCAACTTTTGAGAAGCCCTTATTGCCGTAGAGATTTGCCTATAGGGCTTAAGCTTCAAGAAAACCCACTGCCCAACCTAAAACTCACGATCTGACCTACGCAGATCAGCCCTCTGTTTCATCAGATTTGCTGCCCGGTGTAAATGGTGTTTTAAAAGTGTCAGAACTTCCTCTCTAGCCATGAAGCTACGATCCACCAACTCCAATACTGAATTATGGGGTAAGTAAGGGGTATATAGTGGAGGTTGTTGCCCATAAAGCAACTCATATGGGGTAGCCTTAGTGGCTGTGTGATATGTTGTATTATACCACCATTGTTGCCCAATCCTTAGGTTTTTCCCAACACACACACCGCAAATACGTCTCCAAACATCTATTAAGCACTTCCAATTGCCCATCCGTTTGGGGATGATAGGTTGTAGAGAGCTTTTGATTCACACCCAACACACGAAGAAACTCCTTCCAGAAGCTACTAACAAAGAGTGAATCACGATCACTCACAATTTCAGCCGGTGCCCCATGAAGTTTGTAAACCTGATCCATAAAGTGTTGTGCCAAGGTAGATGCTGAAAAGGGATGAGCAAGGGCTATAAAGTGGGCATATTTGCTCATTCGATCTATGACCACCCATATAGTATCCTTCCCTTAAGATTTTGGGAGCCCCTCAATAAAATCCATAATAATCGACTCCCACACCCTACTAGGTATAGGCAGAGGCTGCAACAATCCGGGAGAAGCTATAGTCTCATATTTGCACCTAGAGCATGTGTCACACCTTTTGATATACTCTAAAACATCATTGATTAACTTTTTCCACCAAAAAAGACCTTTAATACGATGGTAAGTAGCTTGTATACCCGAATGTCCTCCTTGAGGGCTTGAATGTAACCACTCAAGAATACGCAACCGAAGAGCTTCTACCTTGCCTACAACCAATTTACCTTTTCTTCGTAAAAGGATACCATCCCAAGTGAAGTGACTCCATACTCCTTCATTTTGCTGCACTTTCTCAAGCAAAGAATGAGTGAAATCATCTCTCACCCAACTATCCTTTATTTGCTGCAACATTTCTGGTGACGTAGTGTCATAAGTCATTTGCATCAATTGTTGCTTAAGGAGGCGAGATAGTGCATCAGCTACCGAGTTATTCACCCCCTTCTTATACACTATGTCGTAGTCGAAACCAGCCAATTTGGACACCCAAAACATCTGAAAGGGAGTTTTAAGTTGCTGCCCCAGCATAAATTTGAGACTTTGCTGATTTGTACGAATGAGAAACCGTCCTCTCTCAAGATATTGGTGCCAATGCAACATTGCTAGTACTACCGCCATCAATTCCTTTTCATAAACTGACAGATTATGATGCCTTGGGGCGAGGCCTTTACTAAAGAACGCAAGTGGTTGCCCCTGTTGCATTAACACAGCACCAATTCCCACTCCACACGCATCAGATTCCACCACAAACTCCTTGGTAAAATCAGGAAGAGCAAGAATTGGCGCTGAAACTAATGCACCCTTGAGGCGTTGGAAGGCCTCAGTAGCAGAATCAGACCACTCAAAGGCATTCTTCCTCAATAGCAGAGTTAAGGGCCTAGCAATTATACCATAGCTCTTGATAAAACGCCGGCAGTAGCCAGCTAACCCCAAAAATGCCCTCAATTGTTTGACTGTTGTCGGTTGAGGCCAATCTGTAACCGCTTGGATCTTCTTAGGGTCCGTTGCTACTACCCCATCTCCTAGAATATGCTCAAGATACTCCACACTCGTAGCAGCAAAGGTGCACTTGCTTTCCTTCACAAAGTAGTGATTGT